>OY282559.1:121030055-121174349 GCA_958295665.1 Tipula vernalis
TGACTTTTGAAATAATGTTGTCCCTTATTTTTGTGTTGCTTAATTTGTTTGTTGCAATCACAGCAGCTGCTGCTGCTATATTTCCATCTGATTCAGGTAATAAATGTCCAAAAGGACAACAGGATGAATTAAAAACTGCTACTGATTCACCTAAACTTGTCGTAGATGCTTTGGCATAATTTTTGATAATTTCAGAGTTATAAATTGCACCAGCTAGTGGTGTCATTAAAATTTTATTTTTCTGCAGCAATAAGCACAGCTGCTTCGTTGAATTTTGTAGTTGCCAACAATGTCGCTTTTTTTACATTTAACAGGTTATCCTGAGTGTCCAATTTTTCAGTTGACTTTAAAGAACATACTGAAAATGTTGTTCCTGGCTTTGTTGCATCGTTTTCAACACCTGGAACTACAAAATTCCATCTGGTGTTGCCTGCAATGGACTTGTCACGACTTTGTGGTCCTATTTTGTAAGATAACATTTGTCGCAAAATCAAGTGAAATGCTACGATCTTCTTTTAAAAGTACTTTTTTTATAATTGGACAAATGGCAGTAAACTGCTTTTGCCACTCTTCGAAATTCATGATCGTCTGTGCATAGTTCTTATTGACGTCCTCTATTGTTATTGCTTTTAAAACAATAGTTTGCCTAACAGTAATGCTTTTCCCGACTTCTACTCCTTCCAAATTGAAAATATACTTTGGATCAGTCATAGTAATTGCTTATTAACAGACTGTTACAATATAACTTAAAATTATTCAGAATCGTATTCTGATCTACAAAACTAATATAATGTAATATAATTAAATTTAAAATATGTTGAAAATTACTATCTATGCTTACAATTAAAGAAAAATTATTGATTAAACTTTCTATGTTGTTCACTTCAAACTCAATATTATCGAAGTGTGGGTTTATTAAGTCACAAAAGACTATATAGGCATTTCCTATATCTTTTAAAAATATAGGTGCTTTAAATGTTACGCCACAAGGACAAAAGTCTATGTTTTGCACTTGCGTATAATTCTTTCTATTAATTATTTTAAACTTTATATTTGTGTTTTGATTGATAACTTGAATAG
This sequence comes from Tipula vernalis, assembly GCA_958295665.1. Classification (NCBI taxonomy): domain Eukaryota; kingdom Metazoa; phylum Arthropoda; class Insecta; order Diptera; family Tipulidae; genus Tipula; species Tipula vernalis. The sequence continues at coordinate 121,031,136 of OY282559.1, forward strand.
TCAACCTAATCATTGGCCTCTGCGTGCTGCTTTTCTCGTATAATATATATATATATATATATATATATATATATATATATATTATATATATATATATATATATAATATATATATATATATATATATTATATATATATATATATTTTTTTTTTTATTTTGCATTAGGAGGAACAACAGGTATTTGGGCATTTTGTGCGACGTTATAATCAATCACCATTCGAGTTAATGCTTCTCGAAGGGGTATACCTCTTCCGAAACCTTGGTATTGCCTCATCCCATCTTGGTTTAATCGTACACGGAGTAACTCTGAACATAGAAATGCGAGCGACTTGAACTGCGTTGATCTAGCTGGGCCTAAATTTGCATTATATCCATAAAACAAATTATCTCCCACAGCATTTAATGCTACATTATAGTTTGCCCAATCTTCTGGGAGTAATAATGATACATAATTCCATCCAAAGTCACGGGAAACGTCTCATAGCCCGTCCAATCGTTAAATAAGCTGTTAAACCTGATCCTGCCATTCTTTGTGCTGTCAAAAACAACCTAGTAGCTGCTGGCGTATTTTGAGTTAGTGCTATTAATTGACGTGATACATACGCAGCTGAATCCGGAGTCATTCGGTTCGAAACGAGACCATAAAAATTACGAACTTGATCGATATTAATCGCCACTTGACTACCTACAGCTGCCGTGCATTCCCTGTTTAATCGTTCGACAAACGCCAGAGTGGCCTGACCCCGTTTTCCGTACGTATTTTATTTATTTATTTTATTTTATTTATTTTATTTTATTTATTATAATTTTGAAGCTTTTGGCACATTCTGTTTTGAGCATGAGCTCATTCATACCAGAGATGCACCAAAAGATTTGGATAACATAATATGACAATTACACTGTCCTTTACCGCCGGAATCACAGCACCAGCCATTCATTTCAATTAGGCAGTCCACATCTTCATCTCGAATTATTGCATCAGGATTTCCCACATTTGAATCTCTGCATTTTCCAAATAGACCGCAATTCCCGAGTCTTGCTGTGCTTTCCTTATCGATAAACCACAACGGCGGTAGCAGATTAGAAATTAAAAAAATTTACAATAAATTTACAAAAATTAATTTTACAAAAAACAGATTCAAGTTGACTTGAAAGTCAAAGCCAACCCTTTTTTTTTTTTTTTTTTTTTTTTTTTTCAATTACAATATATCAAGCAAAAAAAGTAAAAATAGAACCAAAACCAAGGTATAAAAAAGAGATATAAAAGAGAATAATATGTATATAATGATTAATTGCTATAAAATGAAATACCATTGTTTTCGAAAGGGCCATGGACCTTGACGTCATCTCTCTTTACAGTCCCAAACTTGATGAAGTCTTTCCACTCAAACCATTCGTGGTTCCTGAAACAACAGCACGATCCTTGTCCTTTACAATTTTGCCGACACAATTCTCAATGTGTTTCTGGAGTCTGCTCAAAACCTGGGGATAAGTCGCCAAACCAGACACATCCATGCCCGTCGCCACTACACTAGACAACATTCCATCCGTCCAATTCGTTCTACAAAACCAGCAAATGGGCTAGCCGGAATAAGGACTCCCTCTCCCTGGTCAATGAGCCTGGTAGGAGCTGCGGAGCACATTTTGCTCATGTATTTTTGGAATGTTAATGGTCAATGCCCTGACTTCCCTTTCAGTTGTAGTCGTAAAAATTTCTACCCATTTCAGACCTCTTTAGCCATCCAGACACGGCTGTTATTTTCTCTAGCAATTGGAATGATGCATGCTGATGCCAAAAATGCAATGAAACAAAACTGCTGTGCCTCTGCTATTGTTCCTCCATGTCGCATTGTGAGCTTTATGTCTTTAATGCTGTCTAACAACGCCGCACCATGCTTTCCAGCAGAGGTCAAAATCGAATTGGTATGCTACACGTGCTTTATCAGTGAAAACATACTGTCTTTGTCCGCAAGTAAAATGGTGTGCAGAGTCTTTTTTATACTCATAAGGACGATCAACAAGAACTTCCATGTCATTTATGTTCTCAAACAACTGTTGATTCCCTGCACGCTTGATAACGCTCATTATTAACATTTCAATGGTTATCCCGAATCGATGTGTCTGGCGACACCCAGTCATTTTTAACAATTTTCCCAAAATTGGAAACGCACCCACACCATCATTAATACCAGTACTGGCTAGTGTTTTCAACATTACATCAATCCCTGGGATGAAACCGAGCTGTTTTTTCAAAGCCTCTTCAAATTTCCTGCGATATTTAGGCTCTTGTGTCATGAAATAATAAAAATTTGTCAATGGCCCCAAGCTGTGACAGATTGCAGAAGCAGACTCAGGACTATATGTTAATCCATCTAACAACATGCTGTAGCTAGGGTCCAAATTTATTGCAGCCAAACTTTTTCTTATCGGCTCATTCCCATTCGTCTTATCTATCCCAGTGATAATTGAATTTGTTCCCATCCTCAATTCTCTCTTTCTCAAATTGAACAAAGACAGAATGGATGCTAGTGGCTTTGCAGTACCAAAATAATCAAGCTTGGATTGCCTTGTTTCTCCAGCGCTTTTCAGTATCGTTGGTTCAACCGCAGTACACACAGTGAGCAGTGCAACATTGTAAGCGGTTTTCATTTTCACGGTTATCTGTTTGTCTGGGCTAATATCTTTTCCGTTGTTTATTTTCCCACGGAGTGCCTCCATCACAGCAAAAACAGCTCGAGAGACCTGGTTAGAAATATCTAAATCTTCCAATGGGACATTAGCAATTCCCAAGTACCACCTTATCTTACAGTTGACATAGCAGAGATCCATTAGAACTTCATTCTTCAACCTGTCTGACTCAATGGTTACTGTTAACTTCTGCCCTTTTAGGCTACCATCGGCTCCCCTCTTGTATCCTGCCATTTTGAATGAAATATATGTAAAATATGTTTGAGAACGTTCCTACTCCCAGGCTCTAATCGCAGTTAATCAGGGTGATTACATTGAAGATAGATGGAATCGTATGTTTCCCATTATTCCCATACCATTGTTATTTTTATTTTTATTTTTATTTGCATTATTATCTAAATTGTCACCATCACTGTCATTATCATTTTTATTTAAATCTTCATTTTCATTTGTCTTTTCAATTTTATTTTTATTTTTATTTTCATCATCCTTATCTTCATCATCATCATCAGATGAGTCGTTTATATCTTCTGGAATTTTTATTTTAAATACTCTTGTATCATCACCATCAAACATTTCATACATCCTTTCTTCAAACACATTAATATCCCTATCATTGTTATTAACAACTACTGCGGGACCCAATAGTTGTAAATCTAGTTTAACTGGTTTCCCTTATAATGTTTAGTGTCCTTTATCATTTTAAGGAAAGTTGAATCACGATAAGTATTGATATCTGATTTGAATTTCTCTTGTGGACTCACCTTTAACGTTTTATAATCATTTAATAACCTATCAATGTTAAAATTGGTACCACTTGTACCAGCCATTGTGCATAGTAGGGTTACTTCTTCTTGAGCTGGTTCTTTGTCCACCTGCGAGTACTGTTTAATGACTTTTGAAATAATGTTGTCCCTTATTTTTGTGTTGCTTAATTTGTTTGTTGCAATCACAGCAGCTGCTGCTGCTATATTTCCATCTGATTCAGGTAATAAATGTCCAAAAGGACAACAGGATGAATTAAAAACTGCTACTGATTCACCTAAACTTGTCGTAGATGCTTTGGCATAATTTTTGATAATTTCAGAGTTATAAATTGCACCAGCTAGTGGTGTCATTAAAATTTTATTTTCTGCAGCAATAAGCACAGCTGCTTCGTTGAATTTTGTAGTTGCCAACAATGTGGCTTTTTTTACATTTAACAGGTTATCCTGAGTGTCCAATTTTTCAGTTGACTTTAAAGAACATACTGAAAATGTTGTTCCTGGCTTTGTTGCATCGTTTTCAACACCTGGAACTACAAAATTCCATCTGGTGTTGCCTGCAATGGACTTGTCACGACTTTGTGGTCCTATTTTGTAGATAACATTTGTCGCAAAATCAAGTGAAATGCTACGATCTTCTTTTAAAAGTACTTTTTTATAATCTGGACAAATGGCAGTAAACTGCTTTTGCCACTCTTCGAAATTCATGATCGTCTGTGCATAGTTCTTATTGACGTCCTCTATTGTTATTGCTTTTAAAACAATAGTTTGCCTAACAGTAATGCTTTTCCCGACTTCTACTCCTTCCAAATTGAAAATATACTTTGGATCAGTCATAGTAATTGCTTATTAACAGACTGTTACAATATAACTTAAAATTATTCAGAATCGTATTCTGATCTACAAAACTAATATAATGTAATATAATTAAATTTAAAATATGTTGAAAATTACTATCTATGCTTACAATTAAAGAAAAATTATTGATTAAACTTTCTATGTTGTTCACTTCAAACTCAATATTATCGAAGTGTGGGTTTATTAAGTCACAAAAGACTATATAGGCATTTCCTATATCTTTTAAAAATATAGGTGCTTTAAATGTTACGCCACAAGGACAAAAGTCTATGTTTTGCACTTGCGTATAATTCTTTCTATTAATTATTTTAAACTTTATATTTGTGTTTTGATTGATAACTTGAATAGTCAACCTAATCATTGGCCTCTGCGTGCTGCTTTTCTCGTATAATATATATATATATATATATATATATATATATATATATATATATATATATATATATATACATATATATATATATATATATATATATATATATATATATATATATTTTTTTTTTTTTATTTTGCATTAGGAGGAACAACAGGTATTTGGGCATTTTGTGCGACGTTATAATCAATCACCATTCGAGTTAATGCTTCTCGAAGGGGTATACCTCTTCCGAAACCTTGGTATTGCCTCATCCCATCTTGGTTTAATCGTACACGGAGTAACTCTGAACATAGAAATGCGAGCGACTTGAACTGCGTTGATCTAGCTGGGCCTAAATTTGCATTATATCCATAAAACAAATTATCTCCCACAGCATTTAATGCTACATTATAGTTTGCCCAATCTTCTGGGAGTAATAATGATACATAATTCCATCCAAAGTCACGGAAACGTCTCATAGCCCGTCCAATCGTTAAATAAGCTGTTAAACCTGATCCTGCCATTCTTTGTGCTGTCAAAAACAACCTAGTAGCTGCTGGCGTATTTTGAGTTAGTGCTATTAATTGACGTGATACATACGCAGCTGAATCCGGAGTCATTCGGTTCGAAACGAGACCATAAAAATTACGAACTTGATCGATATTAATCGCCACTTGACTACCTACAGCTGCCGTGCATTCCCTGTTTAATCGTTCGACAAACGCCAGAGTGGCCTGACCCCGTTTTCCGTACGTATTTTATTTATTTATTTTATTTTATTTATTTTATTTTATTTATTATAATTTTGAAGCTTTTGGCACATTCTGTTTTGAGCATGAGCTCATTCATACCAGAGATGCACCAAAAGATTTGGATAACATAATATGACAATTACACTGTCCTTTACCGCCGGAATCACAGCACCAGCCATTCATTTCAATTAGGCAGTCCACATCTTCATCTCGAATTATTGCATCAGGATTTCCCACATTTGAATCTCTGCATTTTCCAAATAGACCGCAATTCCCGAGTCTTGCTGTGCTTTCCTTATCGATAAACCACAACGGCGGTAGCAGATTAGAAATTAAAAAAATTTACAATAAATTTACAAAAATTAATTTTACAAAAAACAGATTCAAGTTGACTTGAAAGTCAAAGCCAACCCTTTTTTTTTTTTTTTTTTTTTTTTTTTTTTTTTTTTTCAATTACAATATATCAAGCAAAAAAAGTAAAAATAGAACCAAAACCAAGGTATAAAAAAGAGATATAAAAGAGAATAATATGTATATAATGATTAATTGCTATAAAATGAAATACCATTGTTTTCGAAAGGGCCATGGACCTTGACGTCATCTCTCTTTACAGTCCCAAACTTGATGAAGTCTTTCCACTCAAACCATTCCGTGGTTCCTGAAACAACAGCACGATCCTTGTCCTTTACAATTTTGCCGACACAATTCTCAATGTGTTTCTGGAGTCTGCTCAAAACCTGGGGATAAGTCGCCAAACCAGACACATCCATGCCCGTCGCCACTACACTAGACAACATTCCATCCGTCCAATTCGTTCTAACAAAACCAGCAAATGGGCTAGCCGGAATAAGGACTCCCTCTCCCTGGTCAATGAGCCTGGTAGGAGCTGCGGAGCACATTTTGCTCATGTATTTTGGAATGTTAATGGTCAATGCCCTGACTTCCCTTTCAGTTGTAGTCGTAAAATTTCTACCCATTTCAGACCTCTTTAGCCATCCAGACACGGCTGTTATTTTCTCTAGCAATTGGAATGATGCATGCTGAGTGCCAAAAATGCAATGAAACAAAACCTGCTGTGCCTCTGCTATTGTTCCTCCATGTCGCATTGTGAGCTTTATGTCTTTAATGCTGTCTAACAACGCCGCACCATGCTTTCCAGCAGAGTCAAAATCGAATTGGTATGCTACACGTGCTTTATCAGTGAAAACATACTGTCTTTGTCCGCAAGTAAAATGGTGTGCAGAGTCTTTTTTATACTCATAAGGACGATCAACAAGAACTTCCATGTCATTTATGTTCTCAAACAACTGTTGATTCCCTGCACGCTTAACGCTCATTATTAACATTTCAATGGTTATCCCGAATCGATGTGTCTGGCGACACCCAGTCATTTTTAACAATTTTCCCAAAATTGGAAACGCACCCACACCATCATTAATACCAGTACTGGCTAGTGTTTTCAACATTACATCAATCCCTGGGATGAAACCGAGCTGTTTTTTCAAAGCCTCTTCAAATTTCCTGCGATATTTAGGCTCTTGTGTCATGAAATAATAAAAATTTGTCAATGGCCCCAAGCTGTGACAGATTGCAGAAGCAGACTCAGGACTATATGTTAATCCATCTAACAACATGCTGTAGCTAGGGTCCAAATTTATTGCAGCCAAACTTTTTCTTATCGGCTCATTCCCATTCGTCTTATCTATCCCAGTGATAATTGAATTTGTTCCCATCCTCAATTCTCTCTTTCTCAAATTGAACAAAGACAGAATGGATGCTAGTGGCTTTGCAGTACCAAAATAATCAAGCTTGGATTGCCTTGTTTCTCCAGCGCTTTTCAGTATCGTTGGTTCAACCGCAGTACACACAGTGAGCAGTGCAACATTGTAAGCGGTTTTCATTTTCACGGTTATCTGTTTGTCTGGGCTAATATCTTTTCCGTTGTTTATTTTCCCACGGAGTGCCTCCATCACAGCAAAAACAGCTCGAGAGACCTGGTTAGAAATATCTAAATCTTCCAATGGGACATTAGCAATTCCCAAGTACCACCTTATCTTACAGTTGACATAGCAGAGATCCATTAGAACTTCATTCTTCAACCTGTCTGACTCAATGGTTACTGTTAACTTCTGCCCTTTTAGGCTACCATCGGCTCCCCTCTTGTATCCTGCCATTTTGAATGAAATATATGTAAAATATGTTTGAGAACGTTCCTACTCCCAGGCTCTAATCGCAGTTAATCAGGGTGATTACATTGAAGATAGATGGAATCGTATGTTTCCCATTATTCCCATACCATTGTTATTTTTATTTTTATTTTTATTTGCATTATTATCTAAATTGTCACCATCACTGTCATTATCATTTTTATTTAAATCTTCATTTTCATTTGTCTTTTCAATTTTATTTTTATTTTTATTTTCATCATCCTTATCTTCATCATCATCATCAGATGAGTCGTTTATATCTTCTGGAATTTTTATTTTAAATACTCTTGTATCATCACCATCAAACATTTCATACATCCTTTCTTCAAACACATTAATATCCCTATCATTGTTATTAACAACTACTGCGGGACCCAATAGTTGTAAATCTAGTTTAACTGGTTTCCCTTATAATGTTTAGTGTCCTTTATCATTTTAAGGAAAGTTGAATCACGATAAGTATTGATATCTGATTTGAATTTCTCTTGTGGACTCACCTTTAACGTTTTATAATCATTTAATAACCTATCAATGTTAAAATTGGTACCACTTGTACCAGCCATTGTGCATAGTAGGGTTACTTCTTCTTGAGCTGGTTCTTTGTCCACCTGCGAGTACTGTTTAATGACTTTTGAAATAATGTTGTCCCTTATTTTTGTGTTGCTTAATTTGTTTGTTGCAATCACAGCAGCTGCTGCTGCTATATTTCCATCTGATTCAGGTAATAAATGTCCAAAAGGACAACAGGATGAATTAAAAACTGCTACTGATTCACCTAAACTTGTCGTAGATGCTTTGGCATAATTTTTGATAATTTCAGAGTTATAAATTGCACCAGCTAGTGGTGTCATTAAAATTTTATTTTCTGCAGCAATAAGCACAGCTGCTTCGTTGAATTTTGTAGTTGCCAACAATGTGGCTTTTTTTACATTTAACAGGTTATCCTGAGTGTCCAATTTTTCAGTTGACTTTAAAGAACATACTGAAAATGTTGTTCCTGGCTTTGTTGCATCGTTTTCAACACCTGGAACTACAAAATTCCATCTGGTGTTGCCTGCAATGGACTTGTCACGACTTTGTGGTCCTATTTTGTAGATAACATTTGTCGCAAAATCAAGTGAAATGCTACGATCTTCTTTTAAAAGTACTTTTTTATAATCTGGACAAATGGCAGTAAACTGCTTTTGCCACTCTTCGAAATTCATGATCGTCTGTGCATAGTTCTTATTGACGTCCTCTATTGTTATTGCTTTTAAAACAATAGTTTGCCTAACAGTAATGCTTTTCCCGACTTCTACTCCTTCCAAATTGAAAATATACTTTGGATCAGTCATAGTAATTGCTTATTAACAGACTGTTACAATATAACTTAAAATTATTCAGAATCGTATTCTGATCTACAAAACTAATATAATGTAATATAATTAAATTTAAAATATGTTGAAAATTACTATCTATGCTTACAATTAAAGAAAAATTATTGATTAAACTTTCTATGTTGTTCACTTCAAACTCAATATTATCGAAGTGTGGGTTTATTAAGTCACAAAAGACTATATAGGCATTTCCTATATCTTTTAAAAATATAGGTGCTTTAAATGTTACGCCACAAGGACAAAAGTCTATGTTTTGCACTTGCGTATAATTCTTTCTATTAATTATTTTAAACTTTATATTTGTGTTTTGATTGATAACTTGAATAGTCAACCTAATCATTGGCCTCTGCGTGCTGCTTTTCTCGTATAATATATATATATATATATATATATATATATATATATATATATATACATATATATATATATATATATATATATATATATATATATATATATATATATATATATATATATATATATATTTTTTTTTTTATTTTGCATTAGGAGGAACAACAGGTATTTGGGCATTTTGTGCGACGTTATAATCAATCACCATTCGAGTTAATGCTTCTCGAAGGGGTATACCTCTTCCGAAACCTTGGTATTGCCTCATCCCATCTTGGTTTAATCGTACACGGAGTAACTCTGAACATAGAAATGCGAGCGACTTGAACTGCGTTGATCTAGCTGGGCCTAAATTTGCATTATATCCATAAAACAAATTATCTCCCACAGCATTTAATGCTACATTATAGTTTGCCCAATCTTCTGGGAGTAATAATGATACATAATTCCATCCAAAGTCACGGAAACGTCTCATAGCCCGTCCAATCGTTAAATAAGCTGTTAAACCTGATCCTGCCATTCTTTGTGCTGTCAAAAACAACCTAGTAGCTGCTGGCGTATTTTGAGTTAGTGCTATTAATTGACGTGATACATACGCAGCTGAATCCGGAGTCATTCGGTTCGAAACGAGACCATAAAAATTACGAACTTGATTGATATTAATCGCCACTTGACTACCTACAGCTGCCGTGCATTCCCTGTTTAATCGTTCGACAAACGCCAGAGTGGCCTGACCCCGTTTTCCGTACGTATTTTATTTATTTATTTTATTTTATTTATTTTATTTTATTTATTATAATTTTGAAGCTTTTGGCACATTCTGTTTTGAGCATGAGCTCATTCATACCAGAGATGCACCAAAAGATTTGGATAACATAATATGACAATTACACTGTCCTTTACCGCCGGAACCACAGCACCAGCCATTCATTTCAATTAGGCAGTCCACATCTTCATCTCGAATTATTGCATCAGGATTTCCCACATTTGAATCTCTGCATTTTCCAAATAGACCGCAATTCCCGAGTCTTGCTGTGCTTTCCTTATCGATAAACCACAACGGCGGTAGCAGATTAGAAATTAAAAAAATTTACAATAAATTTACAAAAATTAATTTTACAAAAAACAGATTCAAGTTGACTTGAAAGTCAAAGCCAACCCTTTTTTTTTTTTTTTTTTTTTTTTTTTTTTTTTTCAATTACAATATATCAAGCAAAAAAAGTAAAAATAGAACCAAAACCAAGGTATAAAAAAGAGATATAAAAGAGAATAATATGTATATAATGATTAATTGCTATAAAATGAAATACCATTGTTTTCGAAAGGGCCATGGACCTTGACGTCATCTCTCTTTACAGTCCCAAACTTGATGAAGTCTTTCCACTCAAACCATTCCGTGGTTCCTGAAACAACAGCACGATCCTTGTCCTTTACAATTTTGCCGACACAATTCTCAATGTGTTTCTGGAGTCTGCTCAAAACCTGGGGATAAGTCGCCAAACCAGACACATCCATGCCCGTCGCCACTACACTAGACAACATTCCATCCGTCCAATTCGTTCTAACAAATCCAGCAAATGGGCTAGCCGGAATAAGGACTCCCTCTCCCTGGTCAATGAGCCTGGTAGGAGCTGCGGAGCACATTTTGCTCATGTATTTTGGAATGTTAATGGTCAATGCCCTGACTTCCCTTTCAGTTGTAGTCGTAAAATTTCTACCCATTTCAGACCTCTTTAGCCATCCAGACACGGCTGTTATTTTCTCTAGCAATTGGAATGATGCATGCTGAGTGCCAAAAATGCAATGAAACAAAACCTGCTGTGCCTCAGCTATTGTTCCTCCATGTCGCATTGTGAGCTTTATGTCTTTAATGCTGTCTAACAACGCCGCACCATGCTTTCCAGCAGAGTCAAAATCGAATTGGTATGCTACACGTGCTTTATCAGTGAAAACATACTGTCTTTGTCCGCAAGTAAAATGGTGTGCAGAGTCTTTTTTATACTCATAAGGACGATCAACAAGAACTTCCATGTCATTTATGTTCTCAAACAACTGTTGATTCCCTGCACGCTTGATAACGCTCATTATTAACATTTCAATGGTTATCCCGAATCGATGTGTCTGGCGACACCCAGTCATTTTTAACAATTTTCCCAAAATTGGAAACGCACCCACACCATCATTAATACCAGTACTGGCTAGTGTTTTCAACATTACATCAATCCCTGGGATGAAACCGAGCTGTTTTTTCAAAGCCTCTTCAAATTTCCTGCGATATTTAGGCTCTTGTGTCATGAAATAATAAAAATTTGTCAATGGCCCCAAGCTGTGACAGATTGCAGAAGCAGACTCAGGACTATATGTTAATCCATCTAACAACATGCTGTAGCTAGGGTCCAAATTTATTGCAGCCAAACTTTTTCTTATCGGCTCATTCCCATTCGTCTTATCTATCCCAGTGATAATTGAATTTGTTCCCATCCTCAATTCTCTCTTTCTCAAATTGAACAAAGACAGAATGGATGCTAGTGGCTTTGCAGTAGTGATGGGTTTAATCGATACTTTTAAGTATCAGTATCAATTGATACTTTTGAGTCAAGAACCTGATACTTTTAACCTGATACTTTCGAACCTGATACATTTTTCGATTTTTTCGCTCAATCTAATTTTTTCGAGTAAAATTATGTTAATTTTGTTTAATGTGACAAATTAAATCAAAATTATAACATAATAAATTATTTTTAACATCTTAATAATTTAATTATTGGGCACTGGGCAGGAATAAATATGGATAGATCATCATAATTATTTTGTTTGCATAATATACAAAATATTATGTACATCATTTTTAAATAATAAAAATTTAACGTGTGTTTGTTATATAGTATCCCTACATACTTCTCATTCTCACAAACCAATATCAGCAATGCACCAAAAGAGGACAATCGTTTGAATATGGTTTTACTTTTACTCTTTTAACCAAATTCTGAATTGATACTTCCAACCGAGTTGATACTTGTACCGAATTGATACTTTTGAACGAATTGATACTTTGAACCGAGTTGATACTTTTGAACGAATTGATACTTTGAACCGAATTGATACTTGGGATCGAATTGATACTTTTGAATAATTTGATTCTTTTGAGTTATTTCCTTGATACTTTTAGATAATTTTTACGATGTAATTTTTTATAAATTTAACCAAACTTCTGTATTCCTATTTGCTTAAATCATTTAATGAAATTAATTTTCAATTAAAATGTTTATCGGTGGATATTTTTCAGATAAATTTTATTTTAGTAAATAAATCTTTATTTCGAAAATATGTATTTAAGTCCAATAAATAATTTAAACAAATAGGAATCGAGAAGATTTTGTTAAATTTATCAAAAAATTATATCGTAAAAATTATCTAAAGTTTCACGCAAATGTAGCGCAAAAGGATCAATTGATTCTAAGTATCAATTCGGTACAAAGTATCAATTCGATGAAAAGTATCAATTCGGTACAAAGTATCAATTCGATCAAAAGTATCAATTTGGTACAAGTATCAGTTCAATGTGAAAGGAAAACGTTAACATATGCATATATGTTTGATCTGTTTTGGTGCATTGATAATATTATTTGTGAGAATGAGATGCATTTACGTATATATTAAAATTGAGAGATGAATAGATTTATATGATATACATATTAAGTTGATATATGCATAGCTATCTGTCTCTATTTCTCAGTAAAAAACATCCCAAAATATCATAAGTTGATATACAATTCATTCTTTCTCGCATAACAAATTATATGAGAAAGTAAACCATACCAAAGCAACTGTTTGGTTGTATTTTGTTCGAGCGTCGAATGTATGAGTTGATACTTTTAACCTGATACTTTGAAAAGTACTCAATTGATACTTCGAACCTTTTGAGTATCAGGTTAAAAGTATTCGGTTCGACTCAGTTCGAACATCACTACTTTGCAGTACCAAAATAATCAAGCTTGGATTGCCTTGTTTCTCCAGCGCTTTTCAGTATCGTTGGTTCAACCGCAGTACACACAGTGAGCAGTGCAACATTGTAAGCGGTTTTCATTTTCACGGTTATCTGTTTGTCTGGGCTAATATCTTTTCCGTTGTTTATTTTCCCACGGAGTGCCTCCATCACAGCAAAAACAGCTCGAGAGACCTGGTTAGAAATATCTAAATCTTCCAATGGGACATTAGCAATTCCCAAGTACCACCTTATCTTACAGTTGACATAGCAGAGATCCATTAGAACTTCATTCTTCAACCTGTCTGACTCAATGGTTACTGTTAACTTCTGCCCTTTTAGGCTACCATCGGCTCCCCTCTTGTATCCTGCCATTTTGAATGAAATATATGTAAAATATGTTTGAGAACGTTCCTACTCCCAGGCTCTAATCGCAGTTAATCAGGGTGATTACATTGAAGATAGATGGAATCGTATGTTTCCCATTATTCCCATACCATTGTTATTTTTATTTTTATTTTTATTTGCATTATTATCTAAATTGTCACCATCACTGTCATTATCATTTTTATTTAAATCTTCATTTTCATTTGTCTTTTCAATTTGATTTTTATTTTTATTTTCATCATCCTTATCTTCATCATCATCATCAGATGAGTCGTTTATATCTTCTGGAATTTTTATTTTAAATACTCTTGTATCATCACCATCAAACATTTCATACATCCTTTCTTCAAACACATTAATATCCCTATCATTGTTATTAACAACTACTGCGGGACCCAATAGTTGTAAATCTAGTTTAACTGGTTTCCCTTATAATGTTTAGTGTCCTTTATCATTTTAAGGAAAGTTGAATCACGATAAGTATTGATATCTGATTTGAATTTCTCTTGTGGACTCACCTTTAACGTTTTATAATCATTTAATAACCTATCAATGTTAAAATTGGTACCACTTGTACCAGCCATTGTGCATAGTAGGGTTACTTCTTCTTGAGCTGGTTCTTTGTCCACCTGCGAGTACTGTTTAATGACTTTTGAAATAATGTTGTCCCTTATTTTTGTGTTGCTTAATTTGTTTGTTGCAATCACAGCAGCTGCTGCTGCTATATTTCCATCTGATTCAGGTAATAAATGTCCAAAAGGACAACAGGATGAATTAAAAACTGCTACTGATTCACCTAAACTTGTCGTAGATGCTTTGGCATAATTTTTGATAATTTCAGAGTTATAAATTGCACCAGCTAGTGGTGTCATTAAAATTTTATTTTCTGCAGCAATAAGCACAGCTGCTTCGTTGAATTTTGTAGTTGCCAACAATGTGGCTTTTTTTACATTTAACAGGTTATCCTGAGTGTCCAATTTTTCAGCTGACTTTAAAGAACATACTGAAAATGTTGTTCCTGGCTTTGTTGCATCGTTTTCAACACCTGGAACTACAAAATTCCATCTGGTGTTGCCTGCAATGGACTTGTCACGACTTTGTGGTCCTATTTTGTAGATAACATTTGTCGCAAAATCAAGTGAAATGCTACGATCTTCTTTTAAAAGTACTTTTTTATAATCTGGACAAATGGCAGTAAACTGCTTTTGCCACTCTTCGAAATTCATGATCGTCTGTGCATAGTTCTTATTGACGTCCTCTATTGTTATTGCTTTTAAAACAATAGTTTGCCTAACAGTAATGCTTTTCCCGACTTCTACTCCTTCCAAATTGAAAATATACTTTGGATCAGTCATAGTAATTGCTTATTAACAGACTGTTACAATATAACTTAAAATTATTCAGAATCGTATTCTGATCTACAAAACTAATATAATGTAATATAATTAAATTTAAAATATGTTGAAAATTACTATCTATGCTTACAATTAAAGAAAAATTATTGATTAAACTTTCTATGTTGTTCACTTCAAACTCAATATTATCGAAGTGTGGGTTTATTAAGTCACAAAAGACTATATAGGCATTTCCTATATCTTTTAAAAATATAGGTGCTTTAAATGTTACGCCACAAGGACAAAAGTCTATGTTTTGCACTTGCGTATAATTCTTTCTATTAATTATTTTAAACTTTATATTTGTGTTTTGATTGATAACTTGAATAGTCAACCTAATCATTGGCCTCTGCGTGCTGCTTTTCTCGTATAATATATATATATATATATATATATATATATATATTATATATATATATATATATACATATATATATATATATATATATATATATATATATATATATATATATATATATATATATATATATTTTTTTTTTTTTTATTTTGCATTAGGAGGAACAACAGGTATTTGGGCATTTTGTGCGACGTTATAATCAATCACCATTCGAGTTAATGCTTCTCGAAGGGGTATACCTCTTCCGAAACCTTGGTATTGCCTCATCCCATCTTGGTTTAATCGTACACGGAGTAACTCTGAACATAGAAATGCGAGCGACTTGAACTGCGTTGATCTAGCTGGGCCTAAATTTGCATTATATCCATAAAACAAATTATCTCCTACAGCATTTAATGCTACATTATAGTTTGCCCAATCTTCTGGGAGTAATAATGATACATAATTCCATCCAAAGTCACGGAAACGTCTCATAGCCCGTCCAATCGTTAAATAAGCTGTTAAACCTGATCCTGCCATTCTTTGTGCTGTCAAAAACAACCTAGTAGCTGCTGGCGTATTTTGAGTTAGTGCTATTAATTGACGTGATACATACGCAGCTGAATCCGGAGTCATTCGGTTCGAAACGAGACCATAAAAATTACGAACTTGATCGATATTAATCGCCACTTGACTACCTACAGCTGCCGTGCATTCCCTGTTTAATCGTTCGACAAACGCCAGAGTGGCCTGACCCCGTTTTCCGTACGTATTTTATTTATTTATTTTATTTTATTTATTATAATTTTGAAGCTTTTGGCACATTCTGTTTTGAGCATGAGCTCATTCATACCAGAGATGCACCAAAAGATTTGGATAACATAATATGACAATTACACTGTCCTTTACCGCCGGAATCACAGCACCAGCCATTCATTTCAATTAGGCAGTCCACATCTTCATCTCGAATTATTGCATCAGGATTTCCCACATTTGAATCTCTGCATTTTCCAAATAGACCGCAATTCCCGAGTCTTGCTGTGCTTTCCTTATCGATAAACCACAACGGCGGTAGCAGATTAGAAATTAAAAAAATTTACAATAAATTTACAAAAATTAATTTTACAAAAAACAGATTCAAGTTGACTTGAAAGTCAAAGCCAACCCTTTTTTTTTTTTTTTTTTTTTTTTTTTTTTTTTTTCAATTACAATATATCAAGCAAAAAAAGTAAAAATAGAACCAAAACCAAGGTATAAAAAAGAGATATAAAAGAGAATAATATGTATATAATGATTAATTGCTATAAAATGAAATACCATTGTTTTCGAAAGGGCCATGGACCTTGACGTCATCTCTCTTTACAGTCCCAAACTTGATGAAGTCTTTCCACTCAAACCATTCCGTGGTTCCTGAAACAACAGCACGATCCTTGTCCTTTACAATTTTGCCGACACAATTCTCAATGTGTTTCTGGAGTCTGCTCAAAACCTGGGGATAAGTCGCCAAACCAGACACATCCATGCCCGTCGCCACTACACTAGACAACATTCCATCCGTCCAATTCGTTCTAACAAAACCAGCAAATGGGCTAGCCGGAATAAGGACTCCCTCTCCCTGGTCAATGAGCCTGGTAGGAGCTGCGGAGCACATTTTGCTCATGTATTTTGGAATGTTAATGGTCAATGCCCTGACTTCCCTTTCAGTTGTAGTCGTAAAATTTCTACCCATTTCAGACCTCTTTAGCCATCCAGACACGGCTGTTATTTTCTCTAGCAATTGGAATGATGCATGCTGAGTGCCAAAAATGCAATGAAACAAAACCTGCTGTGCCTCAGCTATTGTTCCTCCATGTCGCATTGTGAGCTTTATGTCTTTAATGCTGTCTAACAACGCCGCACCATGCTTTCCAGCAGAGTCAAAATCGAATTGGTATGCTACACGTGCTTTATCAGTGAAAACATACTGTCTTTGTCCGCAAGTAAAATGGTGTGCAGAGTCTTTTTTATACTCATAAGGACGATCAACAAGAACTTCCATGTCATTTATGTTCTCAAACAACTGTTGATTCCCTGCACGCTTGATAACGCTCATTATTAACATTTCAATGGTTATCCCGAATCGATGTGTCTGGCGACACCCAGTCATTTTTAACAATTTTCCCAAAATTGGAAACGCACCCACACCATCATTAATACCAGTACTGGCTAGTGTTTTCAACATTACATCAATCCCTGGGATGAAACCGAGCTGTTTTTTCAAAGCCTCTTCAAATTTCCTGCGATATTTAGGCTCTTGTGTCATGAAATAATAAAAATTTGTCAATGGCCCCAAGCTGTGACAGATTGCAGAAGCAGACTCAGGACTATATGTTAATCCATCTAACAACATGCTGTAGCTAGGGTCCAAATTTATTGCAGCCAAACTTTTTCTTATCGGCTCATTCCCATTCGTCTTATCTATCCCAGTGATAATTGAATTTGTTCCCATCCTCAATTCTCTCTTTCTCAAATTGAACAAAGACAGAATGGATGCTAGTGGCTTTGCAGTAGTGATGGGTTTAATCGATACTTTTAAGTATCAGTATCAATTGATACTTTTGAGTCAAGAACCTGATACTTTTAACCTGATACTTTCGAACCTGATACATTTTTCGATTTTTTCGCTCAATCTAATTTTTTCGAGTAAAATTATGTTAATTTTGTTTAATGTGACAAATTAAATCAAAATTATAACATAATAAATTATTTTTAACATCTTAATAATTTAATTATTGGGCACTGGGCAGGAATAAATATGGATAGATCATCATAATTATTTTGTTTGCATAATATACAAAATATTATGTACATCATTTTTAAATAATAAAAATTTAACGTGTGTTTGTTATATAGTATCCCTACATACTTCTCATTCTCACAAACCAATATCAGCAATGCACCAAAAGAGGACAATCGTTTGAATATGGTTTTACTTTTACTCTTTTAACCAAATTCTGAATTGATACTTCCAACCGAGTTGATACTTGTACCGAATTGATACTTTTGAACGAATTGATACTTTGAACCGAGTTGATACTTTTGAACGAATTGATACTTTGAACCGAATTGATACTTGGGATCGAATTGATACTTTTGAATAATTTGATTCTTTTGAGTTATTTCCTTGATACTTTTAGATAATTTTTACGATGTAATTTTTTATAAATTTAACCAAACTTCTGTATTCCTATTTGCTTAAATCATTTAATGAAATTAATTTTCAATTAAAATGTTTATCGGTGGATATTTTTCAGATAAATTTTATTTTAGTAAATAAATCTTTATTTCGAAAATATGTATTTAAGTCCAATAAATAATTTAAACAAATAGGAATCGAGAAGATTTTGTTAAATTTATCAAAAAATTATATCGTAAAAATTATCTAAAGTTTCACGCAAATGTAGCGCAAAAGGATCAATTGATTCTAAGTATCAATTCGGTACAAAGTATCAATTCGATGAAAAGTATCAATTCGGTACAAAGTATCAATTCGATCAAAAGTATCAATTTGGTACAAGTATCAGTTCAATGTGAAAGGAAAACGTTAACATATGCATATATGTTTGATCTGTTTTGGTGCATTGATAATATTATTTGTGAGAATGAGATGCATTTACGTATATATTAAAATTGAGAGATGAATAGATTTATATGATATACATATTAAGTTGATATATGCATAGCTATCTGTCTCTATTTCTCAGTAAAAAACATCCCAAAATATCATAAGTTGATATACAATTCATTCTTTCTCGCATAACAAATTATATGAGAAAGTAAACCATACCAAAGCAACTGTTTGGTTGTATTTTGTTCGAGCGTCGAATGTATGAGTTGATACTTTTAACCTGATACTTTGAAAAGTACTCAATTGATACTTCGAACCTTTTGAGTATCAGGTTAAAAGTATTCGGTTCGACTCAGTTCGAACATCACTACTTTGCAGTACCAAAATAATCAAGCTTGGATTGCCTTGTTTCTCCAGCGCTTTTCAGTATCGTTGGTTCAACCGCAGTACACACAGTGAGCAGTGCAACATTGTAAGCGGTTTTCATTTTCACGGTTATCTGTTTGTCTGGGCTAATATCTTTTCCGTTGTTTATTTTCCCACGGAGTGCCTCCATCACAGCAAAAACAGCTCGAGAGACCTGGTTAGAAATATCTAAATCTTCCAATGGGACATTAGCAATTCCCAAGTACCACCTTATCTTACAGTTGACATAGCAGAGATCCATTAGAACTTCATTCTTCAACCTGTCTGACTCAATGGTTACTGTTAACTTCTGCCCTTTTAGGCTACCATCGGCTCCCCTCTTGTATCCTGCCATTTTGAATGAAATATATGTAAAATATGTTTGAGAACGTTCCTACTCCCAGGCTCTAATCGCAGTTAATCAGGGTGATTACATTGAAGATAGATGGAATCGTATGTTTCCCATTATTCCCATACCATTGTTATTTTTATTTTTATTTTTATTTGCATTATTATCTAAATTGTCACCATCACTGTCATTATCATTTTTATTTAAATCTTCATTTTCATTTGTCTTTTCAATTTGATTTTTATTTTTATTTTCATCATCCTTATCTTCATCATCATCATCAGATGAGTCGTTTATATCTTCTGGAATTTTTATTTTAAATACTCTTGTATCATCACCATCAAACATTTCATACATCCTTTCTTCAAACACATTAATATCCCTATCATTGTTATTAACAACTACTGCGGGACCCAATAGTTGTAAATCTAGTTTAACTGGTTTCCCTTATAATGTTTAGTGTCCTTTATCATTTTAAGGAAAGTTGAATCACGATAAGTATTGATATCTGATTTGAATTTCTCTTGTGGACTCACCTTTAACGTTTTATAATCATTTAATAACCTATCAATGTTAAAATTGGTACCACTTGTACCAGCCATTGTGCATAGTAGGGTTACTTCTTCTTGAGCTGGTTCTTTGTCCACCTGCGAGTACTGTTTAATGACTTTTGAAATAATGTTGTCCCTTATTTTTGTGTTGCTTAATTTGTTTGTTGCAATCACAGCAGCTGCTGCTGCTATATTTCCATCTGATTCAGGTAATAAATGTCCAAAAGGACAACAGGATGAATTAAAAACTGCTACTGATTCACCTAAACTTGTCGTAGATGCTTTGGCATAATTTTTGATAATTTCAGAGTTATAAATTGCACCAGCTAGTGGTGTCATTAAAATTTTATTTTCTGCAGCAATAAGCACAGCTGCTTCGTTGAATTTTGTAGTTGCCAACAATGTGGCTTTTTTTACATTTAACAGGTTATCCTGAGTGTCCAATTTTTCAGCTGACTTTAAAGAACATACTGAAAATGTTGTTCCTGGCTTTGTTGCATCGTTTTCAACACCTGGAACTACAAAATTCCATCTGGTGTTGCCTGCAATGGACTTGTCACGACTTTGTGGTCCTATTTTGTAGATAACATTTGTCGCAAAATCAAGTGAAATGCTACGATCTTCTTTTAAAAGTACTTTTTTATAATCTGGACAAATGGCAGTAAACTGCTTTTGCCACTCTTCGAAATTCATGATCGTCTGTGCATAGTTCTTATTGACGTCCTCTATTGTTATTGCTTTTAAAACAATAGTTTGCCTAACAGTAATGCTTTTCCCGACTTCTACTCCTTCCAAATTGAAAATATACTTTGGATCAGTCATAGTAATTGCTTATTAACAGACTGTTACAATATAACTTAAAATTATTCAGAATCGTATTCTGATCTACAAAACTAATATAATGTAATATAATTAAATTTAAAATATGTTGAAAATTACTATCTATGCTTACAATTAAAGAAAAATTATTGATTAAACTTTCTATGTTGTTCACTTCAAACTCAATATTATCGAAGTGTGGGTTTATTAAGTCACAAAAGACTATATAGGCATTTCCTATATCTTTTAAAAATATAGGTGCTTTAAATGTTACGCCACAAGGACAAAAGTCTATGTTTTGCACTTGCGTATAATTCTTTCTATTAATTATTTTAAACTTTATATTTGTGTTTTGATTGATAACTTGAATAGTCAACCTAATCATTGGCCTCTGCGTGCTGCTTTTCTCGTATAATATATATATATATATATATATATATATATATATATATATATATATATATATATACATATATATATATATATATATATATATATATATATATATATATATATATATATATATATATATATATTTTTTTTTTTTTTATTTTGCATTAGGAGGAACAACAGGTATTTGGGCATTTTGTGCGACGTTATAATCAATCACCATTCGAGTTAATGCTTCTCGAAGGGGTATACCTCTTCCGAAACCTTGGTATTGCCTCATCCCATCTTGGTTTAATCGTACACGGAGTAACTCTGAACATAGAAATGCGAGCGACTTGAACTGCGTTGATCTAGCTGGGCCTAAATTTGCATTATATCCATAAAACAAATTATCTCCTACAGCATTTAATGCTACATTATAGTTTGCCCAATCTTCTGGGAGTAATAATGATACATAATTCCATCCAAAGTCACGGAAACGTCTCATAGCCCGTCCAATCGTTAAATAAGCTGTTAAACCTGATCCTGCCATTCTTTGTGCTGTCAAAAACAACCTAGTAGCTGCTGGCGTATTTTGAGTTAGTGCTATTAATTGACGTGATACATACGCAGCTGAATCCGGAGTCATTCGGTTCGAAACGAGACCATAAAAATTACGAACTTGATCGATATTAATCGCCACTTGACTACCTACAGCTGCCGTGCATTCCCTGTTTAATCGTTCGACAAACGCCAGAGTGGCCTGACCCCGTTTTCCGTACGTATTTTATTTATTTATTTTATTTTATTTATTATAATTTTGAAGCTTTTGGCACATTCTGTTTTGAGCATGAGCTCATTCATACCAGAGATGCACCAAAAGATTTGGATAACATAATATGACAATTACACTGTCCTTTACCGCCGGAATCACAGCACCAGCCATTCATTTCAATTAGGCAGTCCACATCTTCATCTCGAATTATTGCATCAGGATTTCCCACATTTGAATCTCTGCATTTTCCAAATAGACCGCAATTCCCGAGTCTTGCTGTGCTTTCCTTATCGATAAACCACAACGGCGGTAGCAGATTAGAAATTAAAAAAATTTACAATAAATTTACAAAAATTAATTTTACAAAAAACAGATTCAAGTTGACTTGAAAGTCAAAGCCAACCCTTTTTTTTTTTTTTTTTTTTTTTTTTTTTTTTTTTCAATTACAATATATCAAGCAAAAAAAGTAAAAATAGAACCAAAACCAAGGTATAAAAAAGAGATATAAAAGAGAATAATATGTATATAATGATTAATTGCTATAAAATGAAATACCATTGTTTTCGAAAGGGCCATGGACCTTGACGTCATCTCTCTTTACAGTCCCAAACTTGATGAAGTCTTTCCACTCAAACCATTCCGTGGTTCCTGAAACAACAGCACGATCCTTGTCCTTTACAATTTTGCCGACACAATTCTCAATGTGTTTCTGGAGTCTGCTCAAAACCTGGGGATAAGTCGCCAAACCAGACACATCCATGCCCGTCGCCACTACACTAGACAACATTCCATCCGTCCAATTCGTTCTAACAAAACCAGCAAATGGGCTAGCCGGAATAAGGACTCCCTCTCCCTGGTCAATGAGCCTGGTAGGAGCTGCGGAGCACATTTTGCTCATGTATTTTGGAATGTTAATGGTCAATGCCCTGACTTCCCTTTCAGTTGTAGTCGTAAAATTTCTACCCATTTCAGACCTCTTTAGCCATCCAGACACGGCTGTTATTTTCTCTAGCAATTGGAATGATGCATGCTGAGTGCCAAAAATGCAATGAAACAAAACCTGCTGTGCCTCTGCTATTGTTCCTCCATGTCGCATTGTGAGCTTTATGTCTTTAATGCTGTCTAACAACGCCGCACCATGCTTTCCAGCAGAGTCAAAATCGAATTGGTATGCTACACGTGCTTTATCAGTGAAAACATACTGTCTTTGTCCGCAAGTAAAATGGTGTGCAGAGTCTTTTTTATACTCATAAGGACGATCAACAAGAACTTCCATGTCATTTATGTTCTCAAACAACTGTTGATTCCCTGCACGCTTGATAACGCTCATTATTAACATTTCAATGGTTATCCCGAATCGATGTGTCTGGCGACACCCAGTCATTTTTAACAATTTTCCCAAAATTGGAAACGCACCCACACCATCATTAATACCAGTACTGGCTAGTGTTTTCAACATTACATCAATCCCTGGGATGAAACCGAGCTGTTTTTTCAAAGCCTCTTCAAATTTCCTGCGATATTTAGGCTCTTGTGTCATGAAATAATAAAAATTTGTCAATGGCCCCAAGCTGTGACAGATTGCAGAAGCAGACTCAGGACTATATGTTAATCCATCTAACAACATGCTGTAGCTAGGGTCCAAATTTATTGCAGCCAAACTTTTTCTTATCGGCTCATTCCCATTCGTCTTATCTATCCCAGTGATAATTGAATTTGTTCCCATCCTCAATTCTCTCTTTCTCAAATTGAACAAAGACAGAATGGATGCTAGTGGCTTTGCAGTACCAAAATAATCAAGCTTGGATTGCCTTGTTTCTCCAGCGCTTTTCAGTATCGTT
The DNA here is from genome assembly GCA_958295665.1 of Tipula vernalis. Lineage (NCBI taxonomy): Eukaryota > Metazoa > Arthropoda > Insecta > Diptera > Tipulidae > Tipula > Tipula vernalis. The sequence continues at coordinate 121,055,303 of OY282559.1, forward strand.
GGTTCAACCGCAGTACACACAGTGAGCAGTGCAACATTGTAAGCGGTTTTCATTTTCACGGTTATCTGTTTGTCTGGGCTAATATCTTTTCCGTTGTTTATTTTCCCACGGAGTGCCTCCATCACAGCAAAAACAGCTCGAGAGACCTGGTTAGAAATATCTAAATCTTCCAATGGGACATTAGCAATTCCCAAGTACCACCTTATCTTACAGTTGACATAGCAGAGATCCATTAGAACTTCATTCTTCAACCTGTCTGACTCAATGGTTACTGTTAACTTCTGCCCTTTTAGGCTACCATCGGCTCCCCTCTTGTATCCTGCCATTTTGAATGAAATATATGTAAAATATGTTTGAGAACGTTCCTACTCCCAGGCTCTAATCGCAGTTAATCAGGGTGATTACATTGAAGATAGATGGAATCGTATGTTTCCCATTATTCCCATACCATTGTTATTTTTATTTTTATTTTTATTTGCATTATTATCTAAATTGTCACCATCACTGTCATTATCATTTTTATTTAAATCTTCATTTTCATTTGTCTTTTCAATTTGATTTTTATTTTTATTTTCATCATCCTTATCTTCATCATCATCATCAGATGAGTCGTTTATATCTTCTGGAATTTTTATTTTAAATACTCTTGTATCATCACCATCAAACATTTCATACATCCTTTCTTCAAACACATTAATATCCCTATCATTGTTATTAACAACTACTGCGGGACCCAATAGTTGTAAATCTAGTTTAACTGGTTTCCCTTATAATGTTTAGTGTCCTTTATCATTTTAAGGAAAGTTGAATCACGATAAGTATTGATATCTGATTTGAATTTCTCTTGTGGACTCACCTTTAACGTTTTATAATCATTTAATAACCTATCAATGTTAAAATTGGTACCACTTGTACCAGCCATTGTGCATAGTAGGGTTACTTCTTCTTGAGCTGGTTCTTTGTCCACCTGCGAGTACTGTTTAATGACTTTTGAAATAATGTTGTCCCTTATTTTTGTGTTGCTTAATTTGTTTGTTGCAATCACAGCAGCTGCTGCTGCTATATTTCCATCTGATTCAGGTAATAAATGTCCAAAAGGACAACAGGATGAATTAAAAACTGCTACTGATTCACCTAAACTTGTCGTAGATGCTTTGGCATAATTTTTGATAATTTCAGAGTTATAAATTGCACCAGCTAGTGGTGTCATTAAAATTTTATTTTCTGCAGCAATAAGCACAGCTGCTTCGTTGAATTTTGTAGTTGCCAACAATGTGGCTTTTTTTACATTTAACAGGTTATCCTGAGTGTCCAATTTTTCAGTTGACTTTAAAGAACATACTGAAAATGTTGTTCCTGGCTTTGTTGCATCGTTTTCAACACCTGGAACTACAAAATTCCATCTGGTGTTGCCTGCAATGGACTTGTCACGACTTTGTGGTCCTATTTTGTAGATAACATTTGTCGCAAAATCAAGTGAAATGCTACGATCTTCTTTTAAAAGTACTTTTTTATAATCTGGACAAATGGCAGTAAACTGCTTTTGCCACTCTTCGAAATTCATGATCGTCTGTGCATAGTTCTTATTGACGTCCTCTATTGTTATTGCTTTTAAAACAATAGTTTGCCTAACAGTAATGCTTTTCCCGACTTCTACTCCTTCCAAATTGAAAATATACTTTGGATCAGTCATAGTAATTGCTTATTAACAGACTGTTACAATATAACTTAAAATTATTCAGAATCGTATTCTGATCTACAAAACTAATATAATGTAATATAATTAAATTTAAAATATGTTGAAACTTACTATCTATGCTTACAATTAAAGAAAAATTATTGATTAAACTTTCTATGTTGTTCACTTCAAACTCAATATTATCGAAGTGTGGGTTTATTAAGTCACAAAAGACTATATAGGCATTTCCTATATCTTTTAAAAATATAGGTGCTTTAAATGTTACGCCACAAGGACAAAAGTCTATGTTTTGCACTTGCGTATAATTCTTTCTATTAATTATTTTAAACTTTATATTTGTGTTTTGATTGATAACTTGAATAGTCAACCTAATCATTGGCCTCTGCGTGCTGCTTTTCTCGTATAATATATATATATATATATATATATATATATATATATATATATATATATATATATATATATATATATATATATATATATTCGAATTCCATGATATTCTCTTACTCCGTCGACAATTCGCATTAGAAATTCAGCGGTAGTAGAGCCTCTTTTTGCATATGCTACAATCATGGAGGCTACATGGTCCATGGATTTTACATGGTCCTTCGAGCCTCGAGAAAGAAAAAGAATGAAAATTATGCAAGATAGATTACGTTAAAACTGATTCTACGTTAATATAAGTTTCACTTTCACTATTCACTGTTTTAAGAAAATTAAGAAATAGCACTAAACAATATCTGAAAGAAATTAACCGTTATGGGGCCGAACCACACCCACAAACGGACAACCGAGCCGAGCGAAGAGAAAAAAACAGCGGAAATTCCAAACGCAATTACTCAAAACGACGGAGAAAAAAATAACCTGACAATAATTTGCTCTGAGTGGGGTTTCCACCAAATCGGTGCACCACCACGAAACGCCGAAAACAAACGGCAAAAACAGCAATATACATATTGCTGTTGAATATTAGCGTCCGTAAGCCATCGGGATGCAACACCCCAAAAACTCCTTATGACATGTTCATTTAAACGATTTCGAATTCCATGATATTCTCTTACGCCGTCGACAATTCGCATTAGAAATTCAGGGGTAGTAGAGCCTCTTTTTGCATATGCTACAATCATGGAGGCTACATGGTCCATGGATTTTACATGGTCCTTCGAGCCTCGAGAAAGAAAAAGAATGAAATTATGCAAGATAGATTACGTTAAAACTGATTCTACGTTAATATTAAGTTTCACTTGCACTATTCACTGTTTTAAGAAAATTAAGAAATAGCACTAAACAATATCTGAAAGAAATTAACCGTTATGGGGTCGAACCACACCCAAAAACGGACAACCGAGCCGAGCGAAGAGGAAAAAACAGCGGAAATTCCAAACGCAATTACTCAAAACTACGGAATAAAAAAATAACTTGACAATAATTTGCTCTGAGTGGGGTTTCCACCAAATCGGTGCACCACCACGAAACTCCGAAAACAATCGGCAAAAACAGCAATATACATATTGCTGTTGAATATTAGCGTCCGTAAGCCATCGGGATGCAACACCCCAAAAACTTCTTATTACATGTTCATTTAAACGAATTCGAATTCCATGATATTCTCTTACTCCGTCGACAATTCGCATTAGAAATTCAGGGGTAGTAGAGCCTCTTTTTGCATATGCTACAATCATGGAGGCTACATGGTCCATGGATTTTACATGGTCCTTCGAGCCTCGAGAAAGAAAAAGAATGAAAATTATGCAATATAGATTACGTTAAAACTGATTCTACGTTAATATTAAGTTTCACTTTCACTATTCACTGTTTTAAGAAAATTAAGAAATAGCACTAAACAATATCTGAAAGAAATTAACCGTTATGGGGTCGAACCACACCCAAAAACGGACAACCGAGCCGAGCGAAGAGGAAAAAACAGCGGAAATTCCAAACGCAATTACTCAAAACTACGGAATAAAAAAATAACTTGACAATAATTTGCTCTGAGTGGGGTTTCCACCAAATCGGTGCACCACTACGAAACTCCGAAAACAAACGGCAAAAACAGCAATATACATATTGCTGTTGAATATTAGCGTCCGTAAGCCATCGGGATGCAACACCCCAAAAACTTCTTATTACATGTTCATTTAAACGAATTCGAATTCCATGATATTCTCTTACTCCGTCGACAATTCGCATTAGAAATTCAGGGGTAGTAGAGCCTCTTTTTGCATATGCTACAATCATGGAGGCTACATGGTCCATGGATTTTACATGGTCCTTCGAGCCTCGAGAAAGAAAAAGAATGAAAATTATGCAATATAGATTACGTTAAAACTGATTCTACGTTAATATTAAGTTTCACTTTCACTATTCACTGTTTTAAGAAAATTAAGAAATAGCACTAAACAATATCTGAAAGAAATTAACCGTTATGGGGTCGAACCACACCCAAAAACGGACAACCGAGCCGAGCGAAGAGGAAAAAACAGCGGAAATTCCAAACGCAATTACTCAAAACTACGGAATAAAAAAATAACTTGACAATAATTTGCTCTAAGTGGGGTTTCCACCAAATCGGTGCACCACCACGAAACGCCGAAAACAAACGGCAAAAACAGCAATATACATATTGCTGTTGAATATTAGCGTCCGTAAGCCATCGGGATGCAACACCCCAAAAACTTCTTATTACATGTTCATTTAAACGAATTCCATGATATTCTCTTACTCCGTCGGCAATTCGCATTAGAAATTCAGGGGTAGTAGAGCCTCTTTTTGCATATGCTACAATCATGGAGGCTACATGGTCCATGGATTTTACATGGTCCTTCGAGCCTCGAGAAAGAAAAAGAATGAAAATTATGCAATATAGATTACGTTAAAACTGATTCTACGTTAATATTAAATTTCACTTTCACTATTCACTGTTTTAAGAAAATTAAGAAATAGCACTAAACAATATCTGAAAGAAATTAACCGTTATGGGGTCGAACCACACCCAAAAACGGACAACCGAGCCGAGCGAAGAGAAAAAAACAGCGGAAATTCCAAACGCAATTACTCAAAACGATGGAGAAAAAAATAACCTGACAATAATTTGATCTGAGTGGGGTTTCCACCAAATCGGTGCACCACCACGAAACGCCGAAAACAAACGGTAAAAACAGCAATATACATATAATATAATGAAAATAGAGAGGGATAAACAAACTGTTACAGACTTTGGAAAACTACAATTTACAGTTACCCAGTTTGCTTGTCCCTTGATTTTGTTTTACCTTGTTGTGTACGAAAACACAACATTAGCTTTGTTGAAACTTTGGCTGTCGCTCTCTTGATTAATTGTAACAAGTGCAAAGTTGGACTATGTATACATTTTTATTCTTTCAGATTATAATTCTTGGTTTTACTTTACATTTTTTTACTGACAAATTATCAGCAGCGGTCCCTACTTGTAAGAATTTATTTTAATAGCGATCTTTACTGATACTGACTTAATAATGAATTGAATTCTTAATGTAAAATTGTTGATCTTATATACTAAATTTGTATATTGTTTTACACTAACAACAAATACAAAACCCTATTGTACCGTTGTGGTAAGATGCGGACGGTCGGCAAGAATTCAGCTTTATAGCGAACTTGATCTAGTCTGCGTGATCTTGACACAGGCAAATGACCTTTGTTAAAGTGTCGCATAATTTAAATAATCGATGATTACCTATTGTACTGTTGTGATCGTGAGATGCGGATGGTCTACAAATCCTAAATTTTCCGCCATTTGTTGGAATTGTGTGAATGCAGCTTTATAGCGAACTTGATCTAGTCTGCGTGATCTTGACACAGGCAAGGTGTTAGCTCATTTCATTATAGAAATTGTCTTCAATCACCTGTGCCACTCCATGCGGCATTAGCTGGACTCAGTTGGTAGAGGTCTATTAGTCGTGGGTGTAAGTAACACTTTGCTTGTTCTGGAGGATATCCAAGTTAAAAAAAAATTGAAAACAAAAAAAAAATTAAAGTTACTTTACAAGGGAAAAAAAAATTATGCTCCAAATCATGCTTCGTGTAAATCAGAAAATTGGATTCACGCAGGGACTCTTTGGCGGTTGTTTCCGGCTAAGCAACAGGGTTATGGGCGTGGGGATTTAAGAGAATCCGTGAATCAGGTTTAACCGCGTGAAAGGATGTGTTGGAATCTGAAAACAGAAGAAAACACAAATAATCACGAAAATAAATAAAAGTAAGAATTTGTCCTTATCTGATTTGGCCAGCGGTTGTGTGTCGTCGAATATACGGTGAGCAGCAGCAGCGAACATCAAATTTCCAGTTGGTACCTAAAATTAATTAATTGTTAGCATTAAATTCAATTAAAGTAAATTATAACTTACCATTTTATTTGTATTGAAAATTTGTTGACAAAAACATTTGACGTTTCGTTAATTATAAACAAAAAATTGTAATAGATTTGAGTGTAACCATTGAAAAAATTTGTAATTTTTTTATAGCAACGCCATAGTTAAAATGTTAAAATTCAGTTGGCGCTCAGTTATAATATTTTTATGTAATTTCAATACAATTTTTAGAAAAAGAAAAACTGTGAGACAAGAAACATCTAAAGTCGAGGAAAAAATACATAAAAAATTCAAATTAATTTTCAATTCAATAAAAACTATATTGCAAAGTCAAGGAAATCAAGTTTATTTCGGAATTGGAATTTTATGAAGAAAAACGTTGAAGGTTCTGAGCCTGTTGAGTCGCGGAAAGCTCAGTAAAATTCTGGATGATTCTGAATAACTACCTACCTAATCTGATCCTTACCTTGCCCTAATTTATCCTCAGTTTGACGTTCTCAATTATTTCATATTCCTCTTTTTATTGAAAACACCAAATTCGAATTGATCACCATAAAATTAACCATTAAAGCGAAAAATCATCATTTTTATTTGACATAATTCAATCAGATTAGAAAAGTTTGAAATAACTAATAAATTATGAATAGGATTAGTTCAGTTAGTATACTTAATGACTAAAATTGTTTGAATTATCAAACTATTTTTAATAAATTAAGTATTATCCGACAATGGTGATAATAATAATGAAGATTGTAAATATAGAAAAAATTGAAAAAAAAAAAATTCGAAAATATTAAAAATAATTTGCAATCAAAATATGTTTGTACTAAATTTTAGGAATTTTCAAAATAACAAACGAAAATAAAAATTAACTTAATTAAATATAAAAATGTTTATTTCATTACTAATAATCGCGATGGTTTATATTATTAATTATTATTGTTGATAACGAATTGAAATACGTGTTATACATAATCAAAACACAGAAACTTAGCTTGTATATCGGCCATGATGAACTGGATTCCTGATACTAAGTATCCACACAGATTAACGGTACCATAAATCGTAAGATGAAAGTACTGTAACCGTTGTGCATTTACAGATTTATCAGAATGCTTACACTGTGCACACGTGTTGTTATGTTAAGTTGGTCTATTCTAGATTATTGCTGTTAATCTCAGACAACTTTTGGCTTATAAGAGCTATGATTTGCCACACTTGCTGTTTCGTAGCACAATACTGATCCACTATAACAATATAAATATTTTTTTTTTAAACACTGCAATCGTTCATTCACAACTTAGTTTTTTTTTTCTACGTTTTATTTGGATTTCTAACCATTCACATATTTATTATTTTGTTAGGTTATTAGTACACTCATGGAAATTACTATAAGAACAAGAAATCAACGAATGTATTATATAAGTTTATAATATAAAACAATTAAAAATAATTTGATTCAGTATTTAATATATTCATGAATCATAAAATAATAAATAATAGGAACATTTGATTTCAGTATCATATTTAAAGAAAAAACAAAAATAGTTCGAAGGAAATACCATATACCATATATAAGAACACAGTAAGTTTAAAAATGAAAAATGTTTTTTTTTTCCTTTAATACGTGGTGTTTCCTCCATTTTCTATTATCACCTGCTGCAATCTTCACGGCATTGAATCAATGTACCTTTTCAAGGTAGTTTCGTCTATTTTTGACCATTCCAATTTAACCACATTCTTTAATTCTAAAACTGTGTCGAACTGTCGCCCATTTGCAAATACCCGTTGTGCAAGCAGCCCCCAAACGTTCTCAATTGGATTGAGATCGGGACTGCATGCTGGCCAATCCAACAACGGTATGTTTCGTTCACTCAAAAATTCTTTTGTTGTTTTGGCACTGTGAATGGACGCATTGTCCTGTTGAAAAATCCAGTCTTCAGGCATGAAATCGTCTCCAAATGTGATTAAAACATCGTCTAACAATTCAACGTATTTATTGGACGTCATTTTTGTGGAAATTGTACATATTGGTGACCTTCCCGTAAAGCTGAAGGCGGCCCAAATCATCAGCGATCCTTCACCAAAATTTCGAGATTTACGAGTTTGTCTCTCTGATCGCTTATCGGCCCAATATTGCTGGCAGGCATCAGGTCCGTCTAAATTAAATTTTTTTTCATCACTAAAGACGACTTTTTTTCCATTCTTCATCCCAAAATTGGTATTTTTCAGCAAATGCAAGTCTTGCTGTTTTATGCCGCAATAGAAGTCGTGGAAGGGCCACCCGTTTTGTGTATTTTATGTTTGAATCCGCATTAAGAATTTGACGAACACGACGACTGGTTATCGGCAAACGAATTTCACGCACTATGGCACCCGATGAAAGGGTCTTGTTGACTGCAAGTAATTTCTCTTTTGCACCGCTCAGTGATGATGGGCGTTCGTCCGAATCGTTTATTCTGTCCATAATTTGACCCCAATCTTATACAGTTGTGCACAACACTTATATTCATTAGTTGAGCTATTTCTCGAAAAGTTTTGCCCTGCTCATGATAAACTTGTATTTTTCCATGTTCAATTGGCGTTAAAGCTTTTCCCTTAGGCATATCTACATTAGAAACACGTACATATTTGTTATAACATAACAGCGACTAACATTTAAATTTCTTCATCCGAAGATGTACATATTTTTAGTTTATTTAAAAGTAATTAATTTAGTATATTTACCTTAATTTAATTTTAATTATAATTTTTTCGATATAATAAATTTTGTTCTTATAATTATTTCCAACCGCTCTTATCGAGTCTGATACACTATATACTAAAATGTAGCACAAAAAATAAAAAATAAAAATACAAAAATATTTTGATTACGGTAAATTCAGGAAAGAAATAGTAACAAATTTTGTTCTTATAGTAATTTCCATGAGAGTATTTGTTGCAAACCAAAAAATATTGTTGCCAACCGCTATTATGAAAGGCTGAATAGCATTTCCCGAAACAAAGTTTATATGATCATCCAGTTCTTGGATTGATTTACCAACAAAAAGGAATGCACCTTGCGAGTCTTTATAATAGTGTTTCTTATGAATACTTTCTTTCCTGAATTACCATTTTTCACTGATTTCTGAGATGGTGTTAAGTAACCATGCAATGCCCATAATAGAACTGCACATTTACCGTCTAAAATAAAAAGAAATTTAAGTATACCATCTGATACGACTCTGCTTAATCCGCTTGCTTTTCCACAAACCCGCGTGATTCCTTAATAGAAATTTCCCAAATTCCTTTAGTCCGAAACTATAACCCCTTTTTCCAATACAAAAACCAAAATTCCCTTTTTTCACGATTAATTAATTTATTTTACTTTACTCTTTCGATCTCTACACCACTATAATCTTTTTTATATTAATTCCACATTTTTTATATTCCTTCTTTTTTCTATTACCACGACATACATATTCCTTATATACTTTTCATATTATATACATTTCTTTTGCATACATATTTTCTATGTACACAAATACTATTACAATTTTAAACGTAACATTTATCTCTACAGGATCGCATAGAAGATGCTGCTTTTTTATACAATGCAAATTATATTATTTTCTACTACTCTATGGTTTTCCTTTTACGGCCGTAACAACCTGGCCACCTTGAGGGACGGAGTTCCTCAAAATCCTGTACTGATGTTCTTCTGTCATACTATAGTTTCTTCTCCTTACGGCCGTAACAACCTGGCCACCTTGAGGGACGACGTTCCTCCAACCTCTTTATTGGTGTTCTCTACAACTTTGCTTTTCTTGTTTCCGCTTGGTTCGTTCTTAACATTCAGCATTCGCTCGAGGACACTGGGAAAACCCCCAAAAAAACCTTTCCGCAAAAAATGAGGAAAACCAGTGTCGAATGTTACGAACCCCTTAATCGACGGGCAGCAGACATAGTTGGGTGATGGGTCGCACTAATTCACCCTTTTCCGTCTTCACCTTACACGTTCGTATCTTCCCATCCCGTCCCGGATAAACTTCAATTATCCTGGCCATCATCCATCTGCTTGGGGGTGTTATCTCGTTCTTTATGAATACTAGGTCTCCGATTTTCAACTCTCGCTCAACCTCCGCCCACTTGTTACGACGTTGCTGTTCCGATATATATTCTTGGGTCCAACGGTTCCAGAATTGCTGCTGTAGTTGCTGTATTTTTTGCCATGCCGACAACCTGTTCATGGGTACTTCCACCAACAACGTTTCGTACGGTGATATGATGGGCTGACCCGTCAGCAAATGCCCTGGTGATAGCACTGACAAATCAGTAGGGTCATCGCTTATTGGTGTCAATGGTCTGGAATTCAGGCAAGCTGCTATTTTCGCCAGTAGCGTGGCTAGCTCCTCATATGTGTACAACTGCGCTCCTCCAACTCGCTTGAGATGATGCTTCATTGATTTGACGGCGGCTTCCCATAACCCGCCATGATGAGGGGCGTTGGGTGGGTTATAATGCCACTGAATGGAGTGGGATTGCAGGTGTTCTGCTACTGCTGAATTTTGCCATAATTCGAATGCCTCTCGCAATATTCTGTTCGCCCCCACGAAATTGGTACCGTTGTCGCTATACATATGGTGGACTGCACCAGCCCGTAGGTTTATAAACCTGGTCAGGGAGGCGACGAATGAATGGGCATCCATTTTACTTACTAGCTCGAGGTGTACCGCTTTGTACACCATACATACGAATACTGCGATATAACCTTTGACTGTTACATTCCGACTTTGCTTTAATTGAACTGGTCCCGCATAATCGACGCCACAATGGTAGAACGCTGGCGTTGGTGATAACCTATATCCTGGTAGGTCGGCCATTAGCTGTTGAGCTGCCTGTTGCCGGTGTCGACAGCATGTCACACATTTATGTATCATTCCTCGTATCAATACACGACTTCGTAATATCCAATATTTCTTCCTTAAATATTGTGTACAAAGTTGCGCGCCCCCGTGGCATAGTTCCTTATGAGCCCTTTCGGCTATTCTCCTGCTTATTAAGGCCCCTGGATCCAATACTATTGGTCTGCGCTGCTCTACTGACAACTGTGCATTCCCCAATCTTCCCGTTATTCTTACCAAACCTTTCTCGTCCATCCATGGCGTCAGCATCCATAGTCGGCTGGATCTCGATATAGCCTTCCCATTTTGTATTGCCTTGTATTCTTCCGGGAAAGATTGCTTCTGAGAGGCAATCAACCAGTAGTTCAAGCCATTGTCGATTTCTTCAATGGTTAGCTTCTTCACTGGTATCTCCACTTCCTTTATTTTTATAATTATTTCGTTCCCGTTGCCTGGTAATTGCAACACCTCGGGCGTATTTAATAGTCCCCCTCTTGTATCTTTATCATTACCTCTCCGCTTATATATAGGTGCGAAACATTGCCTACAAAATCGAATCACATATGCGGTAATTCTGCAGACAGATTCTATAGATGACACCTTTTCCAACAGACTCTTCGTTTCATCCTCCTCTAATCGGACGGTCATGAAAACGTTACTAACTTCTGTCGATCGTTCTCTGCATTCCGTTCGGACTTGGCTGTGGGTTTCCAAATCAATCCTTCTGGGGGTCCAGTCTGGCCATTCCTCTCTAGTACCTTCCAACATTGCTGGTCCTTGCCACCACAACTTGTTGTTTATCAAATTCTCCGCTTTTATTCCACGGGAGATTAAATCTGCTGGGTTATTTTCCGATTTAATATGCCGGAATTGCTCTACTATCGTTCCCCTCAGGATTCGGCTCACCCGATTAGCCACGAATGTCCTTAGCTCGTTGACCGGTTTCCTCAACCAATATAGTACAATTTCCGAGTCCGTCCATATATATATATTGGCTTCCTTGAACATGGGTGTTTCCATTAGCCTGGGAATTAGTTTAGTCCCCAGTTCAACTGCGCATAGCTCCAATCTCGGAATTGTGACCAATTTGATAGGGGCTACTCTACTCCGGGAACATAACAACTTAGCTGACCATTGATCTCCGACACATACTCTGGCGTAGACCACCGCTCCATATGCCTTGGTCGAGGCGTCTGAAAATATGTGAATCTGCATCCTGCGGCTAGCAGATGTCTCCAGCCATCTGGGTATCCTTAATTCGTTGATAAACTTAAGTTCGTCATAGAATATCTTCCACTCCTGCCTCAAGGATGTCGGCAAGGATTCGTCCCAACTGCTGCCCATACGCCACAGCTCTTGAATGAACAACTTTGCTTTCATTGTAACTGGCGTCACCCATCCCTGTGGATCAAACACCCTCGCTGCTGCGCTTGTTATGTAACGCTTTGTCATGAGATTCGGTTGATCCCGCTCTTGCACCTTAAATCGGAATTCATCTTCCACGAAATCCCAAATGACCCCTAGTACACTCGTGTTGTTTTGTAGTTCGACAACCTTTGCTTCCATCTCCTGCTCCATTACCTTCAAGCAATTGGAACGCCATTTTGTTAATTCGAATCCACCTCCTCGAAGTATTTTTGTTACATCCTTCTTTAACTCCATCGCCTCACCTTCCGATTCCACTGATGCTAACATGTCATCCATGTAGAAATCCTCGTTCACCACCTGAGCTGCCTTCGGCTTCTTCTTAACTGCTTCAACGGCACATTGATTTAAGGCCTTGACTGCCAAATATGGTGATGAGGCTAGCCCATATGTCACTACTGTTAGCCAATAATCTCGGAGTGGCTCGTTAGGGTCCGCTCGCCACACAATTCGCTGTAGATTCCAATGAATAGGTTGAATTCGTACTTGTCGGAACATTTTACAAATATCGGCCGATATTGCTATTCTCCCAGTGCGGAATTTGATTATTATGTCGAGCAGGTCCTTTTGAAGTCGTGGTCCTATGTATTGAATGTCGTTCAATGAATTCCCGTTGCTGGTCTTGCTTGGCTGATCCGTCGAACACTACCCTAAACTTGCGGTCCACCGCAACCGCGTGATGTGGGATGTAATTATGCAGTTCTCCCTGTACTACTGGTGTAGCCTGCATCATATGCCCCATCTTCTCATATTCTTCCATGAACTCGACGTATTTTTGTCTATATTCTGGGTCTCGTTTAAACTTACTCTCCTGACTGAAAAACCGCCTTACCGCCATAGCCTTTGACTCACCCAATTCTGCCTCTGGGCGTAATGGAATAGTAACGCTGTATCTGTTGTTTTCTTTTATAACTGTCTCCCTAAAATTGTCCTCACAGTATTGATCTTCCATAGATATTGGCCTCTCCTCCATTTCCTCGACTTCCCATAATCTTTGGATCAAACTCCTTATCTCTTCCTTGACTACCACTCCTATAGTCCTTGGTTCTTCTTCTGGACTCGCGAACCCTCCTTCACCTGAAATGATCCATCCCAATGAAGTGCTCTGTGCAAGCAATCCTGTTGAACTTCGTTCCATGCCTGGCTTAATGTGTGCTGCGGCTATCTCTGTTCCAATTACCCCCTCTATACTACCTTGCTCGAAATACCGCGGATCGGCTAAATCCTGTTTCACCGTATCGCTAAATTCCCCCGGTTGGAATGATCTCTGCGGGTGATCTGGTATCAAATTCATTATGATCACAAACCTTTTTGTAGTAATTGTCTGCCCCAACTGGCCATGCCACAACTCCAACTGCACTTCTCCTTTCGTCCTAGCAGCTTTGCCATCGATACCCTTTATTCCTACCTTTGCCGCTGATCGAACTAGTTTTAGTTCTTTTACTACGCTATTCGTTATTATATTAACCTGGGCTCCTGTGTCCCAGATCATCCTGATTGGCCGGGAGAAGGTTTGTCCAAATCTTAATCTTACCCACACCGTGGCTAACACAACCTGCGGTACTTTACTCACCACCTGGCATACCGACTGAATCTTGTGTTCCGAGGCCTTCAGTGGGTTTAATTGCTATTGATTGTTTCCTCTGCCTGAATTGTAGGCGTTAGATTGTGGCTGTTGATTGTGCCTCGCTTTATTGCACAACATGAAATGATGGGTTGCTCTTCCCTTTGGACAACCAGTGCAGCCTTCCTGGCTGCATTCTGCGGCTCTATGGCCTGGATTTAGACAACAGCGGCATACCCTGCTCCTGTGGACTGCGGTCCATCGCTCTGGTAAGCTTATTCTCTTAAACATGAGACATTCCTCTAGTTTGTGATTGTTCATACAACCTTGCATAACACAGCTTCGCTGTCGAAATTCGGGCCTTGCGATCCCGAGTGGGAAGCTTTCATTGGGTCTATTCGGTGTTGCCTGGTTATATCGCGGGATCTGCTGATCTTTACTCGTTGTACTATATGGCTGGAATCGCCGACTCTGGAATCGTTCGGTACGTCTTCCATGTTGTTCCTTCATACGTGATGATTCCTGGTCACCTTGGGTACTTCCCCCTACTACTTCGCTCTCTACTTCCCTTCGACCCTTTGCTCTGGTTTCCAGGAAATTCTTAAAGGTGTCAAGTGTTGGTAGTAGGGTTGCACTTAGATTATTCCGGTGTTGTTCCCATGCATCCAAGGTATCTCTAGGGAGACGCTGTTTGGCGTGATGGATCCAGAATTGATCCCATATATGAGACTGAGGAGCGATTGTTTCCAATTGGCGCGTGCCGCTGGTTACCGAGTCTAATACGAGTCGTAGGGAATCGTATGTCTCTCTTTCTTGTTTCTTCACGGCCTGCATCCTTCCCAATATACTGTGAATGACATGGTAATCATCGTTGTATGTTTTCATTAATGTTTCCCATGCCGCCGTATAGTTATCGCTCGTCAGTTGCCACGGACCCAATGTTACCGCCGCCTTGCCTATGCAAGCTTGTTGCAAGTACAGTAGCTTATTGATCGGGTCGTAGCCTTTGTGGTGGACTTCCGCTAAGAATAAATCGCGAAAGGCCGGCCAGTCAGCCGGGTTACCGTTGAACTTATCCAATCGTGGCGGCTGGACCGATTCCACCTTTATTATCGTCGAAGGCTGGCTAAATGGTTCAATTATGCTCTGATCTTCACTAATTTGCCGAGTACTTCCTTCTTTATCCAGTCTATCCTGGACTCGCACCATTGCCTTGATGAATAGATCCTCGATCTCATGGTACAGTTCCCCTGTGACTAAGAGATTCCCCTCTGTATACAACCGGTCAGTCTCCTCGAACGACGTGAAATGCTGCCGCAATCTTTCCTGGCGCATTCTCAATTCTGAGGTGGACATCGCTCCACTCTCCTCTTCATCCATTATCTGGCTCGATAATCGTTTCAACGATTCGATGTCTTGTTCCCTTCGGGCGTATAACCTGTCTTGTTTCTCCGCCCTTCCCTCTTTTGCATCTCTCAACTGGGGTGGTCTCCCGACCTTCCTTTCCATGATTCCCTGTAACTATAATCTTAAATATTCCATTACGATACTCCCTTTCCGTATCACCATTCTCCTGGTGAGTTGGTTCCCCTATTTTTTCCTTTTCTCAACCTTTCCTTTTCTCAATTTTACAGCTTCCTCGCATTGAGGACGTGATTACCCTACCTTCCTTATTTTTACCCTTCCTGACCAAACCTTTACTAATTGCTCTTTTCTTTTTAACAAAATTACTCTATTAAACAATATAATCCATTTCTTTTTATTTATAAAACATCAAAATACAACTATTCTTAGTGGATATCACCAATTCTTCTCCTAACTTCGCCTCCCCCGATACAACCCTGCTTCTTGCGGTACAACTTAGCTTCTTCTGATACAACCTTGCTTCTTCTGGTACCACTTTGCTTACCTTCGCGCACTAACCCCGATTCCCCGGGTTCTTTGGGCACAGCACACTGTTGTGCCGAGTACCGCATCTTTTACATGCGCCTGGCTCACTACATGTAAACGAGGAGTGCCTTGGATACAAGCAATGTAAGCAAACTCCTTTACTCAATGCCAGCCTCCATCTTTCACCCAACCCAAGCTCCATCATCCTCTGACACCGATACATTTTATGGGACCCTTCGCATAATACGCATCGGCCGTGATCTCCTTTCGTGCTCGTGAATATCTCGGAATATCCTATCACTCTGCTGTTGTCACGTGGCAGTGGGTAAGGTAGCGCATAAGCCATTGGCGGATAGGCTACTCCTTTCTGTGGGCCCGTTGCTCTTGTTTGGGGTGCCGATAAATATTGTGCGGGCACAGCTCCTTTGTTTCTACCTGGGCTTCTCCGATCGGACTTTCTTCCCATCGGTACAAAATTTTTGCTCCGGATCACCGCAGAGGGTAATCGCCCCATCGCTACCGGTGTCCTAGTCGCCACTTGGATCTCCTTGACGGAAGTTGTCGACCCGCCCAATGCCGATGCCTCTTCTGGTTTTCCCTTTTCCTTTGGAAAGGTGTCCCAATCTACCGCTGACCATCGTTTTGGTGAGATGGATCTCAGTACTACCGCCAGCCTTTCGTTCCTCTCTTTGTCCTTATACCGCGCTTTGCTGATCTCTATCGAGAGTTTCCTGTATTCCACTAACAACCGGTCTATATTGGAGGTCCTTGTCATTTCCACTTGTCTGGCAACACTTCGTCGGATGCCATTCACTTCCTCGCCTATTTCCCCCAGCTCCCTCTGGTTATACAGCCTGCCCACTACCTTGCTCCGTATTTCTTCCAGTTGATCCATCTTGGCCCTGATGTACCCTTCCACAAACTGCTCTGAGTTTCCGCTGGCCATTTTTCTAAAAAACTCCTTGCTTTACAACATTGCTTATACTGAGTTTCACCATTCTTCCTGATCACACATTAATATCATTCAACCTTCGACCCTCTCTTTCCTCATTAAATTCATGACCTTGCTTCCTCCGTTCTATCTATTTAGTTCCTTGTTACAACTATTCTCCCTTTCTTTCACTAGCATTATTACCCTATTATGAACCTATATCCACTTTTATCACATGAGTCGGAGCCAATCCGGAAGAGCGGTAACACGTATGGCCATACTATCATAATTAATTTTACTCGACAACAAAAAAAAATGCAATATAAAATAAACACGCTCAACCTTCATAACTTCCTTCTCAGCAATGATACCCTAAACTAAATAGTTCTTTCACTGAATCTACTATGCTATTCTTAATATCTTATTATCTTCCATGCTGCCTATGTTTACTTATCAACTCCCTTACTACCTCTCTTCAATTTATCGTATCCTTTACCACTTACGATCCTGGTATTCGCCTGTATATCCCTTCACATTCCTTCTGCATTCCTAATCCAATGGTCTGCATTTCCTCATGTTTCTTCTAAACTCCTCACTACTTCGCACACTCTCTCTTACGACCTTTCTTTTCTTCCTTTACTTTCAGCTCAACCTTTCCTCCAATATTTCCCACTTTCATACTACTTTTCCCTGATTCGATTCCTTCTAACTATTATGCTCTTGAGTTTAACCATCGCAACCAACATGCGGACTCAACTCTTTCTACCTCTGGTACGGTTGAGTTTACTCATCGCATCTAATATGCGGCCTCAGCCCCATTCTCCCTATCGTTTGCATTAGCCCTCATTAATGAGCACGTTTTCCTGGATACCGGTACTTTCGGCTATAACTATTATTTGCCTTGACCTATCCATCGAGCCCATTTTCCAACATAACCACCTCGCTTCATAACCGTCATTCGAGCACATTTCCAAAATAATGACTTTCCTAAATTAACGGTACTCTCGATTTACCATTCGAGCATATTTCAAAACTTAACAATACTCTCGCTTTATTAGCCGAGCACATTTTATAACATAACAATACATACTCTCGCTTTATCAGTCGAGCACATTTTTTAGCATAACGCTACTCTCGCTTTATTAGTCGAGCCTATTTTCCAAAATAACCATACTCTCGCTTTATCAGTCGAGCACATTTTTTAGCATAACGCTACTCTCGCTTTATTAGTCGAGCCTATTTTTTAGCATAACGCTACTCTCGATTTACTATTCGAGCACATTCTCTATAATATCGGTACCTACTCTCGATTTCCCAATCGAGCACATTTTCAAAATAACGACCTTTCTAAATCAACGGTACTCTCGATTTACTATTCGAGCACATTCTCTATAATATCGGTACCTACTCTCGATT
The DNA here is from genome assembly GCA_958295665.1 of Tipula vernalis. Lineage (NCBI taxonomy): Eukaryota > Metazoa > Arthropoda > Insecta > Diptera > Tipulidae > Tipula > Tipula vernalis. Next base: position 121,073,460 of record OY282559.1, read on the forward strand.
TCCCAATCGAGCACATTTTCAAAATAACGACCTTTCTAAATCAACGGTACTCTCGATTTACTATTCGAGCACATTCTCTATAATATCGGTACCTACTCTCGATTTCCCAATCGAGCACATTTTCAAAATAACGACCTTTCTAAATCAACGGTACTCTCGATTTACTATTCGAGCACATTCTCTATAATATCGGTACCTACTCTCGATTTCCCAATCGAGCACATTTTCAAAATAACGACCTTTCTAAATCAACGGTACTCTCGATTTACTATTCGAGCACATTCTCTATAATATCGGTACCTACTCTCGATTTCCCAATCGAGCACATTTTCAAAATAACGACCTTTCTAAATCAACGGTACTCTCGATTTACTATTCGAGCACATTCTCTATAATATCGGTACCTACTCTCGATTTCCCAATCGAGCACATTTTCAAAATAACGACCTTTCTAAATCAACGGTACTCTCGATTTACTATTCGAGCACATTTTCTATAATATCGGTACCTACTCTCGATTTCCCAATCGAGCACATTTTCAAAATAACGACCTTTCTAAATCAACGGTACTCTCGATTTACTATTCGAGCACATTCTCTATAATATCGGTACCTACTCTCGATTTCCCAATCGAGCACATTTTCAAAATAACGACCTTTCTAAATCAACGGTACTCTCGATTTACTATTCGAGCACATTTTCTATAATATCGGTACCTACTCTCGATTTCCCAATCGAGCACATTTTCAAAATAACGACCTTTCTAAATCAACGGTACTCTCGATTTACTATTCGAGCACATTTTCTATAATATCGGTACCTACTCTCGATTTCCCAATCGAGCACATTTTCAAAATAACGACCTTTCTAAATCAACGGTACTCTCGATTTACTATTCGAGCACATTCTCTATAATATCGGTACCTACTCTCGATTTCCCAATCGAGCACATTTTCAAAATAACGACCTTTCTAAATCAACGGTACTCTCGATTTACTATTCGAGCACATTCTCTATAATATCGGTACCTACTCTCGATTTCCCAATCGAGCACATTTTCAAAATAACGACCTTTCTAAATCAACGGTACTCTCGATTTACTATTCGAGCACATTCTCTATAATATCGGTACCTACTCTCGATTTCCCAATCGAGCACATTTTCAAAATAACGACCTTTCTAAATCAACGGTACTCTCGATTTACTATTCGAGCACATTTTCTATAATATCGGTACCTACTCTCGATTTCCCAATCGAGCACATTTTCAAAATAACGACCTTTCTAAATCAACGGTACTCTCGATTTACTATTCGAGCACATTCTCTATAATATCGGTACCTACTCTCGATTTCCCAATCGAGCACATTTTCAAAATAACGACCTTTCTAAATCAACGGTACTCTCGATTTACTATTCGAGCACATTCTCTATAATATCGGTACCTACTCTCGATTTCCCAATCGAGCACATTTTCAAAATAACGACCTTTCTAAATCAACGGTACTCTCGATTTACTATTCGAGCACATTCTCTATAATATCGGTACCTACTCTCGATTTCCCAATCGAGCACATTTTCAAAATAACGACCTTTCTAAATCAACGGTACTCTCGATTTACTATTCGAGCACATTTTCTATAATATCGGTACCTACTCTCGATTTCCCAATCGAGCACATTTTCAAAATAACGACCTTTCTAAATCAACGGTACTCTCGATTTACTATTCGAGCACATTCTCTATAATATCGGTACCTACTCTCGATTTCCCAATCGAGCACATTTTCAAAATAACGACCTTTCTAAATCAACGGTACTCTCGATTTACTATTCGAGCACATTTTCTATAATATCGGTACCTACTCTCGATTTCCCAATCGAGCACATTTTCAAAATAACGACCTTTCTTCATAACCGTCTAACGGTATTTTATTGCTAACCGTCTAACGGTATTTCATTCCTAACCGTCTAACGGTATTTCCTTCCTAACCACTCTTCACTATCATTCACGTTTTCCCACTGTACTTATTTTCCACGTGGATATCATTTTCCGCATCTAAGATGCGTACTCCTGATCTCCACGGTACCGATTTTCCGCGCGGTTTCACGTTTGCCTATCTCTCTCTCACCCTTTTAACTATACTTTTCTATCCAACACGCTTATATTAACCAATTTGCACATCACTTTTACTTATTTCACTATTAATTACTATTACTTTCCGCTTACCACTTTCCTTCCTCGCGACGACACACAACTTTGCACTTGCTTACTGTTATTTGATTATTAGACTGAATTTCTGGTCCCGGCTCGTCCCGGTTTCTGGCACCTTGATACGACTCTGCTTAATCCGCTTGCTTTTCCACAAACCCGCGTGATTCCTTAATAGAAATTTCCCAAATTCCTTTAGTCCGAAACTATAACCCCTTTTTCCAATACAAAAACCAAAATTCCCTTTTTTCACGATTAATTAATTTATTTTACTTTACTCTTTCGATCTCTACACCACTATAATCTTTTTTATATTAATTCCACATTTTTTATATTCCTTCTTTTTTCTATTACCACGACATACATATTCCTTATATACTTTTCATATTATATACATTTCTTTTGCATACATATTTTCTATGTACACAAATACTATTACAATTTTAAACGTAACATTTATCTCTACAGGATCGCATAGAAGATGCTGCTTTTTTATACAATGCAAATTATATTATTTTCTACTACTCTATGGTTTTCCTTTTACGGCCGTAACACCATCTGTTATATTTGGAAAAAGCTTTAATTCCCGCAACTTCGGTTGAATATTTTTGTCTTTATATAAAAAATCTAACAATTTTGTTAAATATTTTTCCCATTCGTCCAGAATGGTTTTTGAATTAAATAAGCTGCAGAAATCCAATTGATTTGAATTACCAATCTAAATCCTGAAGCTTGTTACGTTATGCGACCGAACGATCACATATCGTAATCAGATTATCCCGCAATCTCCATCCGCAGCATATGCCGGCTAATGCGCAGTCTAGGGAGGGGGGGGGGGGGGGGTCGGTGAGATGGAGCCTTGCAGGGACTTAATGGCTGCTAAAAAAAGAATTACGATAATTGCCCACACATAGCAAACGCTCGCCTCCAGGATCCTACAAAAATTCAAACACTCATATTTTTTTTTACATTGAACATTTTAACAAATTATGTTTGTATTCGTTCTATTAGTGGTATGTATGCCAAACAACAAAAAAAAAATATAAATGGTACATTAATATAAATTAAACGGTAAGCTACGTTAATAAAAAAACAGAAATGGTTGAATATTATTTCTTAAAGCAAACATAAACACAAAAAAAAAATTGTGATTCTCGCCAAAAAGACTATTCTGGGTGTTTCTGGAATATCTGCCAATACTCGAGCTCGGGTATCTCCTAAAAATAAACAAAAAACAACGAACAAAAAAAAATTTTCCCCAAAGTGAGTCAGCTAAAGAAACAATATTCAGACAAAGAAATTTATCTATAAATAATCCCATCCGACCCATTCCACTAATCCTACATTTCAAACTTTGTTTTTGTCTTATTTGTTTAATTTATTTTATTCTTATAATGTAATTTACATTTTAACTATACTGAGTCAATTAACTCCAAATATCAGTTATATCACATCCAATAAACCCATTAATGGTTTAATTTTCATCTGATTCTCATATATTTACACAAACTATTCTACTAAGGTTTATTTATTTATTTATACTTAAACTATGATACATTCAACTAAACTAATTTAGTTTTGTCTCAGTCAAAATTTTGTTCATACTATCATTTTATCTGCTATATACAGTTGTCAACTATTCCACGTATGAGTTGAATCTTCTTATAAAATTTTGGTGATACTAAGATCAACCTAATAATTTTGATGTTTTTAATGATCTCAACTAAAGTATATGAGATCATTAAATGAGTTGCAATTAATTTAAACTGCATTTATTTTATGCCATTCTTTAATCATGGCTTTCACTTCTTCATTTGTTTCAAGTTTTGTTCTATGATCTTCTTGGATAGCAACAAATCCTTCTTCTCCTACTACCTCATCATAATCATCTGCCTTTATACTAGGCCATTCTGGATCATGTATCATATCTCTCAACTTCCTTTTGGACTCTTCTACTAGCCCTTTCAACATGTTGGCAGTTACTGATAAGCTATTTACAAAAGTTTGCCTATCAGAATTCTTCATATTAGAAGAAGTCAATCCTGCTTTACGGAAATTCCAAATAGTCTTCAAACTACTCATACTTGGGTTAGCTTTTCTGGCTTTTGAATGTGGTGGGTTAATAACTCTATCAACTAATATAGAATGATATAAGGTGATCCACCAGCAATTTGCTTCCAACATAACAGTAGGCATACATGCATGAAAGAACCCACTTGCTAAGGCCCTTTGAACTTTTTCTTTAGGAGGGACTTTACCTTTCTCAATTTCCCCTGCAACTTCCAGTTCAGCACCTAGCTGCATTTGTCCAAAAGAAACAATGGTTATTTGTACATTTTTATTAGCAATTAACATTGCTGTGTAAGCTGGGAAAGCAGCACAAACCCTAGCCAAGGTGATTGTGCAATGTGCTGAGGGGAGATTCCTAGGGACAGTTGAGGCAATTGCATAGTTTGCTCTAAGAGTTTTTATTAATTTAAGACCAGCCTCATTGGAAGTCCTTATTTCCATTTTGTCAATTCTGCTTCCTCTTAGTAGAAAGAAGTATATCATAGTTTGAATTACTATATGTGGGTGGTCTTTGGAGTTAACTTTAGTTAATCCCAAATAGAATTCAGTTGGAACAAACTGGACCAATCTTCAAATGAATTGCCTGAAAATGTGAGCATCCCATGGTTTAAATTCAATTAAAGTTTTCAATGCTTTGATAGCCTCATCATCTAGGCATTTTGCTTTTGTGAGGTCTCCCACCATCAAACCCTCCATCACCTCTGTTAAACCTTCAATGGCATCAAAGGATTTCATCAATTGATCCAATTGGTCCACAATGAAGCCAGGGGTTTTCTCATCCTTGGCAGATATTTTTGTTTTGCTCCTTCTCTTTTTTCTACCAATGATTATTTATTCCAAAAATTTCTTTAATTTTGTTTAACTTTTTTAGACTAAAACTTATGCTAGCTATATGCTAATAATTATATTTAATTATTACCAATAAACAAACAGTAAATAAAATGTAGTAAAATTAATAATAAGATATTGTAATGTTAATTAATAAAATTGAAACAAGAAAATGAGATTAAACTATTTAAAACAACAAATAAATGTAATGTGATATTAAATTAAAATAATTGATTGTTAATAAAAAACTAATGAAGAATTTGATCTAAAAGATCAAATGTCTTGAAAGGCCAAAGCCTATTAAAATTGACGAATTTGTAACAATAGACGAATTTGTAACAATGTTAAAATAATTTGTTTAGCATTAACAACAATAAATCAATGAAGCTTTTGTTCAATGTTTAAATATTTATGAATAAGTTTTTATTTATATAATATTTAGATTTTGACAAATTAGTTCTCCGTCGATGTTCCCGAATCCCAAATATGATATAAAAAGAAAAAAAAATTCATTACCACCAACAAACGATTACACGAAGATATGTTACATAAAATGGACATTCATCTTCACCGAGGCTGCGACAACTCGAACTTAATTGTACCCGCACTCGATATAGTTACTTGGTACCGCACATTGCGCGAATCCAGACAAAACTCAGCTACGGACCGCAGAAAATATGTTTGTTTCTTCCTTCTGTGTATACTTTGATTTGATTTATGTTTACTCCCAAAATCGGATTTTTACGGCTTTATTCGAACAAAGACACCTCGGTAGACGGTAAAACACTCGACTGTTCGAGGAATCCTCCACGCAGTTATTTATTACGGTCAATCCACTGAGCTAATCACGTCTTTGAGAATCAGACTGTATAGCAATCAGACTGTTTTGAATGCTACTAACAAATCAAATATTCAACAAAATAACTGGTACTCAGTCATTAAAACCAATTTATACTTCTACAACAAAAATAAATACATAGTTTAATTTTTCTGAAGCAAAACATAAAAAAAAAACAAAATTCATATTTTTTTTTCACTTATTGTTTTTCAACACGTATTGTTTTTCTCTTCTTTATTTTTGAGAGATCATTCTTTTTTTATATATGTATGTAGTTGTAATTTTTTTTTATTTTTATAATTGTTGAATGTCACCGTAACTATTTTCTCAAAATCCAAAACTCAACTCCCGAAAAACATCAAAAAAAAAATTCGTTCGCCCATCACACAAAAAAGAATAATCTTCATATTCATCACAAAAACGCCTCGTCGCCATCGACCGAACCGGCCACCACCACACACAACATGCCAAATAGAACACCATCATGCAAACATATAATCGTCATTCAGGCTATATTAAAATAAATTAAATAAGAGCGGGTGACTCACAAGAAACTATTTTGCTGCACACCTGCTCGGGTGACCAACCAAAACCGATACACCCGGATAAAAAAAAACCGGTTACGATGTATCATAACAAGCTGTTTCGTAATATGGCCATTTCTCAAGAATCTCTTAAGTGGTATTTATTTTAGATATCTGTTTTAAACGATATTTACTGCACGCTTTCCAAAGGATATCAAATTGTTCAGTAGAGAGGTTATCGAATTTTAAAGGCGGCTCACACGCTTCAGCTGGTTCAGGAACTGAAAAATAAAAAATATTAAGAATTTGTTTGATAAGTATGAAATGTAATCTTGGAACATATATACCTAATTGCTATTGGCCTGTTGTAATTTCTGGTAAGTAGTACGATTCGACACAAATTGATTTAAGTTATGATTTCAAATGGAAAATCGGTTATCTAACTTACCGTGCTTTCCCGTCCTTTAAAATTCCTTTATAAAATTGTTTTTAAAATTAATAATAAGGGATTGAAATCTGATATAAATAATTTAAAATATATTACAAGCTTTTCAGTGGTCAATTGTTCACAAATTTCTCTTTCCAATTTATGACTAGTTATTAGAAACATACTATATGTAAATTTTTGTCACTAAAATACTGACATATTAAGTTTATTAATTTATTGCGCAGCGGTTCTTGGAATTTACCATATTTATGGTAGTAGCTTTGAAGTATTTCTCCTTTCGCCGATTGATTGATAATGCTCAACAAAGTTATTCGGTCAGGTGTTCTTGAACTTTCATAAGGTGAATATCTACTGGAGGTTGTTGGATAAAGGATTAATCAAATGTATCACAAACTGAAACAATACTGGGCGATTCTGAATATTATATGTTATCAGAAATAATAATTTCCTAGTCTCATTGCGCCATTGTTCTAACTTATGCTTAAACAAGACTTGAGTTCCTATTGGAAAACTACTTATTAATCTATCAACGTCTTCAGGTTTGATCACTTTTAAAATGTCAATATTAATTTTTTCTATCTATATAAATTTATATATTGCTACGCGCACAGATAAATTTTTATAATTTAAAATAAATATTCACAACACCACAAAAGACACTGACTGACTATAGGTATAATTAATTTATTTATACAACTAAAGTAAAGAAACTAAAAACGTAAGTTGAAATTTTGTTAAAATCAAAAGGCTGGCACAAATTTAATAACACAATTTAAAATAAATAGATGATATTAACCACTTTACTAGTAAATCGAAACCATTTGGCCAACCGAAATTTTTATAAGCGTTTATTATTATATAAATAATAATATAAAATACAAAAAAAAAATGGCGGTTAGCCTTGCGGTTTCGTATATTTCTAGCAGTATATGGTTTTATAGCTAGCTTACGTTTTGTTATATTTGAATTTTTTAGAAATTTATATTGCTATATAAATTTATATTTTACTACAAACCAAATTTTTATAATTTATAATAAATACGCACATCGCACAACACTACAAAAGATACTGATCGAACATGGAACCGAACACCACACCTAAAGTAAAGAAACTAAAAATGTAAGTTGAAATTTTGTTAAGATTTATATTTCATTGTGTATGTATTCCCATTTCCAAAATAAAGGCAAACAAAGAAAAGAGCAGAGAAAAGAGAACATATATGAAATTACGAAATTATACATTAATATTATGTATTTTAGTTTTACCTTTGTTTTCTTTTCTTTATACTCTCTTGACGGTACAGTAGTGATCCGATTAAATTGTAGTAACACACCGTTTTTGTTGACAGAAAAAATTATTTTGGATTGATTTTGATGAAGCTTACTGTAAAATAGAACATAAAGCTATAACCCACCCACAAGCCACAAACGAATAAATGAGAATTGTAAATGTTTTAATTTTAATGTAGAGGAAAGAAAAAGATAGCTATAGATTAAAGAAACACTCAATTTTTAAATAAATGAGCGTAACGTATTTTGCTATTTGGAAATATTCGGTTCGGTTATATGATGTAGTTTTATAATTAAACCCGACAATTATTTAAAGTTTATAATTGATGAAAATCATCATAAAATTATGACGATGCATATAATAGTTTTGACTTAGATTCTTTTGCATATTAAAAGATGTGTAAGACATTTTGTTAAGACAAGAGAATGGACACGAAATTTTATAGTGCATCGGACTATGATCATCATAATCGCCAGCTGCTATTTCCATTGATAAAACTTTAGTATCTGAAACTTTAATTCCATTTATATCTAATCAGCCTGATTGTGAACCTGGATCGCTATAACAATCATCACGTGATGGCATATTCCATTCTTTAGCCAATCTGTTTTTAAATGAGTCAACATCATAACCATCAATTCTTGAACTATGATCTTTAGCTAGAATTATGGCCCAAAGTCGATTCTTTCTAAATTTTTACTGTGTCCTTCGCTAAAAGCATAAAACGTTTAATATCCTTAGTAAAATCACCGACTTTCCAATTTTTATAATCTGGATTATTTTTTCCACCCACAATGGCAACCATAAATTCAAAATTACTCTTCCTATCAGTCAAAAAACATAAAGTAAAAACTCTAAAATTATGAAAATCTGGAATTACAGTTAAGTTTTCAAAGTGTATTGGACCAAATGAATAAAGAATTGATAAAGAATTTAACCCTAAAATTCATGAATTTTTTTTATACTGAGAAATTCAGATTATGTAAACAATATGCTAAAAATGACATATGTGATGTGAAAACCCCATTTTGACGTGGGCCATAACAGCTGCGGCCGATAATAGAAGGTCCGCCTTTAGGCGGACTTATGCAGTAAAATAAAAATTAAACAAAAATTTTTGTTTTTGTATGAAATCTCTTATTTGTTTTCGGGCCGGAGCTCTCCAACAGATTAAATTTCCCTTTTGCATCCCGCGCCCCTATTGGGATTCGAACCCGGTACCCCCTACTCCAAGCACCACAGCTTTAAAACCTGGATGGTAATAAAACAAATTTGTAAAATTCCTACTAATTTATTCATAATACAAAACGAAATAAAAAATTCAAGTACAAATCAATATAAAAAATAAATAATTCAATTTGTAAGGAACTTGGGTGTTATTGAAATTATTACCAATTATTTGGCGTTATTATGAAAGTCGTAAAAGCAGGATTTGGTTTGAGAATTACATAAACTAAGTTGACATTTTACGCAAAACGCTAGGGTTTCCGAATTACATTTTGAATATTTGCATTGTTTTTTTCCAGATCGGTCCCGAAAAATACACCAATGGCCTACTTGATCATAGCGGATGTCAATTGTTGGCAGATTAGTTTTAAAATTATGCTGTTCACAAATTCACGTCCGTTGTCGCTTTGAAGAAATGATGGTGCTTCAATGAAAGCGAATTTGTCAAATAATTGTTCGGCAACTTCTGTAGCCGTTTTGGTTTTTAAAGGTTTTATCGCGTGTAGCTGTAGGAAATTTATATAAATAATACACGCCACTTTTCTTTACTTTTGTTCACTTGTCATCATTTATTGATGCACAGAAAAATGGTACATAATTTAGTTCACTAATCACTACTACAGTAATTGTCTTCGGATAATTTCCGTCGCAAAATAAATTGGTTTATTTTCTTTTAATTTAGTAACGGCCAAATTGACACCGCGAATACTGAATTAATCTCACGAATCTTTTTTATTTATTTTTATTTTTAGGTTGCGACCGCGTTTTTATTTTTAGACAAAAATTCGACTCCTAATGTAAAAAATAAAAGATGGGCGCAACAATTTTCATTCTTTTTTTTATTTATGTTTTGGATATCCATTTTTATCACTTTTTTTGTGTACTTTTACCACGATTTTAATTTAAAATAAAAACATTAATGTTTTATATTATTATTTTTGAATTTTATTATTCTTCCTTATTGTGATAATATTTCAGTATCTTTTTTTTATGTTTCTCTTTAGGCGCGTGCGGCGCTGGTGGTGGTAATAGTGACACAATTTGCTGTGGTGTGCGCGCAGTTGTGTTGGCGCTGAATGAGTTGAATTTAGTTGACCATGAATTTTAATTTTAATTTTTGGTGCGTTGAGTGGACAATATATTGTAGAGACGAATATATTGTGAGTCGCTACAGTTTCAAGATCACGAATTTGGTTAAATGGTCCTGGTAGTTCAATATAAAATTATAACCATTATCTGGTTGCGTCTGTTCGTCTATCAAATCAACTTGACACCTGGAGTTTAATTCGTTTACCACAATTGGTTTTACCATCAAGCCTTTTCGTGTCTTAGCTTTTTTGTTCCCAAGCTGTACACAAGGTTAAATACAACATAATACATTCCTCCGTTATATTTTTATATTTTAGATTTAATTCTTTCATTAATCTGTTACGACCACCATGACCAATTGAAATATGAGCATCATGTATTATGTCAAAAATATCTTCGATAGCAACAAAACATTTTATGAAACTGTCGTTACATTTATTAAGAGGCGAAATCAATTTCGTGTCGTTTCCAACCTTTATTACAGCATATCGTTGGAGACGACGATAATCCTGGGCTGATTTAAAATGCATTTTTGATTTAGCCTCAATCACATCAATAATAAGCTTATTATACGAATCTTTATTTATATAAACGTTGTTTATATTTTTTTTTCTTTAACACAAAACACACTTTCATAAAACCACGCTACGAGCTAGGACCACAACTAATTAAACGACGAACGATTGATGGACTACAGTATTCGAGCAGCCCTACGTCTAAAATCATGGCTTCAATCGTCAAAAGATTGATTACTCGACAACTTACCTTGCGATTCTGACGTTAAGATTGTAAAGCTGATCCGTAGTAATGATGTCCATTCCGTTCCGTTCGCTTTTTATCTGCTCCGCTTCGGCTGTTTCGCAAACTCGATAATTTAAAATTTCATGCGAATGTGGCATTTTTTTTATTGCCCTCATTTTTAGTATTGAAGTTTCCTTCTTTCGTTAAAAATTATAGAGCAAATTGGGACAAAAAAGCAGAGCGGGGCGGAACGGATATCATTCTGTTTGAACCTTAACAGTATCATAGGTAGAGAAATGTTGGTAATTGTTTTTTTTTTTATGAGAATCTCTTAATTGAAATTCTGTTCGTAGTCCTCTTAAAATATCTCTTAAAAACTCCAAATACCTATATTGGAAAATATTTGGAGATCTGTTAATTTGAATTTTTGCAGTTTCTCGAGATTCGTTTTTGGCGTTCCACAATCCAAGCTCAACTCGAAAAAATCAACTTTATTTTTTCTCTGCACATACTTAACATCATAAATGTGCTGAGCCGGCGCAAAAAGAAAAAGTAAAAAAAATAACAAAAAAAAACATAAGTCAACACGCGCATACGATAACAAGAAAAAAATATAGAAACTTTATGGTAATTTTATGCTGACTTGAATGTAAGCATAAAAAAAACTCAACTCCAACGCTACGTTGTAGTAGCTGTTGTTGGAATTGTGCTTACAACATATCATTCCATGCGTCGTACACGAGCACAAAAAAGGTTGTTGATCGCTTGGTGGGTATATTTTTTGTTTCATGGCGTGTGCTAAAACATGGAGCGGTTGGTCGAAGGCTGACCGTTACAGATCTACTTTCACTTTTATGACGCATAGACTTGATATGTAATTTCATGCATCATTTACATTTTCTTTTAACTTAATTCCTTGTTTCATGATATACCCTTTTTTTGTTTATTTTTCATTTTAATTTACATTACTTAATTTATGTATTTCAATATTATTTTATTTCCATCGACCTTGTTATTTTGTATTCATGTAATTTATTTGTCACATATGTACGTAAAATGGTTTAGTATGGAATGATAAAAATTCACATGACCAATACTGGACACAAGTGTGATAGAAATCATTAAAAGATGGAGAAGCTTCAATTAAACCTTGTGGAGAGATGAAATTATCCCTTATTTTTTCAAAGCATCTTGAAGGATCTGATCCATATCAATTATCGGGTTTGCAAGTGGATCCAACCATGCATTTTTCTTTAGACTTCATTGTGTTAAGATCCTCATTTGAAAATTCTAGTGTTTCTTCATGAGGATAACATGTTTGATCTTGTGACACAAATGGTATATTATTGCAATAATTCCATGAACGTTTAATTCTAATTTCAATTAGGTCTTCTTTAAACAGAACAGTAGTTAGGTAAGCACTGATATTACTTATCTTTATTGGATTAATTTTCTCCTGAGGAAGATTAACATCCACCATTAAATTACATTTTAATTACAAAGGATAGGGTCATCCACTAAGTAAGCATTAATGAATATAAAGAAAATGGGTGTCATCAACAATAGGTTTACTTGATTGAAGGCCATGTTCATGCTAAAAAAAAAAAAAAAAAAAATTCTCCTTATATTTACATCAAGAGTCAATTTAAAAAAAAAAAACCAAAACCCGTTGGATTTGCTCCGCGGTGAGTTAAAATCCTTAAAAAAACACCTTCTTTCCTCCAGTTAAAAAACCGAACTCCTCGTTTTTTTTAAAATTCACCAAAAATCAAAAATTGAAAAATCAAGTTCATTGAAAAATCAAGTTCACACTTGATTTTGAAATATGCAAGAATGTACAATGAACAAAAAAAAATATAACACGAATGTCACAACTACAATAATTTACACAATAACATACTAAGTCAATGACTTTCCCGGCCGTCTTCTCTAAGAGAAACTGTTTCACATCTGGATTGAATTTGTCTAAAATGACAAATTGGCTTTTGCCCGATTTCGCCATAATTTTATTTATTTTCCTTAGAATAATAAATGATTAGCTACCTGGAAACCAGTCAATAATTGGCTGTCGCAAATAGCTTTTTTTATATGAATACAAAAAGTGGCATCAGTCAATGTAACTCAAAATCACATCAGAATTCCGCTAGAGGTGTAATCCGGCGCGAAGGGTGAAATTGTTTACAAATAGTGGCATCATTTAATTTAACTCAGAATCAAATCAGAATTCCGCTCAATTATTATTAACACAAGACAATTTTAACATTTGGATTATCATCAAACCGCAATCTAAGCCACTCCTTGATATTAAAATGTAATTCTATAAATAGACATTTGCAACGAAAAGGGAAAAAGAAATTACGATAATAATAATATTATGTACCTATCTACCTGTTGATACATGCATACGTTTGCGACTCCAATACCTATATAATATATCGCAGTTTTCCACAATGACACCAATCCAATTTTCTGAAAATAATAAGAAAACTAAAATACAAAGAATCATTGGAGCATATTAAAACTACGGTATGCACTTATCTGAAATATCACCATCATCACCAGTTCCAGCTCAACATTATTTATCCAGTATTATGCATCCAAAATTATAATTGAATTCACTGTTCATAATTTCATAATTTACCTTTTAATTTCGACAGCAAAATTATTTGTTTATGTAAATTTATTTGACATTTCTAAAATGAAAGAAAACCAAACAAAATCTATCTCATAGTAGAGTATAGAGCAGGGTTCGCAAGTACTCGAATGTTAGTGTGCCAAAAAAAAAACTTTTTTCAAAATCACTTCCTTCGCGTGCCAAACAAATTTCGTAATATACCTAAACACATATTTAAAAAAAAAAACAAAAAACATTTTTTGTACAGAAGCAAACAATATAGTATTACTAATTTTATTTCATGACAAAAAAGCGTAAAACAATGTTTAAAATATTTAAAACTTTTAGAATTAAGCACCAAAATAATCTTAAAATAAAACTAAATTAATAGGAACATCACGATCATTAAATTCAAAATTAAATAAGGAACATTCATCGTTCAACGTACTGATTATTATGTATGTGGTCCAGCAGTGGATATCTTTTGTATGTATTTGGACGCTAAGTGGTCGACATTTGGAGTATATTTAGTAACTTTTAATGCAACACATGCCTCAGAATTGTCCCTGGTCATCCTATTCCTTGTTTTTGTTAAAACAACATTCATTTGGGAAAAAAGAAATTCACAGTAATATGTGGATGGAAATACTGTTAATACAGCTATTGCCAACTTTCTTAAAGATGTGAATTGATTAGGAAGGCTTTGCCACACTTTCAATACTTCATCATCAATGTTCAATGAGTTATTATCGTTCCTTAGACCATTTTCAATAGTTGTTCTTAAACTTTCAAATTTTTCACGCCAAATAAAGCTACACTGAAATTCAAGTAATTCATTATCGAAATCATCAAAATTCAACCAGGCAAAATCGTGAAAATTGCCATCAGAAATAAATTTATCAGGGTAGCGTACAAATTTAATAAGGTTTTTAATTTTTTTGACATCGTGGAACCGATTTGCGAAAGATTCCTGGGTTCGTAATAAAACCTCGCTAAACTGCGCAAATACTTCGTGTGTTTCTCCTTTTTTGAATATGTCAATATCTATTGTAAATTTCTTTAAATTGGGGAAATATTTCAGAATTGGGTAATTTCCATCCGTGCTTTCCATGTCGTTCTTAAACAACTGCAGCTTCATTTCAAAGGCCATAATATGACCGAATAAAATGTCTATAGATTTTCCGTTTCCCTGCATTTTTACATTTAATTCATTTAAATGAATACTGAAGTCAGTCAGGAACATTAACTGCAATAACCAATTAGTATCAGTTAACTCCGGAAATACCTTTTTCTTGTCTACGAGAAATAAACGTATTTCATCCAAACATTGAACAAACCTTTCTAATGATAAAGCCCGACTAAGCCAACGAACGTGGTTATACATCAGAAGGGTTTCATATGGTGCATTGATATCTTTCATTAATTTTTTAAATTGCCTTTTCGACAAATCACTAGCAACAACATTATTAATTACTTTAGTAACCGTTTCCATTATATGATTGAATTCAAATAATCCATATTTTGCACATAAAACATCCAGATGGATCATACAATGGAACCCCATTACTGGGTGACCGATTTCATTTTGCAATAGAGCTTTAAACCCCGAGTCTTTTCCAATCATGCTTGGGCAACCATCAGTGGAAATTGAACAAATTTTTTTAATACAAACGTTCGTATCGGCTAAAACTTTTTTGACAACTTGCAGAATATCAACGCCCCTTGTTCTTTCCGGTAATGTTGCCAGTTTCAACAATTCCTCTCGCATTATCCCACCTACTGCATAACGCACCGTAATTGCCAGTCTGGCATCAGAGTTTATGTCAGTACTCTCATCAACTGCCAAAGCAAAAACCTGAGCTGCACGGAGATCAGATATTAATTGATCACTAATATTTTCACGCATTTTTAAAATTCGGTCCTTTACTGTATTTGCACTTAACTGAATGCTGTTAATGCGTGTGAGTATTTTATCTTTATTGTCAAAATCCTCGAAAAGCGATTCTGCACAGTTTACAAGAGCAGTTTTAAAAAATTCCCCATCACTAAATGCCTTTCCACTTTTAGCAATTTCTCTGGCTACCTGGAAACTAGCGGCGGTAATGTTGTTGGTTGATTTTGTGTATTTGGTGATTATACTAGATTGCGATTCTTTTTCTTTAATTTTTTTAGAAATATATTCTTTTCGGTCCTCCAATGACATTTTTAAAATTGACGAATGATTTGATTCGAAATGTCGTTTTGTAGATGACGTGCAACAAACTATAATTCCACCGCATAAGGTGCAAAGAGCTTTGCCTTTATTTTCAATCATCCCATAAAGATTTGTCCAGGAATCTTGGAAAGAGCGTTCATCTTTTGCTTTATTCATTGTATTATCCTTACAACAAAAACATATTAATTTAAAAATGTAATATATTTTTAAAACTTTCTTTAAATAATAAAAATTTAATGATCCGTTAAGATTAAAAATAGTACATTGTGTCAGAAGGATTAAAGATGATACTTTGTTGGACGAGCAATTATATTTGCATGCAAGTGAAGCGCAGGTAGCCGAGCAAGAGCGAGTCAAACAAAGTTTCTATTAATCCGAATAACACATTCTATTTTTCTCCAACGGAGAAAAGTTTATTGAAACTAATTATACAAGTACAATAAGAACAAATTACGCAAATAAAATTTTAAGATTGAACATTTTGTTGAAATAATTTGAATAGCTAAGGAGTCATTGACTTTTAATTTGTTTTAATTTGTTTACGTATTTTACTTGTAATACCAAAAAAACTGCAAAACAGAATTAATAGTTATTTGCGTACCAAGTGGCGGTAAGTGTTTTTTCCTTTTCAAGGTGGAAGTTTGTAGTCCGAGGCGAAGCCGAGACTTACAATTCCATCGAGAAAAGAAAAAAGTTTACCTGCGCGTTGCGCATAAAGTTTTTTTCACTGCCAACTGAAAAAGCTTAGATACAAGACATTCAAAGCATTTATATTAGTAAACAAAATTACGAAATGCCTTTCAAGTATTTTACTTTCCAGTAATGCCTACTTTATACGAATGTAATATCGATTTTCCGCTTGGGTAGTGAAAAAAAGTAAATTTACGCCTAAGATTAATTTAAAAGTGTGGCCTAGCAATATTTTTATAGTTTAGTAACGAAAGCAACAAACTTTTATACCAAATAATAGTAATAAAACAAGTAACTTTTAAGGCATTTGGAAAAAAAATTAATATTGGAAACGCCACGAAAATTTGACGTTAAGCTCGAAAGCACGAAAAAATTAAAAACTAATATTTGATTCCTACATTATGTAATCGCACAGCTCCTCTTCTTTTAAATTCGATGCTGATAACTTTTCTACTAATTGACAACATTAATAACTTTTCCAATAATGTACTAGTAAAACATTATTTGGCAGTGTACGTTACATACATAGATACATAATTTTCTTTTTCACTGATAGAATACACAAAATTGTTGCACACAAATTGTAGCCAATTGGACATCAAGAACAGAGGATTGTTTTAACTTTATTTCACTGTATAAAAAACCATTTTCATAACAAACACGAGAAAGAATATTTCGCAAATTTAATTTAGCATAGAAACACATACGTTGTGTTTTATAGGAGAAACAAACGGTGGACATTCCTCATTTTCGAGAACATAAAAGACAAGTTTTATTACCATTATTGGTCAAATATTTTTAAAGCTATAAAACTCAATATATGTAAACAGAAATTAACTATGTATAATTTTAATAAAAATAGCTTACGTTTCAATATTAATTCCAGTATTATTGTTAAAACTTGTTGTTTCAATTAATTTTTTACACCGAAGGGACAGTTTTTCTTTATTTCGAAATTGCCGCTCAAAAGATGCAAATGCAATGAATAAACGCGTATACAAAACATGCATATTATACCAGCACATATACATGCACACAAATTTGGATAAAAACACAAATTTGCGCATGCTCTTTAATCCTTTGGTACACACCGGGGAGATCAGTACAGTTTAACTTTGGGACGCAGAAAAAGATAAATTCACGCATACAATATTTTGGTTTTGTTTTCCTTACGCACAAACAAAAAAAAATCTGATCGTAGCCTGATTGACCGTACAAGATGACATGCGCAAATACACTTTTGTATCATAAAAAATGTTTTGTATGAAAAATCATGAAACAAATGTTTTTCTTTTGTTTTTTTTTATGTGTATGTATGTATAAAAAGCAAAAACAATTCAATCAAGAAATTAATTTTTGAAAGTGGTTTTTTGTTATTTGAAAATTATTTTCCATTTGTTGGAATTTTTGCCGTGCCGGCAGAATTTTTACGCGTGCCAATCTTGGCACGCGTGCCACGTATTTGCGATCACTGGTATAGAGACATCTACTTTGTGATAGGTTCATGTCGATAACAACCAAAAATTGTAATAAAAGCATTATAAATATCACACGATAGATGTCACTATAGCAAAAATTTAAATTGTATAAATTTGCGAAAATATTTTTTTTTCTCTCTTCTCGAACCAAACGTCAAAGTGATTACTTGTGAATAAAACTAAAATTAATTATAAAATTGAAGTTCAAGTGTTTTTTTTATTTCACAATTTCACAAAGGTAAAAGAAAAAGAGCTTTGTGCGAAATTGGCCTCATACCTCACGGTATAGGGGGAGGTGGGGCTAAAGTAAGCATTTTACATAATTCCCATAACAATGGCTTAACAGATTCAATATTACGTATATTGAAATATACATACTATTTTTTAAAGTTTTGTCTATGGAATAAGCCAATAGTCACAAACAAAATACTTTTGGTGCACTCAAATAACTGATTACTAAAAAACATGTTGTCCGCTTACTTTTACCCCTATAGTGAGGTAAGTGTAAGCATAAGCACCTTTTCGATGGGGTAAAAATAAACAGACCAAAAAATTACAGTTTTTCTTTATGCAAACAAATTTATTCATAAAATTAATATCACAAATAAAAAATATAACAGTTTCACTGTAAAATATAAAAAAAAAACATCTAATATTCCATTGGTTATGCTACCTTATCTTCTAAATTAGCGTATTTATCTAATGATGTATTCATTTAGATTGATATTAAAGTTGTAGTATCCCTTAGTTCGTAGAGTCCCAGGTATTTGAGTTGGCACGGGTAATTTTGCAACAATATCACTTCTATTGATCTGCGATATGTCATCAATTATTGGGAAAACATAATAATTATTATGCTTCCTTAAAAATTTAACATCAAAATCGTAAATATTGAATACACGTTCAATTTTAGCAATATAAAAAACTGGCTTTCCTTTAGGTTGCTCAAATTTTACTAATACAAAATCTTCAGTGTTAATTACGTCACTATCGACTAAAAGATTTGGAAAATTTTCGTCATTTTCAGAAAATATGGAGCAGTCGTCGGAATCAGGCAAATCTATAAGAGTTTCAGATTCCGACGTTTCATCAAGCTCTTCAGGTGGTGCAGGTTTTGAGGGTTTTCTTTTTCTATAACGTTTATCATGGTTTGCTTGATTTATTAATTCGATTCTGGTTTTCTCGGGAGTATCTGTGAATATACGCGATTTACCTCTTTCGCGGCCACTTTGTCGCTTTTTCCGAAGTTCAGCTTTTGGATACGGTTTTATAAGTTCTAGTGCGACAGAGTTTAATGGTGTATCACGCGAAGTTGATGGTTTTTGGATTTGATGCTGTAAAATTGTTTGTTTATATGAGATAGCAGCATCGCTTGTGGCTGGATTAGTATCTGGGATAGCAGTATTGCTTGTATTCATTGGAATATCTGGTCTATCCTAAGGTTAGGAAAAGACAAGGAGTGATTTGCAAGGGAGAACCCGCATTACAGCGTTTGGAATTTTTGGCAAGATTAAATCGCATCGTTAACACCGCGTGGATTTTAATCACAACGGATCTTGCCCCAACATACTGGTAGCAGTATTTATTTGTATGGTCACTAAAGCGATGCATTTACAACCAGTTATGGACTTATCAACGGCGGCATTCATTGCTGCATTGCGAAGGTTTGTTAGTCGCCGTAATGCACCAAGTGACATTTATTCAGACAATGGGACAAATTTTAAGGGAGCACGAAATAAACTAACGGAACTAGATCAAGTGCTACAAAATACAGCGCGCAATAATCAAATTTCAGGATATCTCGCCGAGCAAGGAACTCAATGGCATTTTATTCCACCAGCTAGCTAGTCCATCTATGGGAGGTCTTTGGGAGGCAGGGGTAAAAAGTATCAAACACCATCTGATAAGAGTCACTGAAAACTCAACGTTAAGCCTTGAGGAATTCTCAACCCTATTATGCGAAATTGAAGCAATCCTAAATTCGCGCCCGCTGACTCCAATATCCATCGATCCAAACGACGAAATGCCACTAACTCCGGCCCACTTCTTGCTTATGGGCCCATTGCAAACGTTAGCTGATGAAAATCTACTAGATACAGCGGACAATCGGTTAAACCGATGGCAAATTATCCAAAAGCGAATTCAAGGATATTGGCGACGATTCTCAAGAGAATATCTTCACACGCTTCAGCAAAGAAAAAAATGGCAGCAGCAACAAACAAACGTTGCAATCGGAGATCTTGTATACATCATAGATGAAGCTACTGCACCGCTAGAATGGCCATTAGGTAGAATCATAAAAGTACACCCTGGAAAAGACGGAATCATTCGCGTTGGTCAAAACAAGACAAGCAATGCTAAAACGACCTCTTACAAAATTGGTAAAAATCCCCATTGAACCAGATGGCTCTTCAAGTTATACCACGAAGCTTTGCTTTCAGCTTTAAGTATCTTGGTTCAAATTCGGAAATCTTTGCAGATTCAGCGTCGATATCCGCCATTTTCTGGTCATGCTCCTCGAACTCCCTATAACAACGCTCCAATTGCTCGAGAGTTACATACGCGTCCTGTAATTCCATTTTATCTCCGAGCGTGCCTATAGACCCTTCCAATCGCGTGAGAGTTCCACGTGCATAACCTCTCCATCTTGTGAGCTCCGCAAATTTCCTTTGTGTTTCGGCATCCATGTTTATTTGATTATATGAAATCTTTTTACAACCACACTGCACTATATTTTGCCGATTGACTTAATATTTTCCGACTTAAATTCGGATGTACGTATATGTATATGACTATACGAACTCTTGATAGATTATTATTTATTATAAATTCTTTTACTCACGTGAGACGGCAAGGGTATTGGCGATATTTGCAATAAACGCGATTAATAAAAAATCCGCTATTTGATTTATTTCCAATACGAGATCACGTGTAATGTAAAATATAGCGGATGCTACGAATTTTGATTTTGCAATCCAATAGTAATCCAACTTTATCGGCTCGATCTTTTGATATTCCCGGGTTTCGGCACCAATATTTTATCAGCTGTAAGCCATAATCAATTTTGGCCGGGAGTATGTTGCACGTCAAGCACCAGTTTTTCTAATGAAAATTGATATTCACAATGATCAGGAACATACAGCTGCTGAAAATATTAATAAAAGAAACAAGGAAGTAAATCATTAAATATTTAAATGCGAGATACACTTATCTTTCAATATCCTATCACGTATTTTGGATCCAGCTGGACATCGCTTCTGCATTTGATGTAAAAATATTCTAACATAGAATTACAAGCGAAACCATTGTATTCGCGATTACGCTAATTAACATGTAGTTAATTATTTACTTGTTACTTACTTGAATGAGCTGAAATCTTGATGTTAAAACGCTAGAATAATTAGAATATATTCATTTAATAAGATTTAATTTATTATCATTATATAAACATAATATTTACCTTTAATGTTTACATTCGAATTTTGACAGATAAACCAAAAACATATTTTTTTTTTTTTTTTTTGTTGCAAACAGTACATATTATATTTCTATGTTAAGCAAACCTATCGGACATTCTGCATATTAATATTATATAATTTTGATTTGTAAAACACTAAAAATAATAGACATAAGTTAATTCTGATTTGAGTCGTAAAGACGTATAGATAAATAAAAGGTGATTAAAAAAAAGGGAGAAAAATTATAATTCATTGTTTCTAAAACTTTAAAATATTATTGCTGACGAAAACCTTAATTCCAATTTGGCCTGTTCATCTCACTCAAAAATACAATACTTTTTTTTCCATCATAATAATTCGCTAGTACTAGAACTACATGCCTCTTTCATCTTCACACGTCATCACACATTACTTGACATTATTTAAACCACAACCCACTCACTAACCACCACCTCCCACTTCATGACGTCAACAGTGGCATCAGTTAATTTAACTCAGAATCAAATCAGAATTTTGCTAGAGGTATAATCCGGCGCGAAGGGCCAAATTGTTTACAAATAGTGTTATAATTTTATTATTTAATTTGTTATGATAACATTTAATTTGTTATAAATTTTATTATCTCTGTTCTCTCTCTTGATTTCATAATCTTTCATCTTTTCCACTTGTTCTAGGATTTCCTGTTGTGTCCCAAAACTCTCCCTTACTTCCTCTTCTGACCATTCTATTCACCGGACTGGTTTCTCAACCTCTTTTAAAGTATCCCAGATGGGGTCATTTTTACCTATTGTGCCTGTCGAAGACACGAGGGTTGTTCGGGATCATCAGGAGCTGAAGAGAAAATATAAAAATGTAATTTAGATAGAACTATGTATTTAATATTGTTTTCACTTATCTTGTTGACAGCTTCTTGTATATATTTTGTATTTATTTTATCATTTATTTTTGAAATATCCATTAATTTCTGAAATTGAAGTAATTATAAATTAAAATAATGGAAATATTGTAAGATAAATTAAATTGCTGCCAACACTTAACATCTGTCATTAGCATATTGTTACAGCTGATTATTGTTTTTATAAATATGACATTTGGTCGATAAAAAGTCAATCTATATTATCGACAAGATTATAGAAGTTCTTCGTTCCGATCGCACTGCCATCTATGATTGAAGTTCTATAATCTTGCTGACTAAAAAACTTTGAACTTATTCAGCATTCCTATTTCGGTTCGGTTTCTTAAGTTTAGCACATTTTAGTTTTAGTGGAAAAATAATTATGATTAGCTCGTTCACTTTATTTTCGACAAGAGAGCTTTCATCATCTTAAAAAGGAAAATTGTCATTGGCGATTAAATTATAAATGTTACGAGTTATAACGTATTATACATACAGTTTTTATTTATTAAACCTATCAAAATTCAAAGTCTACTGTGCTAAGTTTGTCATATAGAAAACATTTAGTTACATTTCTATAAACTACTACAAAAATCCGGTGTCTGGTGCGACCACCACACTACTTTCTTATACTTACATTATATTTATATGTACATACATACCCACTGTTAACGCTGGACATATGCATCATCCAAATCCTCGAGATGACCTAAAAGGAAATCAACATTTAGATTTAAGAACATTTATACTATTGTAAACTATAAACTTTTACTTATATTATATTTAATTACTACTACTCTACTATAACAGATTTCGTGGTGCGGTTTACCGGGGATTGTTTGGATTGAAAGAAACTACGATTTTTTTTTTCTTTTCTTTTTTTTTTTTTGGTTTCATTTATTTTATTGATTTATACAATTATGATACTAAATGGGTTCTACTGATGAACTGCATCTTTTGGTTTTACGGGTTTTGGTTGGGTCTCCTTCCTTACCCTCTTCTCTCGTTTCCGATGGTTAATTTCCTGTAATTTTGATTTTACCTCGGCCAGCCTTGCCTCTAACGGTATTCTCTTTCTGCCCGTGGTGACTTGGAGGATCCTGTTGAGGTCATATTTCTCCATTTTTAATGTTTTCCTCACACCTCCCCCTCTTCTTTTTATTTCCGGGGTTGCTTGGCTCTTTGGCGTGGGTTCTGATGATGAGAGTTCCCTTCTTCTTCTGTATTCCTCGATACTGATGATGCGTTTTGTTGGTCCTTCCTCCATGATTCTGTTTGGGAGAAGACCAAATTTAATCTTTCTTTAATCTATTGTTGTGAACGTTTTTCGCTTTTCCCTTTATGTCTATCAGGGTATTGTTCTGTGATAGTGCTTTTAATACTAAGTATGGACCCAACCATATTGGATCTTGTTTGTTCTTTCTCATCTCGTTACGGAGCCAAACTAGGTCTCCCGTATTTACTTGGAAACACGTTGTGTTTTTATCGTACATTTCTTTTGCTTTGTCTTTCTTTTTAAGAATGTTCAAACGGACTATGTGATGAGCTAGTCGCAACCGCGCTTTCAGTTCGCTGACGTAGTCATCATAGTTATAAACTGGTTGTGGTTCTTTTTTTTTACTGCAGTAGGCACTATGGCTGGACGACCGAACAATAATTCGTAAGGTGTGAAATTCGTGCTGCAATGGGCTGTTGTGTTATACACAAACATTGCGTAGTGAACCATTTCATCCCAATTACTGTGGTCTGCGTCTGCGAAATTTCGCAGGTATTCTTTTAGTGTGCCATGGGATCTTTCAAGAGCACCATTTGTTTGCGGGTGAAAACTCGTAGTTGTTAAGTGTTTTATTTTTAATAACTTGCAAATGTTTTCGAATAGGTTACTCATGAAATTTGATCCCATGTCTGTTAGGATCTTTTCTGGTGCTCCTAATTTCGTTATATACTGTTCGCACAATGCTTTTGCTACTGTGTGAGCCTTCTCATCTGGGAGAGGTATGGCACCAGAAAATTTGGTCAAATCATCCTGAAATGTCAGAATGTATTTGTTTCGTGCATCTGTTACTGGTAAAGGGCCAACTATATCTAGTGCTACTCGCTGAAAGGGGTATTCTGACGTGTTTGTCAATACCAGAGGAACTTTTGTCCTTTTACTGGCCTTATTCCGTTTACATTTATTACATTTCCTAACATGGTTTTTTATGTCACGCAGCATACCAGGCCAATAGTATTCCATACGAATTCTTTTATACGTCCTGAATACGCCTGCGTGACCACCTAATAGCAAATCATGTTTTCCCTTAGTATCTGGGCTTTGACACTCGGATTTGTAATTATTTGAACACTTCTTTGGTTCATGTTATTTTCTTTTGGAATCAAAATACTTGAGGGTGTGTGGGTTTCTAACGACTGGTTATATGATAGGTTAGTGGTCACTGGGGTTGCCAGGAGTTTTGACTGTGCTCTTGTGATGACACGTACATCTTCTTTACGTACTCTGCTGAGTGCATCTGCACCTGTATTGGTTTTACCTGGGACATGAATTACCGTGTAATCATATTCTGCCAGTTGTAATCTCCAATTTAGGATTCTCTTCGATGCGTTTTTCAGATCACCGATTAAGGGTTTGTGGTCCGTTTTGATAACAAATTTTCGACCAAACAGATAAGGCCTAAATATCTCGACTGCCCACTTTGTTGCAAGCATTTCCTTTTCGATGGTCGAGTAGTTCCTTTCTGCTATTTTGAGTGAACGACTAGCGTAGGCAATTGGTAAATCATTTCCTTCATGCATTTGGCTGAGGATAGCACCTACGCCGTAGTCGCTGGCATCAGTCGTTAGGATGAATGTGCGATTGAAATCTGGATATTGGAGGATTGGTGATGAAATAATTTTGTTCTTCAGATAATCAAATGCGATTTGGCTCTTTTCTGTCCATTCAAATTTTATTCTTTTCTTGGTTAATTGGTGCAGTGGTTCTGCTATTGTGGAGAAAGCTGGGACGAACTTTCTGTAATAACTGGTTAAACCGAGGAAACTTTTAGTTTCGCGCGTGTTCCGTGGAACTGGAAAATTTACGATGGCTTCCACCGTTTTAGGATTGGGCTTAATGCCTTGTGGAGTAATTACATGTCCCAAATACTGTATTTCTTTACTCAAGAACTGACATTTTTCTGTCTGGATTTTCAAATTGCTTCTCCTAAGCGTTGAGAAAATGTCTCTCAATTTATTATTGTGGTCTCGCAAACTTCTCCCATATATGATTACATCATCTAAATATACAAAACACTTCAGGCCTTGTTGTCCTAACAACACATTGTTGATCATTCTCTGGAATGTGCTTTGGGAATTTTTCATCCCAAAAGGCATTCTTAAGAATTCAAAATGGCCAAAGTCTGTGCTAAATGCGGTTTTGTGCCTATCGAGTGGGTCCATTTCTATTTGATGGTACCCGTTGGCCATATCTAGCGTGGAAAAGTATTGTGAGTGTCCTAACTGGTCAAAAATGTCGTTAATTAAAGGGAGAGGAAACGAATCTCCTATTGTAGCTTCGTTGACTTTTCGAAAGTCTACTACTACTCTCCACTTTGGTTTCCCATTTTTGTCTGGTTTCTTTGGAACCACTAATAGAGGACTATTAAAAGGACTCGTGCTGTGGGTTATAATTTTGCCATCCAGCATCTTTTGTACTTGAGTATTTACTTCTGTTTTAAGGGCTTGTGGGATTCGATACTGTCTTACATTAATCGGTGGTGTGTCATTGTGAAGGTTGACTTGATGCCTGACACCTGGCACACTTGAAAGTTTGTCGCCTTCGATGAAGAAGATGTCTGCAAACTCTCTGATTAACTCGATAATCGAGGTGGACTCTTCTGTGTTTAAGTTTACGTCTAAGTTCGTAACAACTTGATTAATGATTAAATCATCTCTGTCTTCGAGATGTTGATTGTTTGATGGATAATGATCCAATTGAAAAATGTCGTAATGACTAAGATTAGTGAGTTTTGGAACAAAGTTCTCAATTATCACTTCATAAGGGTTTGTGTTAACTATGCTGACTTGTGCTCGCAGCATTTTTGGTTGAATTAGACAGTTACCGATGAACACACCTTGCATCAAATTTTCTGAATTGCATAGGTATGGATTATTTGTTGGAGTTTTAATTTGTACGATCACTTCTTCCCGTGGAGGTAGGCGTACATTTGTTGGGTTGTTTAGGAACTTGACTCTGTTTCCTAAAATGTTCAATTCTGACGTGCTGTACAGAATATCTACTTTATTTCCGTTGAGGAAATCTCTACCGAGTATTCCATCTTGTTCGATTGGGAACTCGTTTTTAACCACATGAAATGTTTGTTTTATTCTGAGATGTGGTGTGATGTCTACTTGTGTGGACACACATCCAAGAGTGGTAGTGGCTTCTTTGCCTATCCCTCGTAGCAGGACTTTGCTACTCTGGTCTATCGCTTTAGAATTTTCTATCATTCTTTGCTTAATTAGCGAAACTGAAGCACCGGAGTCTATTAAGAGTACCGATTCTCCGCTTGATGCTGCCAGTTTTAATCTCACTGTGTCATGCGTGAACTTGTGCTTTGACACTAGATTGATTTGATACGAATTTAATATTTCGGGAATTTCGTGAACTTCAGCGATAGTTGTGAATGGTTCTACTGGTGGCCAAATCTCATCTGTTTCTGGTAAACTTTCTTGGATGGGATTTGCTTGTGGCGGTACAGCAATGACTTTGCCATTTACTGCGGCCTTTTCTTGAATGTTTGAGGCAAAAATCAATTGTCTAACTGTTTCATTAGCTTTGGTGCTCTGTGGCAATGGATTTTTTTGGATTGGATTTGATTTTACTTCTGTAAATCTTCCTAGCTTATTTGGTTTGTTTTGTGTGGATATTCCTACGTTAGTTATTTTGTTTACTGGGGTCATTCCCGTTTGATTTACTTTGATTATCGGGGGTGTTCCCGCTTGATTTACTTTGATTATCGGGGGTGTTCCCGCTTGATTTACTTTGTTTATCGGGGGTGTTCCCGCTTGATTTACTTTGTTTATCGGGGGTGTTCCCGCTTGATTTACTTTGTTTATCGGGGGTGTTCCCGCGTGATTTACTTTGTTTATCGGGAGTGTTCCCGCTTGATTTACTTTGATTATCGGGGGTGTTCTCGCTTGATTTACTTTGTTTATCGGGGGTGTTCCCGCTTGATTTACTTTGTTTAGCGGGGGTGTTCCCGCTTGATTTACTTTGTTTATCGGGGGTGTTCCCGCTTGATTTACTTTGATTATCGGGGGTGTTCCCGCTTTATTTAAAATGATTTTTTCGGATGTCCGTTGTATGTTTCCTGGTCGTTGATTATAGCCTTGATAAATTACGGGACTCGTCCGGACTACAGTTGATGCGGCTGTTGCTCGACGAGCCCATGCTCGTTTCCCTGTTGGACGACCGGTTCTTCCCTTATCTCATTGTCTTCTATGTAGTTAATTCTTAATTTTCCTAAATTTTGGTTTATCTGTTCTACGCCACTGTTTCTTCTTGTTTGTGTTTTTACCGGATAGCCTGATGTGAGATTTCTTTGTGTGTACACCTCTCTTTGGCTGTTACTCATAGGATTTCCTGGCTGGTAGTTCTGGTTTGTATTTGGACCTTGTCCGAATCCCCGTTGTCCTGATCTATAGGCCGGTTGATATTCGTTTGGCATTTCCCTTGGTTGGAATGTGGTGTTACGGGTGTAGTTCCCTCTTCTCGTCCTACATTCTTCCATCGAGTGCCCTGGTCTTTTGCAGTAACTACAGAATTGAGCTTTTTGTTTTTGGTGGGCAACTTCTGGCTACATGGCCTGTTTTCTCACAGAACTGACAAATCTCTATTTGCTGAGTTGGTTGTTTTGAAACGGTTTTGAACTTATAGCAATCCTTTGCTATGTGACCTATTTTGTCACAAATTTGACACTTTTGTTTACTTATTTTATCTCTCTGATCTGATATTGATTATGTTATATTTTATCGTGATGGGATTTTGTATTTTATCAAATACTGCGAATCGTTGAATTCAGCTTTTAAAACTTTTGTTGATTTTTGATTATTATTTATTCAAAATGTTACAATTTTAAGATTTGATTTATTCTTTTATGTGTTTAATATTGATTACTGATTATTCTTTATAGCTGATGGACTGATTGGCCTTATACTTTTACTGATTTTTATATTGACAACTGATTTTTACCACTGAATTTATGATTTTTCACTCGTTTTAGGAAGTTCGAGGTTTTGATTTCACAGCATCTGGAACATTTTGGTTATGGAACTTCTGAACTTTAATCACTGTGTTTGGCATTTCATAATTTAGGTTATAGGTTGCTTTTCGGAGTAATACTGATTTCTCTAGCGGTGGCTCTAATCACTGGTGTGAATTAAAATGCTGGCTTCACCAATACGAATTCTCTTTTTATAGTATTTTGTAAAATTTCTGCTTGTCTCTTTGAGAGCTGGATGATGTTTATTTCTTTGTCTGGTCTCAATTGTCCGGTCGCCTCCATTTGATTAGATTGGGCGTGCCAAGTGTTTATTTTGAATCGTCCAATGTTTTTGATACTTCTGCGATTAACAAATGCCGAAATTTTAGCGTGATGTTGTTTTCTCATCACTTATAGAATCAACTTTCGGGTCGTAATCTTCTCCTTATAGCGGGATAAATGTTAATGCTTTGCTTGTTGAACTCCAACTCTGTCTGTTGTTGTTCATTTCTCATGACTAATCTAATTTTACTATCGATTGGATTAGTGTCTATAGTTGACTTCATTTCTCGTATGCCTAATTGTTTAATCAATAATATTTGTGTGTTCAGGGTGTTACCTTCCATTGATATGTTCTTGGTAAATGATAAATTGACTTCCTAGTTTGATGATACGCGTAGCTGGAAATTCATCTGTATACTGGTAATGCTTTTATCGTGGATTTTTCGCATCATTTGCTGCTGAGAAAACCGTACAAATTTGACTCGAAATCTTGGAAATGTTCTGTGGATTGTTGTGTTGATTGTTGTAGTTGCTGTTGCTTCAAGTTGCTCGTGTTTTATCTAGCTGTACTTTTGGTTACATTATTTTTGACTATGTATTCTTAAAACTAGTTATACCATTTTCACAATTTGTGTTTTTTTTTTTTTTTTTTTTTTTTTAAACTTGTTAACTTGTTCTATAGATTAAGTTGTATGGCAAATTGACTATTTCTAAACAACACTTTTGTTCAAATGATATTCTTAATATTAATATTCTTCTAACTTTCTTAACTATGAGGTTAGTAAATAAAAATGTTGATAAGTTGTTCCTTACTTGGTGTTAGGTAAATCCAAGCGAAGAAAAACTTACTTATTTCTACCGTAATCAATACTATATTGATAATCTTCCTTGACTAAGATTAATTTTACAATTTTCATTTGTCTTCTAATTTTGATTGTAATCCAATTAGATTATTGCAAACTGGGTTTTATGTTGGAAAAGTTTGGTGGGACATTTGGAGGATAGTTTGATTATAAAGACCCAACAAAAAATATAAAATGAAATAATAAAATTTTTTAAAAAAATAAATTATGTATATTAAAAAATGAACGCGGGCAAAATTATATATGAACTAAAATAATCGTTAAAATAAAAATAAAAAAGTTTTACGGATGCTGGGTATTAATCCAGCGATCCAACCATTTTAGTCGCCTCCTACGACAAGCACTGGATGCTGTGGTGGTATTCTAAGGATATCTACATGCTCGTGAGGTGCACTTTACGAATCATGAGAGTGCCCCCCGACCACAGGGGAATTGAGCTACAAATGATAATTACAAAAAAAAGGTTTAAAAGTGAGATTAAGATAAATATTTTAAATAAATTAAAGTTAAATACAAAATCCTAATTAATTTGTTTTGTTTTAGAGGTCGATTCTTCGACATGTGATGCTCTTCAACAATTATAATAATAAGGAAAAGTTACATTATGAAGGTATAGAGGTTTCCCCTCTATAGCAATATAAGTCTCTCCATTGTTAGTATTGAAATATAATTCAATTTGTTTTTTATTGATACTACATTCCCAATCCTGAACGCAAGTGGATTCAAAAGCTCTTGTCCATATAGAACCTTTATATTGAAAAAATCTACCATTCACCCATTGTTTAGTAGTTCCAAGATCATAGGAATTTGATTTTCCACTTCCATAGCAGTCTCCATCTACTACGCAAAGAGATCCTATTAAACACTGTTCTTTTGAAACCCAATCCATTGTTTCAAGTTTGTCTGGTAAATATGAAGTGTCTATAAAATGAGTTGTATAATGGGCACTGAATCCTGGATGATTTATAATGGAATAAACATTTCTTCTCATTACAAAAATTTCAATATCTTTTGGATAGTCCAAAATTTTTATTTCTTTTTTCGTGGTCTCTATATCTACTTCAAATTTCAATTTTTTTAATTCAAAAAAATTCCCACACTTATTTGAAGATAGTAAATTTTCATTGTCAGTTACTTACTGGAGACGGTATTGTGGATGAGTGGTGGGAAGGAGCTGGTGTGTCAAAATTCAAACTGCTTTTTTGTCTAAAAAATAAAAATAATTTGAATGTATACAATATAAAATATGTTCGCACTCTTTCATTACTTGCGTTTTTGTAAAACTCCGTCTAATCGCCGAAGTTTTTCGATGTGCTTCGGCTCTGGTATCACTTTTTGTGCTTTGCCACTTGTACTTGATTTATCCTTGCCAGTTTTGTATCGTGTGTAATTATTCCGAATATTTTTATACATAACTTTTATAAGTTCTGCATTAATGGTAAGTTTTGGGTATTTTAGTTCTAGTTCGCTTTTAACTTCCTTCCACATAGCATTGATTGCGGATGGTGAGCGGGGCAGTCGAAGATTAAATCTAACATATTTGCCTCGAAAGCGAATCGGCTCGTCTCTTGCATTTTTGTAAATTAATTTCGACTTTGTGTCAGCATTCAATGGCCCTTTTTTTTTGTTTTTGGCTTTATTATTTGACACGGAAGGGGATATAGTCCATTCGAACTCATCCTTCTCTAAGTTCACTTCGAACCCACCATCCTCTAAATCTTCATATTGGTTTCTTTGGGAAACACCACCGAACTCCTCTGGCATACCAAGTGGACACCCACAGTTATAATGCTGAGTTTGCTATTCTCGTAAGTCGTGTGAAAAGAGTACCGCGGTCAACGCATATACATTCAATGCCATATCGCGACGATGTTTTAATTTGTTACCTATAATTTCTATAACACGTGACAATCAAAAATCAACATTTTTTGGCAATAATTTATTAACTCACAGACGGGATCTAAAATCAATGTAGCAGCTTTTACTTGCTCAATAAACTCATCATCAAAAAAATCAATTTTGATACTGCTGATCAATAATAACCTGCTTCATGAATTGTAAATTTGAAATTAAATTTTTGTACGTATTCTGATAAGAGTTGCAAATTTAATTTTGGGTCCACCTTTACCGACGATTTGCTTTTCAAAATCTGCATTTTTAAATTCTTTTAAGACTTTATTCACGTTTTCAACTAGTTTCAAATCTGTTAGATCTTTAATTAAAAGGTTTCCAATATGGCTATTACATGTATTGTGTCATAATTCATGTTTTAGATCTTTACCCATTTTGATCGTTGTGGCCATATTATTTGATACCACTGCATATACAGGGACTCACAAAACTGTTCAGAAAAATTAAAAACACAGATAATTTAAGAATAACCAACATATAATTTATTTTCCAAATTCATTCTTTTGCCCTATATTTTTGTTAACTATTAATAAAATAAAATAATAATTTTTAAAATTATAATATGTTTCACACAATAATACGAAATAAAGTCAAACAACTAAATGAACACTTTTGAGGCTCATGTGTTTTCTACAACTTTTATCTAGTTTAATATTTGGTGTAGCCACCTTTTGCATGGATAACTGCTTTAATTCTTTTGGACATAAGGTCAATTAAATTTTTTAAAACATTTGGTTCAATGTTGTTACACTCCTCTTGAACTCTAGACCATAATTCCTCACAGTTTTCGGGAACTGTTTTATTTGCAATTATCCTTCTTTTCACAACAATCCACAGATTCTCAATAGGATTGAGATCCGGTGATTGTGGTGGCCACCCCAGTGTATTGATTTCGTTATTTTGTATCCACTGCTTGGTGATTTTTGTAGTGTGTTTCGGAGCATTGCCTTGCATAAAAATATTGTCCCTTATCCCACAACCAAATCTTTGCAAACTCGGTAGGTACGAGTCCTTTAAAATCTCTATGTAGTCGACAGCTTTCATTATGCCATTAATTCTTGTAAGCATTCCCAACTTTTCATCCTTAAAACATCCCCAAACTATTAATGAACCTCCTCCGAATTTCAAAGTATTTTGAATGTTTCTGTCCTGTAATCCGATGCTCTTATCCAACCAGGTTCAAACGCGTTATAAAATTCGTTGTGAATTAATAACACGGCAATGTATGCCATGCAATATTCTTTAAATTCCTTTTTATTTTGAAATTATTCAATATATACAAAATTATATTTTTTAATATATTTTACCACCGCACTATTTTAATATAAAACGCGTTTTTTTTGTTTTCTAAATTTCGAATTCGTGAAAAGTCACAGAAGTAATGATTTTCTGTCGCATCAAAAATATATATATAATCCGAACACCAAAAAGTATTTTTGTTTCGTCGTATTGGTGTGTATCGAAATTTAGTGTGGTCATATGAGGAGAATCACATGTCAAATTTTCGATGTGCTTTTTGCACTCGAGATGGAGACACAGAGAAATAAATATTAACTCGAAATTGAATTGAAAAAGATACTGACAGCAAGATGGAGCAACAGAGGAAAATATAATTCGGTGTCGAATTGTATTTTCTGTTGACCAGATATATTCGCTAGATGTCAGTATGTGACGCAAAAGATATTTAATGCGTTAACCCTGTATTGTAGTGGTAAGTGAATGTTAATTTATATAAATGAATGTTTGATTTATATAAATGAATGAATGAGATGCTACCATCTGTCCATCTAACCCCATACGATTTATTTTTGTTTCATCTGACCATGTTACAAATTTCCAGTTTTCCGGTGTCCAGTGTCGATATGCTTTTGCGAATTTTAACCGCTTCTTTTTATGAATTGCGTTTAACAGTGGCTTTTTAGTTTTAAATTTAGCTTTAAAATTTGCATTTTTTAAGCAGCGCCATATTGTCTCGTTGCTTACATTAATGTCCAGGGTATTTCTAATGCATCTATTAACCTCTGTGGCATTGTCATCTGCGCCAGATACAATCAAACGTTTCACAGTTCTCTTTGCATTAGGCGACAATTTTTGTGTTCGCCCCCCCACATTTTTTTTGACAGTAATACTATTTTTTTTTTTCAAATTGCTAATAAAACCAAGCGATACTACATTTTTAAGATCCGATAATACACTATACTCAACATTTTTTGAAATTTGTTTCGGCATTTTACAATGATAATAAAAATTATAAAATATTTTTTTTTATATTGTAATATGATAAATTAATAACAGTATGAAAATAAATATTTCAATTGAAAACAATGTGATCACCAAAACTGTTCAAATAAGACTAGCAACGAAAAAATAAAAATACTAAAAGAGACTATGGAAAAAAACCGGTTGCTACGATAACGGTAAAATCTAATGAAAAAAAAAATATTTTTGTTGAAGGTGTAATTATGAAAGAGCGAGAAAGATACGAAACATTTTATTTTTTTATTTTTATGAACAGTTTTGTGAGTCACTGTACATATATATCGACATTATATAATTCTTTGGCCATTTCTTTCAAATCTAATACAATTTCTGCGAGCCTGTCGGCCGTCTCACTCTCGCCACTCAAATCCCATGCGTTTATCAAAGCTTTTGAACTATCCGAACTGTGTACCATTTGTTACAACTGTTTTTGCATTAGATGATGAGTTTTTCCAATCATCTATCACAAGAACTGAATTTGGAGGAAGAGTATTGTTTGCACGTAGTAAACATGCTTTGTAAGTCTCGTCTAAAATACTTGACGATATCGTCCGACGGTTTGGCAACAATGGTGAGAAGGCCGGCCGTAACTTATTGATCATAGCTTTAAAATGATTATATTCAATGATTCTCAACGGAATGTTGCACCCAAACAAAAAAGTTTACAATACCACTTTGTATGTCTGTTTTTTCACGAGCTGTTACTACGTCTACATACTTATGTAGACATAGAACATCGCTTTTGTACTGTTTTTGGCTTTGGTTTTGAGCGTTGATTGATGTTTTTTGTGGCGGAGCTTGCTATAATTGAGTTAAAGATCGATGTGGAAGCTTCTTCAGTGGATTGAAGATCGATATGTTCTATTTCTGCATCACTAGGGCTTGGCATAGTACTACTGTTACTGCTTAACTTAGATATAGAAAGTTGTCTTGATGGTATGGTTGATGAGGTAGAAGAGGCGGTTGATAGGGCAACCCTTGTTAATGCTTGTTGTGTTCCTGAGCCATCATCGTCTAACAAATCTATGAACTCAATTTCTAGCTCTTCTATGGCAGAAAGAGTGGTGCTGATATTTAAAATTAGCACTTTGATTATACTTATGTGAACTTTAGTTGTGTTTATAATATACTTACCGATGAGCAATCAATCTAGACGTAGCTGTATTCTGTAAAGTGTGCTTGCAGTTATTGCAATAAGCTATTTGTTTGTTCTGCGATTTAATTAATTTGTAATTCATCTCTTTATATTTCACAGATGTCTTCCTTCCTGCCATTATTTCTAAAATAAAATATTTATTTAACAGCCAAATTATATAAGTATTGAATCAGTTAAGACCAGGACTAACAAAAGTTTGCTTAGTTGACCAGAAAAAAAAACTTGTCTACATAATCGCCATTGATATCAATGCATTTCTTAAGCCTATAGATCCACTTCTCAAAACAGTCTTCAACATCTTGCTTTTTAATCACAATTCTTATTTTACTTCAGTTTTATTAGCACCGAAATGAGCTCTTAAAAAGATAATTTATCGATACTCGGGTCTGAATGTCTGACCTAGACCTAATTTTGGTGCAAATGAGGCCGGATGCAGAAAATGCTCTTTCGGCTTCAACACTTGTAAGTAACCATTCATAGATTATTGTAAGTAACCATTCATAGATTAATTTTAAGTACCTTCCACGAATTTTTTCTCCCTCAAAAAATAGTAACTCCTCCCTTATTACCTTTGAAACATCTTTAGTTTGCTCGACCATTTGGTTACCTTTACTTTGACTTTGTACACATGTTTTTTTTTATATTGCCAGTTGAAGCTTTTCTTGCTCTACACTCTTGATGTTGCTTCACGAAACTGTATTAAAAATTATTATAAGGTGAAGGTTACATAAAGCGCAATGTTGAATTGTTTATTATGATTGCGGCAGAGTTTGCCATAAACGCAATTCGTTTGTACTAATCGAAAAGGTAGTTGTCCCAACATCAATTCGGTCATCGCAACTTCGTTAAAGATTGAGATTCAACGCACACACTGTTTATACCAAAATCCAAATTTATTTTATTTTGTTATTCACTAATTAAGATACAATAATTGAAAATGAAGTTAAAGAGAGAGACTTTTCTTCACCGCCGTCGCGTACCGAAAAAAAAAAATTTATATATTAAATTTTATTTTTGAATCAATAAAAAAATGATTGTCGTTTTTTTTTTGACTTGACACTGTCGTATCCCAAAATTTTTTTTAATGGTTTTTTTTGTTTTGTTGGTTTCGCTTTGTATCTTTTTAATTTTTCTATGTTTTAACGCACTGAGAATAAGAGACACATAGTGTATAGTAGTATTCGTTGTTGCGTTGGTACGATTGCTATTGAATGGGTGCTTTCCTTTTGTTTCTAACCGGGTTCGCGTGCGAAATAACTGTGGCGGTGAGTGTATTTAATATAACGAATAAATGAATGAATATATAAATGAATTATGAGCGAATATATGAATAAATGAGCGAGCCGCTACAAGATAAATGTTTCATATAAAAACTATAAAGAGAAATGAAAAACTGAGAATAATTCTCTCTATCCTATATTCCATATTTCCATCAAAAAATACAAAATTGTTTGTTGTTGTTAGGTAAAACTAACATTATAATTTTGTTTTTGATAAACAAACTATTAATAAATATATTATTAATATATTATTTTTACTTTTAATTGTTAGTATTTAAGTGTCCATGTTTGCAAAATAACCACATATCATTTTGAAAATTTTTCGAATAGTGAATTTACCCTCTTCTCATATAATGCTCTCTTCACTTTGTATTACGAATATTCCAACAACATATGTATTAAACATTTTTGGTAGTAAGTTTTCAATCATAATAAACGAGTAGGAGTTAATGAAACTGAACCGCTTGTAATATTTAGTTGTAGCAACGGAATTCCAAAATTAAATAATCAACTTTGATATTTTGGTACAACGACAGAATCATATATGATTTTTGGCTTAATGTAATCCCTTACACAGCTAGACTTGGACACTGATGAAAGATTCATGTTTTTAGTTTTTATTTAGTCTAAAAATCACTCAATAATTTAAAAAATAACAAGTAAAATAGTTTAAAAATAACAAGTAAAATAACAAATAAAGCGACGCGTGAATCATCATATATGATTACATTAGACTACAATATTGTTCTCGCAACAGCATCAGTCAGTTTGTTTGGTTCGCAGTTGACACGAAAGCCTCATTTAATTAATATAACAAAATTACGTTTGTAGCAATTGAAACGAGGTTGATACTTTAAAAACCATTAGGCTCATTCGGTTCTGGCTACGAATGTCTAGAAAATTAGCATTGACGGAGTTGAAGGTTTGGAAACGAAGTTGTTGCAACTCTCTGTGCATTAGTGCTTACCGTAGTTGGTTCGTACCAATCTCATGTCAATTGCTGCTATCGAAATTATGTTTTAACAACTACATTTCGTTCATGGCAATGTAAAGTGCTTTCTCACGACCTCATGCCAACGAATCATTTCTCTCAGTGTATAATTTACTGTGTACTAGTGCTGCTGGAAATTATTTAAAAAGAAAAAATTTTTGTTAAAAACTTGCGGTTGTATTTGCTGGTGATTTCCTTTTATCCAATATGTTAGCCGTTGTGGTTATTCGTTTTATTTTTCGTTGTTATGTATTTAGTTGCGGTGATTGTTGTGTTTTTATATGAGCTTGCGCCGTTAGTATGTGTATTTGCCTTAATAGTACTTTGCGCAATTTTATGATTGATACACCGTTTGCTGTTCTCGTTGTTCCTCTTATTTTTTATGTTCAATGAATTAGTGTTGCTTAAACATCGATAGTAGCAAATTTCAATAGTATCGATATTTTTTTAAAACCCTATCGATAGTATCGATACTATCGATATTTTTACAAATTCAAAGACAATTCAGTTTTATTTTTATATAATTATTTATTTAAATAAAGAAAATTCACGTTTTTTGGGGTTTTTTATTCTTCAGCCGAACATTGTCATATTATGAATTAGAAAAAGAAGTTTGTCTAAATTTATATCTTTTATTCGGTTACGCTTTTCGGTCATAATGTCGCCTGCCTTGGAAAATATTCTTTCCGCCGGAACCGAAGTATCTGGAGTACACAGATATTTTTTGGATAACTCTCGGAGCATATTTGTAGATTTCCCCCAATATTCCAAAACATTGCTGTATTTGTCTATTGGAGGCTTTTCGAGGTATTGACGTATGTCAATAATAGAGTCACTTACTGGAGTACAAATCAAGCGAGGCTGATTTATTTAGTATAAAAAGTAAATCATCAAATTTAGAATTTTGCCCAGAACCAGAAGGTAGAAGCAAACTCTGCTCTACTACAGGAACATTCGTGTTCACTTGTCTTGATGAATATGAAATAAAAGAAGTGTACTCTTTTTGCAAAAGTTGTACGGCATTATCAGCATCTTGCTGAGTCCAGAAACCATTCTTTTTGAATTTTGGGTCCCATAAGGTTCCAAGAATGGTTACAGTTCTTGTGCTAAAGGGTTTCAGCCTTTCCTTAACTGAACTAGTTAAGGATTTGTACACTTCTTTCGCTTCTGCTGTTATTAATTTGCCTTCAAAGCCAGCCAATTTTAAGGTGATTCCTCTAGTCAGTGGTATTATCATTGAGCAAGTGACATATTTTTCACCTGAAATATTACTTGTTGCCAGTTAAAACGGCTCAAGAAGACTCAATATTTCTTCAATTGCGTTGAAATTTTCCGCGCTTAGTGTAGGTGGAGCCCTTGGACATTCATTGATTGCAATTGCAAGCTCTATTCGCAATTCAAAAACCCTTTTTAGCATATAATACGAGCTATTCTAGCGAGTTGCCACCTTCTGAATCAGTTTGAGCCCCGTTTTATTAGCTCTTTTTTGAACAGTGCATAGAGTATCATTTGCTAATGTACTGCTCCGAAAAAAGGTTACAATGGATTTGCACTTAGCTAAAATATCGGCAAAAGAATCAACTCTAAAGCTGTCTTATACTGTCAAGTTGAGACAGTGAGCATAGCAAGGTAAATGTCGAAATTGTAAAATTTCTGCAGTCTTTTTCATACTTGCAGCATTGTCTGTAACTAAACTGACAATTTTGTGACGGATATTGTATTCCATCAATATATGGTTAATAGCCTGAAAGTACAATTAAAAATATTTACATATTGATAGTAGGGACTCTGTGCTATAAAATATTAAATAATTTACCTGTGACATTGCTTCGGCAGTGTGATGACCTTCAATTTTTGTAGCTTTTAAAAACGGAGACCTCAATTTCTCATCTTGGACGAAATGGCAAGTGACAGCTAGGATTCCTTCGTTAGAAGAACTGGTCCATATATCTGCAGTTATGCTCACATTGCCACATTTGGATAATGCCATTTTTAATTTGTTTTGAGTATCGGTATAATACTATGGAATTAATTTTACTTTAAGAGTACTTTTATCAGGCAACTCATATTTCGTATCTAAGGCCTTATTTTTTAAATCCTGTATGATCTGAAGTTCGATAAGGCAACATATCTTTGACAATCATTTCTACATATAATTTATCAAGGTTTTTCTTAATTTTAGAATTGTCGTGATATAATTTATCTCTATCAAAGTAGTTAGTTTTTTTTCACAAGAAAGAAATACTTTGATATAAAATGGAAATTGATATTTACCTTTAGGCCGGTGCTTGATTTGCACCGAGCCGTCTCAAAAATATAGCCTTGTATTTCCCTTTATAACGATGTAATCCGTTGGCGTTGCATACTTCGATTTGATATTTTGTATATAATCCTTAAAAAGGGTGTCGTGTGGTCACCACTTATTGGATTAGCAGCCGATACGGTGGGGCACAAATAAATGTACAAAATAAATTTCGATAATGGCCACACAATGTACAATTAAATATGTGGCCACAAATTTATTTATAATATTTTTAATACACAAATGTGGATAAAATCCACCACTATTGTAGCGCGATACTTATTAAATTAATTTTAATTTAATATTATAATAATAATTTAATTTTAATATTTATTTTATCGTAATTAATTTATGTTAAGAAATGGCGAATGTGTCGCGTCATGAAATTGGAACGAGAGTGTGTCATTATGTATTTTTTATGTGCGTCTATATTTGAGACTTTCCGTAAATCGAAAAATATGGAGTGATTATTGTTGCACTCGCGGCGTACTAAAAAGGTTAAAATAAGCAAAAGTCTAATGAATGTTAGTTGCCGATATCGACATTAGATGGTGGTAAAAAGTAAAGTTGTTACACTAAATGTGTCCAAGATTTTCTTTAGTGTAGAGTAGTGAGTACAGAAACCAACCTAGAATATGTTAGTTAGTTGTATATTCTGTAGTTGTCACTACTAAGCTGAAAGAGGCTATTGAGATACAATTATATTTTATAGTCGAAATGAGTTGCATTTCGAATAATTGTAGGGAATAATCGCCTGAAAATAGATACTGACCACATAGAAGTAACCAATATCAGACCTAACTTCGATACAGACACAGTGTGAGTCACAGAATTGCGACAGCTTGGTGACCACTAAATTCCTATTGTGCACACTGATTGCTGATTTACAGCCCTCCTTGGAGCCCAATATAACTTGTGACTGGACCGAGGCCCCAAGTAGATAGGGACAGTGGGAATATCGTTAATCCATTCATGCGCGTCACTAATTAGATGACGAGGCATTTGGCTATTTTTTTTTTTTTTTTATGACGAGTGGAAAAATCCATCATGGACTCTATCACATAAATGTACAAAGAAGTGTGAGACTCCTACTCACTAAAAAACCACTCAAGTTATTTTGCCTGTGAAGATGGTAGCGCAGGCAGCACGCTTATTCTTAGATCAATAATCTACATTTATCCCACGCCAGTCCTTGATGTTACTACTGTAGTTAGACTATTGAAAATCCTAAATCTACGTAGCCCTCCAATTGCGACTCTGGTACTGATCAAGGCTGCGGCATTCTTTTTGATTATGCCAAGGGTTAGAAGCCTGTTGATGGATTGCTTGGCCCATATACCTCGCCAGTTGAGAGTTGCGGCAGTAACAACAACTCCGGATACATAGAACCTTTCCTTGATAATGCATTTAATCTCATCATCTTTGTACTTGCTAACCTTAGCGTTGTGCACGTCATCGATGTTACGTCCGTCAGTGACGGTAATCAGGTTCGGTTTTCTTAGGCCAGCAGATGTTATAAGACGAGGCTCAAGGCTACCACACTCTCGTGCCGTTCTACCCTGCTGCCATGTGTCCTATGACATCCTTGAAGAATGTGATTCGTTGTTTCAGGGACTCCACAACCCCCGCGACATTGTCTGTCCAAGCGCGCTCTACCCCTTGTTGTGCGGGATTTTGAGGGAAGAGCGTTAATTCTTAGCTTAATACAGTTAATAAAGTCGCGCCCTGACAGCAGTTTGGATGGTTCTCTTATCCACCGGTGTGTAAAAGGGCATGAGATGCCCCCTTTAAACCTGACCCATCAACTGATGCGTGCAATTTGCTATTCCAGAATGAGTCGATGTCACATCTTTTTTCCAGGAACTGTCCTTCAACCTGTAGTCGCCGTATTTTGTATTTCAGTTTTGATATTGATTATGTTGTATTTTATTGTGATGGGATTTTGTATTTTATCTGAAATAGGTTAGCCTACAGTGTCAATACTTCGTGTGTGTATGACAAATTCCGGGTATGGGATACGCCGGTGGTTAGCTTGACTTAATATAGATTTAATGTAGTTATATGGAGACGATGGTTTGGAGCTTGTATAGTCACTTGGCGCTTACCGCTGGTAGGGGCTATGACCCAAGTGATATATTTAAGCGTGGAGAGTTTAAATGTTAGTTGTG
Organism: Tipula vernalis; assembly: GCA_958295665.1. Classification (NCBI taxonomy): domain Eukaryota; kingdom Metazoa; phylum Arthropoda; class Insecta; order Diptera; family Tipulidae; genus Tipula; species Tipula vernalis. The sequence continues at coordinate 121,115,527 of OY282559.1, forward strand.
AGAAAGATGAGATCTTATAAGTGTGAAAGATTATTCAGCGGGTATAAATACTGCCATATTTCTTTCTTCCACAATTACTCAATCTCACCGGTACCCAGATGTTAGTATTTTGGTTATTTTATACTTACCAAATTATTTGTATTCCTGAATTGAAAAATCTCGATTTATTGTTACTTAGGATATTTTTCTTTATTTCACTAATTCTTCTTTACTTCTGATTACACTGTGTTTCTATTTACAATTTTATGTCTTTATATATTACAATTTAATCTTCCTGTTTACAACGTTTACAGAAGATACGGAAATCTTTTTTTGTTGAAGCTGCGGAAATCTTTTTGTTGAAGATGCGGAAATCTTTTTTTTTTGTTTAACACGCGGAACTTTACAAATTTTATATACATATATAAAATATTTACGGAAATATTTTCAATGTTAATATTTTTTCAATGTCATACATTATTTATTTTAATTCCCCTAAATGGCATTTCAAAAAGAAATTAAGTTTTTTCTTTTATTTGTATGTAATTTTTACTTAGACTACTTTCGGGCGCAAAGATTATTGGTGTCAAATTCTTTACTTTATTTTTCTGTGTTAAACGAAACGTGCCAATTTGTTATTGTAATTATTATGCAAATTTGTTTGTTTTTCTTTCTGTGTTACCAAAGTGTGTTATTTTGTTATTGTAATTATGTAGTATCTTTGCTTACTTTTAGGTTTTTTAACCTATTCTCATTATTTTGTATTTATTTTCCATTTTATTTTTGTGTTTATTAAATTTTTTTTTTGTAAATGTTTCCATTTTTTAAATGACATAGTTTTCAATCTCATTTTATGTCAGAAAATTCTATGGCGTGCACGCATATGCATGCTTTTATTTCAGGTTGAGACTGAGATGCGTTTCTTTTAATATGCGAGTTTTTAAATATCTCTGTATTTCCGATATTAGTTGAAAAATGTTTTGCAGCCTATTTAGAATATATGAAACAAAATCAAAACGTTACTTAGAGAAGAGTGAAGAAAGTCGCAAAACACTTTCATATCATGCATGCAATATGTTCCGAGATGCGATGGATGGCACAACAGCCGTTCGCATTATCTATTTCATTGGCCAGGAAGGTGTTAGCGGTCAATGTTGCCTGCTGGTTTGGCAATTCAAGGCTTTCTAGGCAGTGCAATCTTAACCATGGAGCGACCCAGCGGACCGCCGGAATTCCGAAACCGCCGTCGCTAACGGCCGCATGGAATAATGCATTTGGCACATCTTTAGGGAGATTCAACCATTTCCTTACTGCACCTCGAATTAATGTGTCGGTCTTATTGAGACTACCAATCATAATATTGCCTAAAGTAAGGCGATGATGTAACTGAGGTATCAGGACAGTCCTTAATGCGTGGAGCCTTTATTGAGGCTTAAGTTGCCTTTCTTAGATTAACCAACTTGGGTTCTAAGAGGCGATGCGGGAAGATTTTACTCTTCCCGTCAGCTGTAAAATTTATCCCCAGGTAGCACCGTTCCTCAGATCTTTGGAGGGAAGGAATATTAACTCCTCCAACGTTAAATGCGCGTTGTCCGATAAAAGTATGCTTCTTTTTGCCTCTAGCTTCAATACTTATACTGAAGCACTTAGATCGGTTCGTGGACATACCACATGCCGTTAAAAACTCATGGGTTCGATCTAGAAGCAGCTGGAGGCCGCATTGATATTAGTGCCACCAAGGGATACTCCCACTTCGTCCGGTAATCTTTTCAACAGTCTGTCAATAATCATATTGAACAGAACCGGCGAGAGGGGGTCTCCTTGCTTCACACCCCTTTTCGGACGGATTTCGCTACTGGTCCAGTCGTCACCAATCAGGCTTGTTGTGGAGTTACCATATACGTATTCCATATAGGCCTCAAACCCCTCTGGCATTCCGTAGGATCTTAAGGTCCCAAAAATGGCGTTATGGGACACGGAATCAAATGCTTTACTTATATCCAGAGAGGCAATGTAACAAGCGACATTACGCTGATGGTGATGACGGAGTATCATATCCAAGAGTGAAGTATTATCTGCACAGCCGTTTGTTGGACGGAAGGCTCGTTGACGGGGATCGAAATTAAATATGTTATTGATCCTCGTTGCGATAATACTGTGCAGATGTCGAGCACACACAGGTGGAATGGTAATTGGCCTGAAGTCACCGGGTTCGGTCGTCTCGCTTTTCTTTGGGACAAAAATATGGGTTTTGCCTTAAGAAACTTAAGCGAACATTTTTCGCACCACATAATTAGATTGTAAGCAATCATTAAAGTCATGGGTGAAGTATTACGAAGATCACGTGGAGTAATACTGTCCGGACCCGGCGATGATCAGATCGATGGTAGATGTTGTTTGATCTCTTCAAGAGTGATAAGAGCCCAGACCTCAGCTAGGTCACCGGCATGTAACACCTCGTCAGACGGCGATCACTCTGCCTTCTCCATTACTGCCCTCCAGAAGGGTACCATTAATTCCTTGTTAGGAATGGGAACCTTCTATAATAGATCTGATGCACCGTCCCTGATGTTGCTTAAAATTCCTTTTGGTACGTGCATAATTCATCCTTCTCGCCTGCCTACTACTCAAGCAAGCAACATCGTGCGGTCGCAAGCGTACCCGCTGCTCTCGGCAGGGAAGGATGTCTATTAGACCGGCAGTCAATTTGCAAAGAGTTAATTCTTTGCTGACTGCCTGGGCGTTGTTAGCAATGGAGAGGAGCTTTCTAGAGTGTAGGTCGGCCTCTGGAACTACTGAGGTTTTAATGTGTTCCAGGAATACGCTAGATCTTGAAACGGGAGCCCTGGCGATAGTATCACTACCCTCACCATTGCCCTCGTGCGCATTTAGATAATCACTGACCCTGGATTCGTGATCAGCTCTTTGCCGAACCTTTTTGATCGCCTCAACGGACCTGTTCGTAAACAAGTTCATGAGGAGTACATTTAAGTGACGTTTACCGAGTCTAGTAAGCTCCGCCTCTTTCAAGGCCAATAGCGATAGCTCCTCTTGACTCCAACGCATTTTGACATCTATCTTTTCATTTTGCCTCATTTGGTCGACTTCATCGGGATGGGCTCTTCGCCGATGTACACCCATGCCAGTCTTGGTGTTAAAGGCCCTATCACAGTACTCGCACAAAAAGAGGGCAACTGGGGGAGTAGATATTGATCCACGGGTAAGTTGGTGGTCACGGGCAGTGGCACGTGACCGGGTAATCCGAGGCATATTGTTGTTTGTAGTACCAACTATTTTTGAACAGAGGGGCTGGTAACCCCAAAGCTCTAAGCCTTCATTAGCCGCAGCAAAATGAATTGCTGCGCCCAGCGGGAACCACGAGGAGGAAGAAGATAGGCACGTCTATGATCCTGTAAGAGAGTCATAGTTACTCCCACCAAATACCATATTCTTTATTTCCTAAAATTAATTTGATTATCATCCCTACATCATGTTTCACTTAAAATAGCTAAATCTACGTTTTCTTTGTTTAAATAATAATCTGTTATTAGATGCCTTATTATTTAGGCTATAAATATTTATTTGTATTATCTTCATTTTTTATATTATTTATACAATTTAATCCTTCAATTTTGGAATCCTTATCTTTACTATAGAACTCTAATATGATGTTGTACATAATACTGTTTGCCTCCTCGTCTATTCCATTTGTTTTCATAATCGGATACATACACCACTGAGATGTGTCTTCAGCCGGGTCAAAGAACTATGGCAAAAGGGCAGTTTGAGTATTCCTGCTAACTCATTTAGATACCTAATGGTTTACCTGACGAATCTTCTAACCGATATGCTACTTGTCCAATGCGTTCGATAATCTTTGCCGGGATAAATTTAGGTGCCAGTTTTACAGAAAAATTCTGTACCGCATTGCTTTGAACGTATAAGTGCGCACGAAAACATCCTGTCCTACACTAAATTCTCATGGATTGCTCCTCTGATTGTAATGCCTTTCTCCTTTCAACTGAGCATCCCTGAGGTGATTTAAAATTTTCTCACGCACCAAGTCCTGATGGAAAAAACGGGTGATACTGCAAGCTTCACTATTATCATCGCATTCTAATAATCTCCGGAGTTCATTTTCGGAGCCGTGATTAACATAGTGTTGCCCGAAAACGTTCTTCATGGTGGCTCCGACTTTAGATAAATTACAATCCCAATCAGTATGATTACTTCCTATATAAGCGCGAATAGCAGATAGGACGGCATATTCATTATCATCTTTTTCCTTTACGTAACAAAGTTACACCGATTGTTGCGTTTTTCAACCCATGTGAGGGACAGGGGATGATGGACGTCACTGTTAACGCAACATCAATTGTTGTGTGCGTTTGGTGCCTCAGGTTCCTTCGTCAATTGAGGAAGGAAAAAAGCGCCAGATCCAAAGAAATTGAAGTAACTCTACACGGTACACCAGGAGCTACGATGGGTAACTACACAACAGTTTGTGCTTGGCCTCCAATTTCCGAAAGAGTAGCAAATACTACATGTGTATTTTGGAAAGTCTTCAGGTTTGCTAACTGATCAGACTATACTAGTAAGAACTCTATCTTTGTGATGGAGTTGGGGGTTGCAGTGAAATTGGTTTGCTGCAATACCGTACTGGACCGAGAAGTCACGTGCTTCTTGACTGCATAACTAATGCATGCACTTTTTTTGGGCACGGAGGATGTATAATTTGAAGTTAAAGTAATTTACCTAATATACCAACCAAATCAAAATGACGACATCACAAGGTTTGCGTATAACACCGATTGTTTATGTTTATACTCAAAACAACACGCACAAAATGATTCTAAACACAATTTATTTTATATACTTATCTATAATCTAATTATGTTAATGAATTTTGGGTCAAATTTAGCACCGATATCAGCTATAGCAGCTAAAATCGATTATCCATCACTGGATGCTGTATCTCTTAAACGTTTACGAAGACTAACTAAGCTGACAATGTTATTATTGGCCATGACGAAGTTGTTATGTGAGATTATTGAATAAACAAAGTTTTAAGTGCTGAAATTATTATTTACTTATTTAATATAAGCGAAAGATTATAAAATAACGAACTGAGTTTTAAAACAATAAATGTTAAATTTATTTTTGGGCTAACCCAAAAATTTTACATTTATGACGTTGACTAAAAAATGTAATAGATTAATTATAATTAATGTTATTAAGAACATTACCATTGACAGTACCACTAATTTATTATAATTTAGTACTAAGCTAAATGACATACACTTTTTTGTAAATCATCGTGTACTTAATTTTCAACTGGCGAATTTATATTTAATAATTATAAATAAAATTAAAACCATATTGTTACTGTCGATCATTTTATATTTTGGAATTCTTTGCAAATACAAGCTACAATTGTTAAGAATCATAACCTAAAAAATAAAGAGAATACACAAAGAATCATTTGATCATAAACGTAATTACAATTTATACTTATTTTCTAAGGTACCAAAACCATAATTTAACCTAAAAGAAAGTTGTCGGATTAATTCAAACGGAACATCATTAATGTCTTGATGATTTAAAGTTTACTTAGCTTAAACAGACACGAAAATAACTGATGAATCAGATCAGCTGAATTAACCCAAAAATTCTCAGAAAATCATCTCAATTATTTGCTATAATAAATTAATATATCAAACACTGCGTTTGTTCGGTACTAAAATAATATCGTAGCTGGAAACATAAAATGCATACATTCACAAGCGGCCGCTTTCGTCTTGTCATCACTAATCCATAGTAGCTGAAACAACATAAAATAGTATTATCATTTGTAACGAAATCGCTAGGATTTCGTTGACAGACATAACGCTAGAGGTCTGGTGCGGTATATGTAGCTGGCTAGAGCTCAGGGTCGGCGTGGGGTTTTCTAGACTTGGCGAAATGCTTGAATAACCGCAAGAAAAAAAAACTTAAACCATGAATAGGTACCGATCATATTGACACGAGAACCATCACTCAATAACCCATCGCGACCTCTCCCCTAGTTCTACTCATTCATTCTTAGCCGAAGTAGTTTGACGAGAAAAGAAGCAAAAAAAAAAGGATAGGAACGAGCACACATGTAAACAACTGAAGGATAATAAAAAAATCAGAAAAATATTGGTGGATTTGTGACCACTAGAACGGTGAAAGCTGAAAAGTAAAGTTATTTAGGATTTGATAAATATAGTAAATTAATAATAAAAAAAAAGCACATTCGACGTGATTGCAAGATCTGGCTCACTTAATAAACAAGAGTACCTAAAATGTTTTTTCTTATCTTTTCTTAATTGAAACAAAAAAAAAATTCTACATTAAAGAAAGTAGAAACCAAAAAAAAAATTATTGTTCCCTGGCTTTCCTATCATCATCATTCCAAAAACATTCATCCCGTTAAAATGAAAATATTCACCCAACGTGAAGATGCATTGGAGAGGGAAAGTTGATTAAGCAGAAACAAAAAAAAAGTTAACTGTGTAACCGGAATGTATAATTATACTCAAGATTGATATAGTACGACATCTCCAATTTAAACCACTCAAAATTTAACTTAATAAAAAAAACTCAAATACCGAAAACATAAACTTTTACAATTGAGAAATTGTTAGACGCTGAGAGATTTTGTAACTTCTTCCATGCCATTTAAATCCTGCTAATTTAGCCCAAAACTTTGCTTTCGGACGTTTTCCATCCGCGGATTTGAACCTGCACATAGCTACTCCGTAATTTGACGAAACACGCTCCACCAACTCACATCACAAATATTTATTTGGTATTCTTTTTTTTCACACATTGATGAGGGATATTGTTGACAATGTTAGAATTATTTTAGAAATTTATGATGACTTTTAATATGACAAATATAGTAAATTAATTAAAAATCATGAAAAATTTTGAAAACAATTCTAACATAATAATAAAAGAAAATTTTGGGTGGTCGGTAGTAGTTCTAGTGTTAATATATTTGGTCACATTTTTTATTCAATTTATTCACTTTCAAGTTTACAGAATCACGAATGAATATAAATTTTGTTCAGTTTTCCATACACTCTTTCCAGATTTACACTATTCTGGCAGTATACGTGCAACTTGGAATTAATTTGACATTATATTTGAGATAAAATTTATGTAAATATACTATACAGTATGTTTCAAGAAAGTATATCTCCCCCACCACAATATAATATTTTCCCCATTCTATTACCTTTTTCGCGTTCTCTTGGTTACCCTACGTTACTGCAAATCTCAATTTTTATTGTTTTTTTAATTTAAGAAAAACTTGTTTCGTTCTTTTCACGAAAATAGACATGCTTTTTTGTCTATCGTACGATAGTCCATCTGGTTAATAAATGATGGCGGTGACATTAATAATTTTATTGCTTTAATGTTTTGCATTTTGCATTTACCAGATATTTTCCATTTATATATTTTACAGAAGAATATCTTGAGTAGAAATTAATTTAAGAAAAATGTGCCATTTAGTGGCTGAAGTATGCAACTCCTTTTGAGATATTGATGTTGGTTTGATAGAATAGCATAAAAGGATCTAATTTAGCATAATTATTAGTGGATTATCAAGTATATTCATATATTCTACTGTTATTTTGTGAAGATGAAGTACTACATACTTGACAATTCACGAATCATTAAAACGTTTCGAAGTACCGAGCAAACGGCGCAGTGGTTAAAGCTGCGGCGTTTGGATCGGGAGGTACCGGGTTCGAATCCCGATAGGGGCGGGATGTAAAAGGGATTTTTCATCATCTGATTACGATCGGTGATGACGATGAACACAACTATGACCCCCTGTTGAGAGTGCAGAATCCATGGGCCGACCCACCTTTCATGTCAGCACTATAGGTTGGCATGAAGCAATGCAATGTGCAGGTGGTTTATACAAAGCGGGTCTATAGCCGTACGTCCTCGATTTGGCTAATACTGCGTAAAGTAGGACGGTAAAATTAACTGCGAAAGAGTTGGGAGTGCCTTGAGCCCCAGAAAAGATTGCATAGTTTTAAAAAAAAAAAAAAAAAAAAAAAAAAAAAACGTTTCGAAATTTAGTAAGGGTGCTAAATTTGAGTTTTTGTTCAGAAATTTAGTCTTAATATAAGTTTTAGTTTGTTTGTTTATGTTTGTTTATAAAATTTGTTTTATTTGTTGTATAAATAAATCTTTTAATGTCATTTATTTGTTGTGATTTTTATTTTTGTTACCTGTTTGGGTGACGGTGAGAAATATTGGATGATGATCTAATTTTACGAAAGGTAGGTATACTTTGAAGTATACTTTTGAATCAAAATATTTTTGTAAGCCGGAAAAAGCAAGCGAGTTTCATCCAAGTAGAAAAATCTTTGTGAGTATCCAACTATATTTGTAACGACAATCAAACAAGGCGCCGTATAAGGAACTTTATAATTCAAGAGATAAAAAGCAATCACTATTAACAAGTTTTTTTTACAAAACCCTTGGCGGAAATATAAAATTCATCAGAAGACATTAGTGAAAATGAAATGATGTAAAGAGTTTTTGTTTTACATATGTATTTTTATAAATGAATTTATAATTTTTATTTATTTTTTGTTTATGTTTAACTTTTATTTATATGTAATATAACTAGTCACTGAATAAAGATTTTATTTGAACTATGTACTTACTTAAAATTAAATTTTTTTATGAGAAATTTAGGATTTGGAACGTATTCCCCAAATTTAATACAAAAGTGGGTTCACAGTGCGCGATTTCGGTTTGCGCGCTGTTTTTTCAGAACAGTGTATGGTTCATACAATACCTGTATGGTCGAAGAGAATAAGAAGAGGAATACTTCACAGAAGCATATTACGAAAACATCAAAGAGGAATTTGACCACATTGAATCATGAAACTCAATTATTATCTTCATAAAATGTTAAAAGTTAGGCAGCGAAACTAGAAAACCATGAAGCCTCTAATAAAGAATCACGAGAATTTCAAAAAATAACGGAGGGTATGAAGTTTTTAAAAATAGTAAGGTGATTTTCAAAAAATTCGAATTTACTATGAAATGTATGGAAATAATCAAGCAATCTAATAAATGCTCGTTGGCAAGACAATTACAGGTCCCGAAACCTATCTTTAGGATTCTATGCCTATTCCACTAGCACGATTCCACTAGACACAATTCCACTAGACACAATTCCACTAGACACAATTCCACTAGACACAATTCCACTAGATACAATTCCATTTGGAACAATTCCAATGGTCACTAGTCTACTTGACACATTTCAACTAACACAATTTAACTAACAGAATTCAACTAAGAAAATTTAACTTGCACAATTTAATATTTTGATAATCAAACACAAACTGCGTCAAAATGTTAAATTGTGCAAGTTGAATTCGTTTAACTATAAAAAAAGTTACCTAAAGAAAGAATTAAAATAATATGCAGTGGTACACGTCGAAAGTAGTCCAGAACTGTTTCTCATCTCTTAATGAGATGGCAGATCAGTTCAACATTCACATTTTATGGGTGCCAGGACATTTCATAAGTACAGGGAATATAAACGCCGATGAACTGGCTCGACGTGGTACAACGGACCGCTTCTCAGAAAGCAGAAAGGATATCGAAATGCCTCTTGCGGTATGCAAACTGCTGCTTCAGGAAGAAGCTAGCAAGCTGACGAATGACAGATGGTCAAATATCACCTCTTGCGTAATAACTCGGCCTGGCCAAAGTTGGACTTGGCGAGATCCAAACAGCTGATCTCACTTCAGCGAAGTCAGATCAGTGTGGTTGCTGGAGTGATTACGGGGCACTGTCTCATAGGGAAGCATGCGAGTTGACTTGGTGTCTTCTCACATGACTACTGACGTAGTTGTGAGGACGAAGAGGAGGAAGAGACAGTATTTCATCTTCTTTGCACCTACCCTCGTCTGGCACGAAACAGACTAAAGTTTCTAGGGGCACCCCTCTCCAAGGACCTGACGGACCTCTGTAGGATGGACATCAGGAGTATTCAGCGCTTTTTTAACAGTTCAAAATGGTTCCAATGAGTTGGAGGAAACAATTATTCGTGGTATGGCTACGGACCATTTTTGTGTCTGGAATTGTGCTTGGAATAGCCTCGTAATAACTGCAGCAACAGAATTGTTTTTTACTATTGCTACCTTCACTATTTTTTTGAAAGTATACCCTTCTTTTATTATAAATTAGCTTCTTTGCCCATTTTAGTTGTTATTAAATTAAAATCCATAGTTATAATTATCTTCGTAATTAAGTTTCAATAACACCATTAAAATATTAAAGTGTGTGTTTGCGTTTCCGTGTAACAATACAAGTTATAACGCAAGTTTAATTATTCCCTAGTCGAATTGTGCAAAGTGGAACTGTCCCTGTGGAATTGCTTCCAGTGAAATTGTGCTAGTGGAAACGCCTGGTTACCATCTTTAGAGATATCAAAAACCGCAAACGGAGCAGATTTGCAGATTTTGGATTTCTTTCGCTCAGAATTTGCTGATTTATAGTATGGTGATTTTCAAAAAATTCAAATTTGCTATGAAATGTATGGAAATAATCAAGCAATCTAAATGCTCGTTGGCACTACAATTAAGCCGCGACAATGAATTTGGATGTCTACTACGATCGCCTGTATAGCGAATATGGTAGACCTCAAATATATATATAGTATTTGTATTTGTTTTCTGTCCATACGATTTGTTCTTTGACAAATAGCATCATATTCGTGTATTATTTGCAACCGTCTAGCCGCGGCTTTAGCCTGTTCACACCATCTATACAGCGCATCGCAACACTTCCTTGTTGCATACCTCTTTGGCTACAAACTTTGATGGAGAGGTTATATTTGTGTTGCATCATAACCCAATCAAAATACATAGTTTAAATGTTGTTCATCTAGTATGCTATAATAAAAATATTACTTATACAAAGATAAATCAACAGTTGACGCAATAAAGTGTGAACGCGCGACTGTTGCAGTGTTGCGATGCGCTTTATACATGGTATGGACAGGTTGAATTATTGAGGTGCGATTATGTATCTTTCGATCCGGTGTCCAATATATTTGTTTGTTTGTTTGTTTTTTAAATTTGCTCAGGTCAGATCTTTCAATCCATAAGACCTATGTCCAATATAGCATTTATGGTTTCATTTTTTGTTTTTCTTATTACAATATTCACCTCATCGGAGTACACCATGCCGACACTTTTTGGAGCATTATTCTTTTTGAAACAATTTACATCAGTATGCCCGGTTTTTAGACAAAAAGAACTACGTGATTTTTTCTGCGGTTGCGGACAGTTAAGACTTCGGTGCCCTACTTGATTGTAGTTGAAACATCGTTGAGCATTGCTGTCGTTTTAACCATTGACCGGTATATGTTTCTTCACTTCAGGTTTGTTGTTGTTGGGAAAATTCACCGGAATATTTTCCAACCGTTGTAGAACAAAAAGAAGTTCATCCAAATTTTTATATGGGGCTAAAGCAATTTTCTCAGCAATTCTCGGACAATTTAAATTTTCGATGATACACTCGATTATTGCAGCTTCCGAAAACTTTGCTTGTTGTGCTATGGCCATGACATCGTAAACAAATGTAGAATAAGTCTCATTTGGTTTTTTAATTCGACTTTTCATACGTCTGAAGACATCCATTTTGTTATGAAAATGGTGAAATTCATCGAAATTATTAGGATTGATCATAGCTATATTATTAATGTAGGTTTGTGCTGACCCTCGTAACCTTGTCGTTCCATAAAACGTTACTTCGTATTCAGTCCAATCGTGTTGGAGTTTGAGGTTATTTAATTTCTCAATCCACTGGGAAGCACTAATGCCATTCCTATTATCCGGATCAAATTCGGGTAAGATTTGTTGTATTTCGTTCGGATGGAACATTCGAGAACGTTGATTGTTGATTCGATGATACAACATCTGATTTTGTTCGAACAAATTTTCTATTTCCCGATGTAAAAGTGTATCGTTATTAACCATTTTAAATGGGTTTACTTTGCTTTGTAACGCATGATTTGTACCCCAATTAGTGTTTGGTTTCTGTGGTTGCGGATACCTAACCTCACAATTATTCGGTGGTGTCACGTGCTGGAACGGTACTCCCAAATTCGCATAATTTGTACCCCAATTAGTGTTTGGTTTCGGCGATTGCGGATACCTAACCTCACAATTATTCGGTGGTGTGACGTGCTGGCACGGTACTCCCAAATTCGCTTGGTATTGAGGTAATGGTGAAAAATTACCGTTGACCATAGTCGGTGTGCGATTTGGTTGTAGGCAGCCATTTCTTTGTAAGTTTTCATCTAGTTTCGGTGGTGCAACTACGGTCCTCCCATTATGATCAAAACTAAGTTTCCGTTGTCTACTAACCGGCATATTCAATTCCGTTGTGATAAAACTGGTATCGAATGGCGGAATTGCTTGTGGGGCGACATCGGTGCGCCACTCTGTATTATTTATCATCTCTATATTTCTAAACATTTTCCACACAAAACAATATTCGATATATTTGTTTATCCACTACACCATTTATTCACTACTAAGTGAAAATATTTTATATACTTTATCTACTCAATATCCCACTTCTGATTTGTAGTATTCCCCGTTAATTAAAAAAAAATTAAATATATGCTTATTATATTTTACTTCTTTTCTATTCAGCGTTATATTTCGAACGGCGTTTTATTTCAGTATTCAAACTTTATTATAAAAATGACAATTCAAAACGTGTTACCACATGTAACTATATTATACTCAAACATAGATGGCGGTCTTAGTGACAAAAATTAATTATTTATATAAAATCAACTGTTTCTACTTCATTTTTAAACTTTAATTGTTTTATTTTATGCCCAATTTAGATGAAGAAAAATGTTTGCCTTGCAAAAAAGAAGAGATCAGTATATTACAATTTTCGTTTGAATGACAAGAACAAAACATAACATGCAAAATTATGTAAGCGTTTTTATTGTTTTTTTTTTACCATTTGTTACTATAAAAACATTAAAAACAAATATGATACTATAAAATATACTCGACCCGACTATATTTTTTGATATTTTATAGTAACAAACAAACACAATAAAAGTATATTATGAAAATCTATACGATGACCAGAAGTCAAATGTTATAGCAGAAAAAATCAAATCAAAAGCAGTTTTCACAATTTTATTTATTAAGTTTTATTTTTATCACTAACAATTTTATTTATTGTTATAAATTTTATTTTTGTCACACTATTGACAAATGTCAAAAAATATAACATTCAATTATATATAAGCCGCCAAAAAATTATAGCATCGCAATTTTGGTTTACATAGTCCTTTCTCATTTTAGCTAATCGATATTTTTTTATTGCGTGCAGCTCTATGCAAGGCAAACATTTTTTGCAAGGCAAACATTTTTCTTCATCTAAATCGGGCATTAAGCAACCCACTTTAAGCGTGATTTACACGTTCCAACAATGTTTCCCAACAAAAAATGAAGAGATTAGTATATCGCGAATTCCATTTGAAAGACAAGAACAAATATATAAACAAACAAAATTTTGTTGGACTTGTTTTTCTTTTTTTTTCAACTTTATTTCCATAAAAAATTTTTTTGACTATAAAATATACTCGACCCGAGTATATTATATGGAAACAAACAACAACAAACACATTAAAAATGGCGATTTGTAAAATTTTTATACCGCTTTATTTTTATTTTTTTAAATTTTTATTTAAAAATTAAAATTTACGTTCGAACAATTTTCATTTTAGCCAAGAAAAGTCGTAAGTTTGATAAATAAAGTGGTATCGCTGCGGCATTCGTCAAAAATTACATTGTCGATTTTATACCGCCAACAAATTATAGCATGCCCGACATTTTTGTTTTATTTTTTTATAAATTTTTGTTTAAAAATGGAAGTTTACTTTCGAAAAGCTTTATTTCAGCCAGAAAAGTTGTAATTTTGAAACATAAAGTTGTATTATCGCTCTATTCGACATCGTAGATTTTATACCGCCACAAAGTTATAGCATGACCGACATTTTCGTTTTATAATTTTCTCTTTTTATCGCATGTAAATATTTTCTATTGTGTGTAGCTCTAAGTCTCAACAAAAAAGTTGGAAAAACATTGTTGGAACGTGTAAATCACGCATTATTATTTGTTCTTGTCTTTCAAATGAAATTCGCGAAATACTAATCTCTTCATTTATTGTTGGGAAACATTGTTGGAACGTGTAAATCACGCTTAAATAGTACCCTAATATATTTTAGTCTTTCCCTTTTTCGCACCAAGATCTCTACGCTTGACGTTTGCTTATTTCAGCTCTATTTGTTTAACTCTATGTCCATCCATCGCCTTCGCCATTTTGGATTCGTTTTGTTTGGTGAAAATCTTTATCGGCGCGTCATGTCAAGTGTCAACATGTCATTGTCATTATCGCTTGGGTCGTTTAGTGGTTATATTGGTTACAGATTATTTTAATAATAAATGTTTTATATAAAAATGTTGGGCTTATTCTGATTTTGTGGTTACAAAGGGTCTGATTTAGTATCCCTCAGTGGTAATGAAATCGTAAGTAAATTTTACCAAAATTGTCTCGGTCAACATAACGCGATGATGTGAATGGTAAATTCAACAAACCTGTCAGCCCTGCTCTGCAACTTAAAAATGCTCGAAATTCTCGAATTTTTCACCACATTGCAGAAGTAGATCAATAATTGGGAGACACATGGATTTATCGTCGACAATTAGGTAATTAATAGCAATAATTTCTAATAATTTAGCAGTTTGGAAATGTAACACATCATTTATTGATTCCTTATTAGTGATTCCAGTGTTATAGTAAAAGACGATTTGGGAAAGAAGTTAGAGGTGACGCCCAAGATCTGTGCGACGAATTAATTGATCCGCTGAACGTTTCGTGCAATTCAACAGCTCATCATCAAAGAAGAAATTAAAGCAGATTCCTATTCTACTAGTGAAAGAAGCCAAACTACAATATATTTCGCACGACCCAGCAGAGCTCCTCATCGAAGAAATGAAAAGCAGCATTTCTGCTAGTGACGAAGTAGAAGCAGATGATCCGCTGTTTACTCCTAAAAAAGCACGAGCTTATCGTTACAGATGCCTCAAATCCCAATTATATGTGCTGCCGATATCGCCAATCATTCCATAATGACGGTTTATTGAGAAAACATCTGTTTGTGGCGAGTGTTTGTCGTAACGCAGAACTTACCAGCAAATATTGTAATAAGAAATTTAGTACACGCAGAAAACGTGCGAAATACGAAAATTTCCATGAACACAATTAAAACACACCAACCGTTCATCATCGGAGTGGGAATTGTACACGGAAACTTATTTTACCGGCATTACTCGCAATCCATCGGGTGAAATGTTCGGATGAGGCCTACCGAATGATTGGGTACCCCATTCAAGTGTATCGAATGTGGTAAGCTACTTAAATCTAGTGCACAATTAATCAAACTCACCGACAATCATACAATATCGGTAAGTGTGATTCTGGCAGATTTTATATTCTATCGCCATCTTATTTGTACAAAGCTTATAGAATATTAAATATATTTTTTGTATTTTCAGAAAAAAGTTCGTAAACATTTATCATGTGAAATATGTGGCCAAACATATGACACCAAACCACTGTATCATGATCATACAAAGAGTCATCCAGAGATGGCTAAATATCGATACAATCTATGTGACAAAAAGTTTCATACGAAAAAATAGTTGCTCACGCATAAATATGATTAAAGTGGTATAAAATCGAATATTGTCAAGATTGTAGTAAAGCATTTGTGAAAAAATCAGCTTCAATAATCATCGGCGTAGGGAACATACGAGTGAAAAACCATTCCCATGCCAAATATGTTCAACAAATTTTCCAACTCTTGAACGATTGGGAATTCATCAATACAAGCACATCTTCAAGGATTAAATTCGTAAGCGCTAGTACATAAGCATTATAAATTTTAAGTTAAGTTTTAGATTGTTAAGTTATTAGGATTAGGCGAACTTATTTCTGAACAAAAATTAGCCATAATTTCTTGGAGAATTTGGGCCGGATTTTATTTTGTTTTATCATTACAACATCAATTTTTCATTTATACGCTTTTATAAAATATAAAAAATTTAAAATTTTCTTAAATGGAAAATACATAAAAATGAAATAGACTACGTAATATGAAATTTATTATTGTTAAAAAACATCTATTGTTGTAATCAATTTGATGTTTCGAGATCGCCGTCCATAATCGCTCATTATTAGGTTCCAATATAATAAGGTGCAGGAACTTCATGAAGTTTTGGATATACACTGTACCATTTCCTATACATATGGTATAATACATGGGGATGGGACACATAATGATAGAACAGTCGACTTATTTTCCATATTGAACGATTAATCGAGTTTTCGGAGTCATAAACATTGATTGATTATTATATGTGAATGTGATAGGTAATTCATCATAACATGTAGGTGTTTTTCTTAATTGAACCTCGACTGTTGAGAGATGATCTTTTTTTTGAATTTTTTTTTATAAGTTCTATTTACGAAACTTTAAACAAAATAAAATAAGAATTTGCTTTATCCTAAGCAGATGGTTTCTCCACATATATTCAGCAGATTTATATGTACATACATATTTGTAACAATAATAACAATGCCACTACATAAATAGCCGTGACATCAGTCTAAAAAATGGAGGTGTGGCCAACACACGACTTTCTTTTACGAACAGAGAATTTTGAGAAATTTTATTTTTTTCTTAATTTTTTTTTTAATTTTTAAATTTTTAAATTTTTTTTTTTTAATTTTTTATTTTTTATTTTTATTTGTTTTTCATTTTTGGAAACATTTTGTTTTTAGTAATTTTTTGTAAACCTTACACTTTTTAAGATATTTGCAAAATTAATTTTCTGGACCAAGGGAGTGGCCACTTCCGGTTAGCCGATTTGGAGTAAAATTCACTGGGACCTCCCAATTTATCAAAAAAGCTTAAATCTGAAGTTTCAGTTCGATTGGTTAAACCATCTGGGCTGTAGAGAGGACACAGACAGACTGACAGACAGACACCATTTCGAAACCCACTTTTTCGGACTCGGGGAACCTATTATAGGGGTACTATTATACTTTATTTTACTAGAGTAAAAGAAAGTAAAAAGTCAAATCACTAATATAAAGAGGGGAATAAAGATTTTTATTTTCCTATGAAACGTAAACAAAATCATATGGGATTTTCAAACCAATTTTTTTATATCGTCTCTATTTTCAATTTAAATGAATATTTTTATTTACAAATATAAATAACCAAATATATCGAAATGTTAATTGTGAACAATTTTGATTGAAATTAATAATCATTTATTAAGTAATTTTGCATTTTTATAAAAATATTTGTTTCTCAAAACATCGGCATGCTTCGTGTTCCTCTAATCATAATAAATTTATTATGAAAATGAAATGTTTAGAGGAACACGTCGCACGACGATGTTTTGCGAAAAAAATATTTTTATAAAAATACAAAATTACTTAAGCCGACACAATTCCACTGTGAAATATTGACTGAGCTGACTTGAAGTTGGAAGAAGACAAAAATAAATAATCCATCAGAGAGACAAAGACAAAGTATTTTGTTATTGTTTTTTTATAGCTAATTTTATGGATACATCTTGACAGCAAACAAAAACATAACCAAGAATTATTTAAAAAAAATTATGAATTAGTGTTAATTCGAGTATTTTTACGATCCAAAATAATCTAAAAAATTAATTATTATTAATGCTCACATCAGAATTATTTTTTCGAAAATTTTCGATCACACATTAGACTTTACCATAAAAATTGCAAACTTTAAAATTTCCTTAGTGTTTTGACAGCAAACAAAACATAACCTAGAATAACCAAAAATTATTAGAAAAATGAAGTACATATTAGTGTTAATTTAATTATTTTCACGTTTCAAAATAATCTAAAAATTTGATTATTATTAATACTCATATCAGAATTATTTTATTCAAATTATTTCCGTCATAAAATACAAAATTAAAAAAAAATCTTTCCCATAAAAATACCAAACAATTAAATTTATCAGCGGGTGCGAGAAATATTTTTCATCGGTACACAATATTTATGTAGATGTGTTAGTTGGACTGCCATAAAATGTTCTCGATTTGATACTTTTTTTTAATTTCGACCTCAGTGCACTAACACAGATACACATTTTTTGTAAGTAAAAACTTGACTGACTCCGTTGTGTGTCTCGTTCACACAACCACCGATTTTATATTTTTATCTCAAGTTATTTTTACTGACAAACTTTGATTCACAGTGGAATTGAGGCATAAATAAATGATTATTAATTTCAATCAAAATTGTTCACAATTTACATTTCGATATATTTGATATCAAATTATTTATATTTGTAAATAAAAATGTTGATTTAAATTGAAAATAGAGACGATATAAAAAAATGTGTTTGAAAATCCCATATGATTTTTTTAGGTTTCATAGAAAAATAAAAATCTTTATACCCTTAACACATACTACCACACATTTTTGTGTCATGGGTTTTTATGTAGTGGCGTTGTTCTATGAAAAACAAATTAAAAAAGCCGAAGATTTCTTCTTTTTGCTTAATACTTCTGTTTCATGTTTTTAACGTGCCATCTCAAACAAAATTTCTCGATTACTCACGCAAAGTACAACTGGGATAATTGGGATAATTACCCACGGTTCTACAAATATAGAATGAATGATAAACGGTTAAATCAAATATTTTGGAATAATTTATTTTAGGTTTTACCTTTCATTTACACTGTCCACATCCTTAAGGAACATCAAAGGTTCCAGCCACTTCCACTCCTTTTTGGGGCTGGTTGCTTCACTTCCTGATGTTCCTGTTGCCTTTTTAATTTCTCGATGAAATTTGTCCCTCAAAGTTTTCCAACGCTGTTTCACCTTTCCAACTAAAAATAAAAATGTTATTTATATGTAATACATATTTATAAGGATTTATCGTTTAGGATTTAAATTCGATTTATCAGAAAACAGCAATAAAAATTGATTAAAATCAAAAAATGACATGGTATTGTTGTTGTTTTTTACTGCTCTTTGGCAAATCGAAATAAAACTAAAAATACTAAAACTACTTACGTGGAATTTTTAGTTGTACAGCCAGTTCGTTAAATAATTTATCACGGCAATACACATTTTTATATTTGGCATCTTTTTTGTCGTATAACCATTTATGTTTATAAAGAAAAAATAAAGAAAATAATAGTTACGATTCTTATTTTTGCGATTATTTTTTTTTTTATATTGTCAGCCGGTTCTGCGGTAGAAAAATTAGAAATAGAGACACAAAGCAGAATTCTGCTCGCAAAGCAGAATCCATGTATTTCATGCCATATAAACGTGTGTATTCTAATTATTCTGCCCATGTGTTTTAACCCTTAGAAGAACACGAAGCACAACGATGTTTTGAGAAAAAAATATTTTTATAAAAATGCAAAATTACTTAATAAATGATTATTAATTTCAAACAAAATTGTTTACAATTTACATTTCGATATATTTGATATCAAATTATTTATATTTGTAAATCAAAATATTCATTTAAATTGAAAATAGAGGCGATATAAAAAAATGTGTTTGAAAATCCCATATGATTTTTTTACGTTTCATTGAAAAATAAAAATCTTTATACCCTTAACACTGAGAGCAAATTGGTGGTTTCGCCAGCTCATAAATTTATGAATTAATAATAATAATAATAATAATACCCTTAACACATACTACCACACATTTTTGTGTCATGGCTTTTTATGTAGTGGCATTGAATACTAATTTTTGTGACTTCCCAATAGACATTTCGCACGGAAATCCGTGTGAAAATCAATACGAATAAAGCACACGTAACGCAGATTCCAGATCGATTTTCATGTTGAAAGCTGTGCGTTGTGCTCAAGAGAATGGACAATTTTTTCCGAGTGTTTTCAAAAAAATTTGTAGTGGTGTTAGTTAAGGGAATAAAAAGATTTTTATTTTCCTATGAAACGTAAAAAAATCATATGGGATTTTCAAATAAATTATTTTATATCGTCTTTATTTTCAATTTATATGAATATCTTTATTTACAAATATAAATAATTTGATATGAAATATACCGAAATCTAATTTGTCGATAATTTTGATTGAAATTAATAATCATTTAATAAGTAATTTTGCATTTTTATAAAGATATTTTTTTCTCAAAACATCGTCATGCTTCGTATTCCTTTAAACATTTCATTTTCATAATAAAACTAATCTAGTAATCTAGGAAATTAAATTTTTAAAGAAACACGAAGCCTAATACCCTAGACAGACTGTGGTTTAATAAATCCGATTTAGCTTAAACTAGTTTAAGTATTCTATGCAAAAAACAACAAAGGGACTAGCTAAATCTAGGTTGACACACTGCGACTAATCTCGAAAAATTCACTAATGGGTTTTATTAAATTGCAGTGTGTCTAGGGTATAACGATGTTTGAGAAAATAAATCAATTTACTGTCGTAACTCAAAATTATTATTATTTGGAAAATAAAACACAAGAAACTCTTTTTTATTACTTTATAATATGTATTTCCTTCGAGAACATTTTATACACTAAACTTAGTTTCTTATTACTACCTCCACGCCATATTCCCATATGCGGACCATCCATCAACTATAACCAACCCCATCTATCATCAATAACATCAAATATAAAAATTTACATCAAACTCTACAACTCGGCCGTACCTGACGAAACAATCGACTCTGATTGTCTTTCGATATTCAGCGGTTTCATATTAAACGCGGCAAAAACACCGTGGAATGTTTTCTGTGATAAACGCTGTCCAGGAATGTCTTCAACCACATATCGCTCATTCGGCAGTACACGCGTAACTACATATGGACCTTTGAATTTGGGTAAGAGTTTGTGACATGTTCCGATTTCGTTAACCGTATTTTTAATCAAAACAAAGTCGCCAATTTTGTATTCATACGCATGAACTCGTTTTTTATCAAAATAATTCTTATATTTTTCTTGATTTGTCGACGTATTTTCGACTATTTTGGTTCGAAGTTCGCTAAGATTTCTTTCGTCATTTGTGTTCTGGGAACTAATAAATTGTTTTAATAAATCATTACTCTGAATCTGGTTTACACCAAATAGAGCTACCGAAGGTGTCGTTTGAATAGTTCTATTTAAGGTATTATTAATCACGAATTCCGTATCAATTAAAAGCGAATCCCAACATTTGCTAGGTTCTGAATCGCAAATTTTGGCCAGAATAGATTTCAAAGTTCGATTTACTCGTTCTACCTGTCCGTTCGATTGAGGAGAATTCGTCGCATTGAGAACATGTTGAACCTGGTGTTCCGTTAAAAACTTTTTAAACGATGTAGAAGTGAAACAAGTTCCACGATCTGATACTATTCGGGTTGGTACACTAAACTGGCTGAAGTACCTTTTTAAATGAACAAGCACTTCACGCGTTGCAGTCGTTTTGGTAGCAAAAAGTTTTGTATATTTCGTAAATCCATCCACAACCGCAAAAATGTATTTATTCCCTTTCCTCGTTAGATTCATTGGACCTTCATGGTCGATATGTAAAGTGTGGAATGGACGATCGAATTTATCGAAAATATTAAGGAAACCTTCCTTACGAGATTTTGGTTCGAACATTAAACATTTCAAACATTTTTTTATAAACTCATTCACCCGTTCGGTCATATTTGAAAACCAAAAACTCCTTCGTATCATTTCGACTGTTTTATTAACCCCTACATGCCCTGCATAATGATGTTGTCGTATAATTTCGTCTACAAACATATCGGGTATTACCAAAAGAATTCGTTCATTATATTTTCTATATAAGAGATTATCACGTATCTCATAGAATTTATTATCTCCATTTTCTTGAATTTGGTCAAAAATCAGTTTGATATTAGAATCAGTTAACTGAAATCTCGCTAAATTTTGTGAAAGAGTACACTCGACAATTAAAATTGTAGGGGCTCGGCTCAAAGCGTCGACATGCCGCATTTGATTGTTCGCCCGATGTACAATTTCATAATCATAGTTTTCTAAGAACAACGTCCATCGCATAATTCTATTATTCGCATTAACTTTGTCCAATGTGCATTTCAAGGAATTACAGTCAGTAACAATTTTGATGTGAATTCCATGAACATAAACATGAAATCGTTTCAATGCGTAAATGATCGCAAGCGTTTCGAGTTCAAATGAATGATAACGTGATTTGGGCTCGGTTGTACGTTTACTATAGAATAAAACTGGGTGTAGCTGTTCATCAGCCTGCCTTTGGAATAATATAGCTCCGAATCCTAACTTACTCGCATCAGTATGTAATTCGGTATATGCATTTGGATTATATAAACATAATGTCAGTGACGAAGTTAATTTTGTTTTTAGTAATTGAAACGTTTCTAGCTCGACTTTTCCCATTATAAAATTTGAATCCTTTTTCAAAAGGTCGTATAACGGTTTCGCTAATATTGAAAAGTTCTGGATGAATCGTCTAAAGAAACTAACTAAACCAATGAATCGTTGCAACTCGTGCACATTTAAAGGAATAGCATAGTCTTGAATTGCATCGATATGCCTTGATGACATTCGAATTTCGTTTTCGGATATCTCATATCCAAGATAATCTATTTTGGTTTGGAAAAAACTACATTTAGCTGGTTGAATTTCTAAACAATTATTATGTAAAAGGTTAAAAACTTTGTCTAAAATTTCGAAATGTTGTTCAACGGTTTCAGTCGCGATAAGGATATCGTCGATATAAATAATGACATCGCCATCAGTAATAAGATCCTTCAACACACTCACAACAAATCTTTGAAAAATTGCTGGCGCATTTGTGAGACCAAAAGGCATCTTAAGAAATTCAAACTGACCGTTTGGAGTGACAAAAGCTGTGTATTTAATTGACTTTTCGTTTACTTTTATGTGGTAAAAACCATTTTTTAAGTCTATCAATGAGAATACCTTTTTGCTTTGCAATTTATCAAGACAATCATCGATTATTGGTAGAGGAAATCGATCCTTAACCGTGATTTGATTTAACGGTCGATAGTTGACACACATACGGTAAGAACCATTTCGTTTAGCAACAAGGACTATTCTACTGGAATAATCACTTTTACTCGGTCTTATAATGTTGTTACTTAACAAATCATTTAAGATTTCATTTACTACTTGTTCCTCTTTTCCCGATAGTCGTTTAGGGGATCGATGAATTGGCTTTTCGCTTGTTAATTCAATGTTTAATTCTTGTTTAACATCCGGACTGGTTTTAGGGGGCTTTGCATAAAAGTTTTCTATCATCGAGTTAAATCGTTCTTTGACTACATAATCTTTCGCGGCAGTATTGTATAACGGTCCAAATTTTACCATTGGTTTCGATTCGTTACAATCCGGGTAATATTCAACACTTAAGATTTCGTTAAAAAGTTCGCGGCGAGTTTTATGTTCGGTTTCGACATTCGGACGAATACTCATAGATTTAATTCCGTAATTGCTTAAAATTTTAAAACTTACATTTGGATGAAGAATAAATTCCCGTCCGATAAGACAATCGTAAGCCATTGTTTCGTTCGGCACAACACAAAATCTGAGAATAAAAATATTACAATTAATCTTACAATTTAAATTCATAACTCCAAGAATTCTTAACTTTGAACCATTTAGACCATTATAATTCAATCCGTCGAAATCGTCAATTTGATAGCCTTCAGGAACAATTCCAACTTTTAGAAGATTAATTGGACTTCCAGTGTCGATAATTCCAGAGATGTTCCTCTTGAATTCATTAATATAAAACATTAATTGGAATTCATCATGGATTAGATTAACTGTCGGTGTATTAGAATTTACAACGTCACTTTTTCGTTCAAAACAACTTGTTTGTCCTCTCGAGTGTACACGCTTACAACGCTCGCATCTATCACGCCGTTGTGGCTTTGGACAACTTGAAGAATAATGCCCTTCTTCTAAACAGTTAAAACATTGAGTTGTATTTAAATTCCTTCGCTGGGGTTTATATGACGTATACTTTTGAGACTGGTTATAATTTGTTAAATCCGGTTTATTTTCTTTCGTCGTCATATTCGATACATTTGATTTACTAGGTTGAATAGGTTGATTGTTTCTAATCTTTGGTTGTATTTGTGGCATACTATTGTACCATTCGATATTCTTGCGGAGTTGTTCTAACGTAGATACGATTTGCGTTCGTAGAGAATTTTGTAGGTTAAACTCGTTAATTCCCATGATAATATATTTGATAACACCTTCGTCTGATAATTCACTCCCTATTGCACACATTTCATAAAAATACTCGAGTAAATGTTGCTCGCATCGTCTCGTATGATGTCTTAACTTATCATGAATTTCAACATCACTTATTTTACTACTAAAATTTAGCACAAAATTATTTTTGAAATGTTCGAAACTGTCACATTTTTCCTGAATAGTGGAAAACCACATTTTCGCTGGTCCAAATAATTTGGATTGTATTGCGAATAATAATAATTTCTCGTCAATATTGTAAATATCTCGAGTCGCTTCGACTCGTTTTAACCATTGGGTCGGTGACAACGATTTGATATCGATTGGATTAAATTCCGGTAAAAATTCCATCACGTCTCGTGCCGATAAAATGGGTTTTACATTATCTCGCCTTGATTGAATCAAATTACGTCGTTCGATTTCCAACAGTTCGCGTTCTCTTTTGACTATCTCCTTTTCACGTTCAATCATATTCCTTTCGATGATTTCGGTATTCTTGTCCCAATTTTCCGTACTTCCATATTTATGGTCGATCGATAAATTATTTTGTACGCTAACTTCATCGAGATCGTTCGTATTATTTGTTGTATCAGCTAGCAGCATCGATGATAATAAGCGTTCCACCATTAATTGCTTTTTCCCGTTAGTTGGCAATCCGCGCTTCTCCAACTCACACTTTAATTGTTTATTATTCATTGTTATTACTCGTTCCGTTATTTCACAATGATTTTCGACGTAGTGCCCCAAGTTGGTTTTCGTTCCACGCGGTTTCCTTTCGTATAGGGAAAACAAATTTTCGTTCACAATTATTCCACAAAACTTCGTACAAAATAATTATAATAATTATATATGGTAAATAATCGACTTTCACTTTCAATCCCACTTCTGAATTTGTCGTAACTCAAAATTATTATTATTTGGAAAATAAAACACAAGAAACTCTTTTTTATTACTTTATAATATGTATTTCCTTCGAGAACATTTTATACACTAAACTTAGTTTCTTATTACTACCTCCACGCCATATTCCCATATGCGGACCATCCATCAACTATAACCAACCCCATCTATCATCAATAACATCAAATATAAAAATTTACATCAAACTCTACATTACTAAAATGCAAAATTTTGTATTAAAATTGTATTATTTTCAATTAAAATTGTGTACAAGCTGCAATTCAATATATTTAATTTAAAATTATTTTTATTTATAAATAAAAATTTTCATTTAAATTGAAAATAAAGGCAAAACAAAATAATGAATTTTAAAATCCATTTTTTGTTTCCCAGTATCTCTCTTTTTGGGATTTAAACAATGATTGTTTTCAGTAACTGAATTACTAATCTCTGCATCGAGTATTGTTTCTTCGTTATGTAAATATTCGATTTCAAAGTCGGACATACTAGAAGAATGAAAATCATATATAATGAAAATTCTTATTACACATAACGATATATAATATACAATATACGTATAACAATACTTTCGGTACTTACATGTAATTTTATTTTAATCTCAAAAAGTTAATAAAATGAATACAATATGGTTTTTAAATTATTTATTATACAGCAATAATAAAATAGTCCCTCTATGCAAGGCGAACCAAAATTGAATCAAAAATGAATTCAGCATTATATGGCTAAGTTCAATTATGATTCGCTTGATTGAGTCAGAAGCGAAACTATTTAGATTCCTCCGTTATATGATAATTAGAATCCACGCGAAGTATTACATCATAAAAAACGAATCAATTATGAATTATTTAAGAAGTTTAAAAAAGAACACAAAAATGAACATCAAAAATAAATTATTAAAGAAGTTAATAAGGAATCTTTTATGCATTAAAAATGAGGTTAATGATCATATATGAAGTTATAATAATTCATTTATGAATTATAAATTAAACATAAATGTAGTTAAAATGATTCATTTTTGAATCGATCCTGAAATTAAAAACGAATCATTTATTGTTAAAACTGAAAGTAAGCTGTCTTCTTCACAATTTATGTATAAAATATAATGTACCTACTGATGAACAATTGTTAGAAACAGAGGAACGTAACAATCATTTATTGTTAAAACTGAACGTATGCTGTCTTCTTCACAATTTATGTATAAAATATAATGTACCTACTGATGAACAATTGTTAGAAACAGAGGAACGTAACGAGCAAAATGCAATTGATGAAATAGACTCTGAAAATTTACCAAACGAAGCCAAAAGAATACGAAATGAAATAAGATATAGATTATAAATTTAATTGTATGTATTTATATTTTAAAAACAACAATTAAAACATGTATTGATATTAAAGTAAAAATTATATTTCATTGGTCATTAATCATTATCATTACATATTTCAATTCATCACATTTTTAATTAAAATAAGCTATTACTTACTATCAGTGGTGATATTCGAATTTTTTAACAACCGGTACGCATGGAAAAAAATCTATTGTAGGTTATATTTACTTCATAATAGTTATTTATTTACATATTTACATAAGAAATACATATATTATATATAATAGTATAAAAAATAGTATATAAAATTAATTAAATAATTTCCAAATTAAATTTTGGTTTTGGGACGGCAAATTAGGTGCGGCTGCTTTGACACGTTTGTCACTTGCCAAATGATGCCCTTCTCGCAACCATAATTTAACATATGGTGTTGCATCAAAATCCTCAATCGATTTTCCCATTAAATTTATTGTCATTAAATGACTTGTTGTTTCAATTAACAACGAATTTCTCTTATCATAAATGATATTGTTCATTGTGCTGAATCCTCTTTCAGCTTCTGCGGAATTAACAGCAATTACATTTAAAATTCTTTTTGCTCTCAAAATAGTATTAATATTTTTAGATTCTCTATCTCGCACATCAACAAAATCTCGAAAATCATTTACTGGAATGATGTATTTGATTATTTTATTTAACTGCTTTAACCTATTTTCACCTTCAATCCATGGTGCTGCAAAAATATCACCCGGCCATGTTTCTGGATTTAATAAATTAAAGCAATTTAAGAGATTATTATAGTTTTCATTTTTATCGTCTAATAGCAAACGCGTTTTCATATGTTTTTCTAAACAATCAAAAAATTTATCTCTCGAAACAACAATTGATGTTTTTTTTCTATTAATTTCAAATGGAATATTGTATTTTTTCGTTTTAATAATATCATCTGCTTCTTTTTCATATGTTCCTTTATTTAATTTTAAATGTTGGAATAGATTTATCGTTCGCCTTATCAATCTATCAGCTCTAATTAATGAAATATCTCTTTCTTGTAAACCTGTAGACAGTACAGAAATTTCTTCTAATATGTCGTTTATTAAACCTAAATCTTTTAAAAAGTTTTCATTTTTGAAATATGACATTATTTCAATTTCTTTATTTTGACTAAAGTGAATATATAAGGCCTGATATGATTTCCAAACTGCTTTGGCGGTCCTAGCACTACAGGCTGCCCATCGAGGACCAAATATTCTACCTATTTTGTGTACTTCAGTGCCAAGTTCTTTAGAAACATTATTTAATTCTCGTTGATGTTTATTTGAAGTATGATAATACGAATAAAGTTTATCGAGAAAATATCTAAAGTTATTTACTTCATTTACTTCTTTGATAACATCATCTAGAGTTAACTGAATACGATGAGCTAAACAGTGACAGATGCTAATACCTGGAAAATGTTCTAAAATTCTTGCAGAAACTCCAGCCTTTTTTCCTAACATTACACTAGCACCGTCTGAGCAAAATCCAATAAGATTTTCATGTAAATATTTTTCATTAAAACCATGTTTTTCAAGAACTGATATTAAGGTTTTAAAAATTATTTCTGATGTTGTTCCTTCTAATTCGACAAGATCAATAAAAACTGTTACACTATCATCGGAATCTTGAATTTCAGATTTCAAATAAACTACTAAAACGCTTTTGTGTGAAACAGTTGAAGCTTCATCAATAATAATTGAAATTTTACAACCTGTATTTATCAGTTTTCCAAAAATAATTCTTCTTATTTCTGTAGATATAAGCTTTGCGACAAGTGGAACTATAAATCTTGAATGTAGAAGAAAATATTTAATAATTAATTAATAATTAATTAGAAATTTAAATTAATTTAAAAACATCATACTTGCACGTTAAAACTCAATTTAATACAGATTAAAAGTAAGGGATAACCATTCACCATAAAAATATTTATACTACTAAACTTTTTATTTAGAGTAAATATATCAAAATAAAAATGTATTCAAAAAGGGAAATTCCCTTTTTATTAAAATAAAAATATTTTTTTTTACAGAATTTCCGTTAAAGCAAAAAACATACTTTTTTTTTAATATACAACAACCGGTACGGAAAATTTTAAAAATGTTAACAACCGGTACGAGCGTACCGCCCCGTACCGGCTGAATATCACCACTGCTTACTATATAAGGTAAATGTCCCAATTACGGATCGTTATTTTTTACTTAAGGGTTTGGCGATGTCTGAATTGAATTCAGCATTTCAAAATATACAATTTTTTTTTTTATAATTGTTTGTTTAGTTTTTTGTTAATTTCAATCATAAAAACACCCAAATTTAACCATTTATGTGATTTTTTTTCTCAAAATATGGTTTTGTCCCATTGTACAAATTGTGGATCGCTTTAAAAAATGAATGTCTTTAAACTGGATCGTTTTATGTACAGAATGTGGATCTCAGTGTACGTAAGTGAATTTCATAACAGAAGAAAATGAAAAGTTCTTAATTAAAAAAAAAACAAGAAAATTTTAGAAATTAAGTACCTTTATTAGGTATCATTTAAAATAACAAAATAATTATTACACTTCAGGTGTAAAAATAAAATATATTTATATCTTTAAATTAATTTACTAAAATACTTAATTTTCAAATTAAGTATTAAGATCACATGTTACTTATAATTTAGTTGCTATCACGCACTGACTTAATTTTAGGAATTGAGTAAACACCTCTTGCGTTAACTAACTCTGGTTCCTTTATCTTTTGAATTATATCTTCCTTATTATACCAGCACACATCATCTTTGTCAGGCCATTTCCAGTTATTGCCTGACATGCCCATAACTTTAACAAAAAAATCATCTGATTTTTTATCTAAAATTATTCCGGGGAAGAACTCCCCTTCATACTTTACAATTATGTATTGTTGTGTTTCATATGTGTCAATCGTCGGCTTAGCTGTTTCGAGATTTCTTCCTTTTTCAGAATCTTTACAGCGATTTGTTTTCAAGTTCTCTTTTTTTGCTTCTCGTTGTTTTTTTCTTTCTTCTTTTTCATTCATTTCTTTTTATTTTTTGTCCAATTTTGTTTTTGTATAAGCAATCCATTGTGTTGTTGATACCACTGCAGGTAGTCTTTCCCTTTTCGTAGAAGCAGGTCCTATTTTGGGTGTCGGCCAAATAAGATTTTTTTTAAGCGGGGTCGGTAGATTATTATTAGTTTGGTATTGGTTTTCTATTAGCTTTATTGGTGTTTGCAGTTGATCATGACTTTGTTGTTCATTATTTACTGTTAAGACTTCACTAATTTTTTTAGGAGTTTTTATTGGATTACCTACTATTACGGAGCCATCGGTTTCTATATGTAATGTAACGTTGGTATTGTCACCTAAAATCGCATCTAAATCTACCTCCATTGTAGAGTCGGATAGATAATTAATACATAACGAGGTTTCTCCATTATGTAAATATGATGGTTCGGTGTGGTCATTGAGCTGTTCACTATAAACCGTGGAAATTTGAGTTTTAAGGTTCTTCCAGTAATCGAAAAGCGATGTGTCCTCCTTTATTCCAGTCCAGGAGCTGCTTGTAAGTGATGTTTCAAATATGTTTGTTTTTTCCAGACCCATATATTTCTCTAGATGTTCTACGTTTTTTTCTATATTAAATTGTTTACCATTATTTCCACAGTTTTTGGTTTCATCTAGCAATTCTATTTTATTTGAAAGCAGTTTATTATAATTAATAGAATTGGCGTCGAGAGGACATAATCCGCAAGCTCTAAAGCCATTTTTTAAATTTGTCTCAAAGGATGGATTTTTTAAAATTGAGGATAGTAATGGTGCAAAATCCTCTCGGCGAATTCGTTGTCCATCATGCTCCATGCGCCATTTTTTAATTTCACGTATCCACTCTTGTTTCAACGGATGAAAATACGCCACATCCATTGCACGGAAAAAAAAACTGTAGGAATAATTTCCACAACATATAGGAGCCCACGGGATAGCGGTCTGTAATAGGAAAACTTACCATAAAATACATGAAATATTTTTTCATTAATATAATCAAATTTACAAAAAATTTAGAGAATGTTTACGTTTCAAATGACCACATTTACCACAGAAAATAGTAGTTCATAACTGTTAATTAATGATTTACGATAAGTAAAGCAATTGCCACAAAATTTTCGGGGAAATATACCCTTATAGATTAATAAAATTTACTAAAATTAAAGGAATGTTTACTTTTTAAATAATTAAATGTATTTTAGCAAATGGTAATAACTAAAATCTAATTAAGGGGTAGTTCTATATATAAAGCAATGATTACCATGTCTAAAAGTGGTACGTTCAGATATCTTTAACAAAGTTTGTAATTTAATATAATAATAAATGCTAAATCTTTTGTTTTCACAACAATATAGTTTAGTAGTGATTATTTTGCTCACTGGTATGTGCCATTTTGAGAAATAGGTGTGTTACCCATATATATAGCTACTTTCATGATCTAATTAAGCGATGGGTCTGTTTTAGTATCAAACTATTTCCAATTTATTATAATGGTTTTTCCATTCAGAAATAGTACCTTTTACCTACCATTCCAGGCGATTGTTCTCATATCCAATAAGCAGATCATAAATTACACTTATTTGAATTTCGAAATAAATCGTTTTTATTAAATTAAATTGAATATCAAACAATATTGAGCAACTTAATTTTAAAATATAATATAAAACATTACTTAAGGAATAATATATAATGTGTTTTGCAATTTTAAAATAATTGATTTGTCATGTATTTCATTTACGCTAATATCAAAATTATCGTTGCTTTTAAAAGGATCAAAAGTATATTTTTCTAAATCCTTTTTTTCTTCAACGACATACGCATATCTACGAAAATCAAAATATTTTATTTCAAATCTGTGCCCTAATATTATTATACAATTATTGTCATTAGGCAGAAAACCAATTATTTTAAAAAATGTTGGTTCATAGCTATCGATTTCGCCGTTCAATTGAATTATTCTATTTTTTTTATACTTTTTATTATTGATAACGACAGATTCAAAATATTTCAACGTACCATCAACAATATTCTTTCCA
The DNA here is from genome assembly GCA_958295665.1 of Tipula vernalis. Lineage (NCBI taxonomy): Eukaryota > Metazoa > Arthropoda > Insecta > Diptera > Tipulidae > Tipula > Tipula vernalis. Next base: position 121,147,300 of record OY282559.1, read on the forward strand.
AATTTATATTGATCTGCATGTTCTTCAGATTTTACATTAGCTAAAGAAAGCCGTTGCGAAATGGTTTTACAAATGTTTCTTCTAGAAGTAGTACTTCTTGCAATAGCTTTTAAAACTTTATGTTTTCCTTCAAATCTCATACACCAGAACTGCTTTAAGGGACCCATCTTTTTCATGACATAAGGATAATGGCACAATAAGTGATGTTTTGGACGGAGAGGTAAATTAAAAATTTCTCTAAATGATGTATGGTGCCAAGAAATTAAATGTTCTAAGTACTCTATGGTTTTAGTATCAATATGATCTTGAAGAACAATTTCTAATATTTGTCTCAAAAGTAAAAATATTTTCCATTTTTCGTCGTTTTCTGGAATAAATTCTCCTATCAACATACCAAGGAATTTTGCCATATACAGCGTTTCTGACGAAGAGTATTTTAATTTACGGTTTTTTAAATGTTCATTTGATATGCATTGGGGTTTATTGATATTTTCATACTCGCTAAAATCAAAATTTTGAATTCTGTTATTAAGTTGTTCCAATTTAAAATATTTGTTAATATTTAAAAAACTATCCAAAATCAATACTATTTCATAATTTAAGATTCCTTCTAGCATATCATGCATTATATCTACCGAAAAATTTTCGGTTACATGGAAATTTTCTAGCTGATTAAATACGCACTCTTCAAGAATTCCAGTTTCCGTAACATTATTTTTTGATAAATCTTCCAAATAATTCAAATTATTTCTCAAAACATCCGAGCAGTGCTTATCACACTTTTGGGTTTCATTTTTGTGCATTTTACAAAATCTACAAAAATAGTTTGCGGAAAATGATTCTGTGAACCCTAGCATCCCATTAAGCCCTTTATTATCGCCTACACATGCTGCGACTACGAAAAAAAGTTTTGCTTTATTTATCTCAATGCCTGTATTTTCTAAATATTTCAGCTCATCTAATACTGGTTGAAATATAGAATTCCCATACTTTTTTCTGTCTAAGCTATGAAACAACATAACTAAGAATATGTTTTCAAGCTTTGACCGAATAGACTTTGGAATAAATGGCAAACAAATATACACAGATCCTAAATTTTGCAATCCTGCCCTTGAACCCAAGGCATTGTTGGTCTCAAAATCATCAAAATATAAAATTAGTGGCAAAACTATATCTTCTTTATTATACCTATTTACTTTTTCTTTCCAAAAATTTGTTTGAATAAAACTGCTTATCTCAGAAGTTGGTAATTCCAAACTCTTAAGATAAGTAATCACAGAGTTAAACACATTTGGAGTTCGAAAAAAGTTTTCCAATACAGGTTTCATTGGATTAAGGGTCGCTTCTACGTTTCTAGTTTGCAATAAGAGGTTATTTTCATGCCTATAGCTATCCACGCGCTCTCCAATAATGACACTTTTGGGTTGAATATACGAAGTGACCTTACTTAACTCTTTCCTCCTTTTATGGTCTGTTGAAATATTTTGAAACGATTTTTTAAATTGTGATATAATATTCACTGCTATATTATCTGTTTCTGTTTCTTTTTTGTTAACTTTTAATTCATTTTCGATGTGCGAAAACATATTTGTGTTATATTGAAAAAAAATAGTAATAATTGATTGAACGTCTTTTCTGTTAATATTTTTCATGCTATATAAATCTTGTATCAGACTACAATTTAATTGTTCCATAATACCATCCGTTCTTACAGTATTTAATATATCAGGATTATTATTAAAATTGTTATCATTATTAAAATTATTGAAAATTGGAAAATCTTCGAATGAAGCAGAAGCAGGAATATTTGTACCTGATATAGTTTTAACAGCATCAATTGTGGGATCGACAGCAGCTGAATCTTTGGCGTGCTTATGAATGTGCTTTCTGAAATTTTCATAATTAGAATAACTTCGCCCTTTTTCACATATGTTGCAAATCAACAAATTGTCAAATTTATGGTATAAATTTAAATGAGTTAAATAATGGTCAAAATTATTTAACTGATCTTTACAAAGTTCGTTGAAACACTTCATCTTGTCTTTCCTTCAAATCCTTGAATCGAAAACTGTGGATGTAGATTTTTCTTCCAAAATTTGATTTCTTGGAATTAATAGGCTGCTGAATGGTACCACAAGATCTGCAAAGGAAATAATTGATCTTTTGAAAAATCATTTTATTAATGTCTTATTATTGTTACATACCATTCAAATATATATGTATATCCGCAAATGGAGCATTAAATAATTTTTTTTCGAAATTCAAACTTTGATTTATTCAGTCAACATTCTAAAAGATATTAAGCAAAATACATACATATATTATAGTATTACATTAAACACTGCATAAAAATTTAAATAGTTAAATCTGCCTAATGATTATCGGTAATAAAATATGCAACAATAATTTCGCATTGCTAAAGTAATTTTACTCATCACGCTTTATCTTTGCATGAAGTAACTTCCCAAATCATAAATTAAATAAGTCACCATTATTGAGCACTTATTGCATAATCAGGAAATTGCCGGATTAAGAAATGCAAAAACTCCCAAAAAAAAATTAAATAAATCCCAAAAATAAAAATGAAATAAATCACCAAATTTTCATTTTTATTTTATAAATATACTCAAAAAAAATGTTATTCTGATAAATGAATATTGGTCATTCTGGAACATAGAGATTTATATTTTCCAGAGATTAAATTTCTATTTTCCAGAATATTTTAAAATTAAATCTTCCTTCAAAATGATTTTTTGGGTGTTATTTTAAATCCAATATTTGGGGAATACTTTTATACTGATATAAATCTAAAACTCAGCATATTAACAAAATCCCCAACTTAATATTGGAGAATATGATTTTCATGGTAATATTGGAGAATTATTGAGGAGTTATTTCTTGCCTTTTAAAAATAGTTCGCATCGGTTAGGTTACGTAAACTAACATTAAAATGAAAATAAGACAAAGCATAAAATCTACAAATTTAAAAAAAAGTTTGGTTTCAAGGTGAGACAATTCCACTTTGGACAAAAATAATTACAATTAACACTTTGGCTTTCATGGTAGATGGTCAAAAATGTGTTACTAATATCAACAAAAGATTTTAGATTACTCATGTATACATAATTGAAACTAAAAGTTACTGAGGTCAAATAATATATTTCACTTAAATAAGTTGGTTGCAAACTTATGATTGACCTTAAAATTAGTATTTATTAAAATTCAATAAATAAAGATAAATTTAACTTAAAAAACCTAAAATTCAATTAAATTATATATTACAAAAAACTATAAAGTTTTAATTGGTTATCTCTGTAAGTAATGAATTGAGACTTATAAAGTCAGGGTCGAACCTGGTGATTAATTCATAAACAGCCTTTTGAATAAAAAGCCATATAACCTGGCTTCCTTCCGGGTAGTTCGCATTTAACACTTGGAATGCCTTGAAACACAAATCCACAGCTGCCAATGGACTTTCTGTTTGGTATAATATACTATTTACCATCACGTATGACCCAATAATTTTTTCTGAAATGAATAATAATAACATTTAGAGAGCCCATTTTATTTTTGATTAAAAATATTATTTAGGGGGACCAAATTAGATCTGTGTGAATTAATTTTACCGAAAATTTTATATGACCAAATTAGGTATAGTTTTAATATGAGTTTTGAGTCCACAACATCAATTTTTTTTTTAAATGAATTGGTTTTACGCGGATTTTAACTACTTAAAAAATTGATGACGCGGAATTAATTCTAGGAGCTTATTATTTACCTAACGTATCTCCAACAAATATAACAGTAGGCTGAAATGTTAGATTATATTTTTTTAGCTTTTCCATATGTATATTAACACTTTCAGTAAGCAAATTGCCGTCCTATAAAGTTAAGTAATTTTTTAAGTGAGTATACTATGTTAATTATGTGAATGGAATGTAATACTTACTTTTACGTGTATAAAAATATTTTCCAATATTTCATGTTTTGTTAATTTAAGTCTCTTGCTAGTTGGTGTCTTTTTTAGGTAAGCATGAGGTAATAGATATGGTAGTAGACATAACATCAAAATGTCATTGGATTTCTGCTGTTTTGCCAACTGTATATCTGGAGAATTTTTTGAATCGGCAATTTGAATAATTTTTGCAGTTATTTTTTCCCAGTTATCAAAAATCTTGTTTTCAAATCCTTTATACTTGAGTTCGAAATCTAGTAGAATAAAATTACTCCCTGACTGTCCCTTCATAAATGAAAATTTGGTAAAATATTGATCTATGCTTGTGCTAGATGTAGGATTCTCAAGCATGTTTTGTCTGACGTCGAATGTCTCTTTCCATGCTGAAAAAAGGTCTTCGATCGGCTCGAAATGGGTTTGTAAAAATTCCATTTGTGACTCTATATGCAAGGGTGTATTTTTACTGTTAGCCGAATGTTGAGGATCATTATTTATTATTCGTAATTTTTTTTTTAAATAGTTGTAGGTTTCCCACAATTTTCCCTTTGCAATTGAACGTGTGTTTGGGTTGTACGCAATAAAATATAGACATTCCGGTTCATTTGGAAATCTTGTTCCTATTTGTGTTGCTAAGTCCTTAAATCGGCCACTTCTTATTACAAACTTTTGTTTGTCACTAAAATTGTTAAACTCTGCATTTACAATCAATGTAGCCAAAGAGTTTCGATTTTTGTTGTCCAATATTTTATGCTTGGCGTAATAATTTCCTATAATGACCCCGTTTGCACATTTAAGATAATTGTCGATATTATTATCTAGTATACAAATAATATTATTTATAGGCACAATCTGAAAATAAAATGAAATATTTTAATTCACGGTTCCATGATAAAATATAATTATTGAAATTGATAATTAAAAATTAAAAGTTGAGGTTATTTTACAATTAACCAATTGAATATACCTAGATATATGAAAGATTGAATGGTTAAAGGAATTATGTAATTTGAAATAAATTGTTTTCTACATATCTTCTTACAAATATATATATATATATATATATATATATATATATATATATATATATATATATATATATATATATATTTATTTATATTTCATCATTTGCCACTTCAGGATGAGGGGGGAAAGGCCCTCCCCCTGAAGCATCACAATGAATTTTTCACATTGAGATTTTAATTGACATGATAAAAATTAAAGAAACTTACGTTGTTGGGTTCTGGTGTTATTGAAGAAACTAATGAATCATAATCTTCAAATGTCGTAACACTCATTGTTGTACATCGTGATACATCCTTTAAAATAAAAATTGGTGTTAAATCACAATAATTTAATTAAAAAATATTATTTGTATACCTGGTTAGGTAAGAATTGATTCTTATATTTTGCCCAAAACTGATTGCGAGGGCCAGCTTTAGGAAATAAATCTGCCAGGCATTCGTATTGTAGGTTAGAAAAACTTTCCCTTGTAAACTCTTGTTCTATTAAAAGAAAACTTCTTGTAATTTATAGATTTATGTACGCATACACATTACATGCAGTTTATTTTCAACATGAATTAGATGCGCAACATCAATATTTTAAAATCGAATTAAATCTGCCCGAAATTAATTCATTTAAAAAAAAATTGATGTCGTGTATTTGATGCATGTTGAAAATGAATTCACGTCATAAAAAATTTTCAGCGTCCTTCGTTTTACGGTACATATAAATCTAACCAGCAAAACATAAAATTATCTAAACTTGTTTTTACACGATTTTTTTTTACATGATGACGATTGGGAACATATCTACCGTGTAAACAATTCTGTTTTTACAGTTATGTAAATTCATTCCAACACTAACTAATACATTAAGTTAAACGGTAAATTACTTTTTCCGTAAAAAAAATTCACGTGTTTTTATAACTTTAAAAATTAATACCAAGCACTCATTTTTTGGCTTTGTAATCCAATAAATCATTACCACTTAATAGCCAATGTGATACACCGATATCTTTTATAATTTATAAAACCCCATTGTGGTACCATAATACATTTTTTTATTACTTAAAATCACATTACATAATAAGAAAAAACTTACCAATAAAAAGGTGTAAAAAATTTCCCAATCCCCAACTCTCTAATAATACACTGATGAACTCGTTGTCGTTTTCCATAATAATTACACGATTTGTGTAATGTTGATCACTTTTAAATTGACTTGTTTTAATTCTAATTATTTTGAAAATTACGTATTTTATTTGCGTTATTTTTTGACAATAAACAAACACGACTTTTCTTTTTAGAGTCACAACTGGTTATGATCACGACGCACAAAGAGATTTATATCGCGTTCTCCTTTTACATCATCGGATTATGATACGTTATTGGAGTCGTTCATAATAGTTGTAGTAGTGATTCCTATATAATATATCAAACAATACACTGTAAAATATAGAAATTTTTAGCAGTAGCAGTAATTCCTATAATACATAGTAAATATTTTCTAATTATAGTAACAATTGCTATATGGTATATAATACTAATGAAATAGGGAAGGCAGCCATGGTAATGATACATTTTTCAATAATCTAAAGTACACGTTGCTATAATTTGTATACCATAACAATATTGGAAAAAAATTAGTAATTTTTTTTCTCCGTGTGGTTGCAAAATTGAGGTTGAGTTAGGGAGCAGGGCAATCAGTATGATTTGCTTTTCTCTACAAAATTGACTTAGATTTAGAGTCATGTGTGATGTATGCCCATCCACAAAAAGGATAATAGGCATTTTTATATTTTGATTTGCGAGCCAAGGGTAGAATATGTTGGCTATGTATTCAAAAAATAATTCGCCTGTCATCCAACCAGAATCGCTTCTACCTATACCCCAACTGGCTGGCATGCTTTTCGCGATATTAACGGGAATTCTTTTGTATGGAAGAACCGCCATTGGTGGACCCAGTTTCCCTTGTGCATTGCCCATTACAAGGGTTGTGATATTTTCTTTTTCGTCATTCGCCACCATAGAATAGACTGACTTATGTCCCTTTTTAACTAATACTGAATTTTCCTTCGGCCTAAAAAAAAACGCTGTTTCGTCGCAATTAAAAATGCAGTCAGGGTGATCGAAAATACTTATATATCCATTTTGTTCAATATATGTTTTGATTTCAGTAAACCACGCTCTTATATGGGTTTCTGTAACCTGGGCTCGACTTTTGACCAAATATTGTGCTACTCGTTTCGAAACAGATGGGTTTCTTTTCAAAAACCCTTCGTACCAATGGCGACCTAAAAATAAATCAATAACTTAGCAGGTAAGCAACATGAAAGTGGAAGTAAGAGATTAACGTACCAGGTCTACCATCTTTGAATTTATGTGATAATTTTAAATCTTTCACAAGTATTTCCACTGAATCCAACAAGATGTCTTTGGAAATGGGAAATCCAATTTGGGCCATATGATCAATCCATACACAAAGATGTCTCTCTTGGTCTTTCGTTAAAATGCTGGGTGATCCAGGTTTAGTATCGACATCTAAGTTGTTTTTAAAGTGGTTATATAATGTAGTTTTTGGCACTTTAAAAGTTTTTCCAGCCGTGTGAACGGTCATGCCATTTCGAACAGCGTCTAAACCAGTTTTTAAGTTATCTTTCAAATATTCTTTATATGAACCTCGATTTGGAGGAGTCATTTTTTTTGTTGGATTATTAATTTGCTGATAGAATCCTAAAATAAGACTTATTTATTTAACCCGATTATAATTAGGCACAAAATTGGTTTTAAGCAGTTCCTAATTCGGATCGCGGGTTCCACATTATGGACATCAACAAATTTTTTTTGAGCTCGGTATTCGAAATTAAATTGCATTAATATAAATTACGCATAAAGTGATAATTAGTTTAAACAATCATATGTGTTAGCCGACTTAAATTGGATCTAGGCTTTTGTTTGTATATATTCCACATATGATCAACAAAATTCTTCAATTTTAACGTTTTTTTTTTACACATTCAATAAGAATTGACTTCGAAAAACAAGAAAACTAATAAAAATTCACTAGATTCAAATTAGCTCATCTTATTAGAAATTTAATCATTTTTAAATGTCATCTTAGTTTTGATCTTGTACTGAAATAATTCTAGTAGTAAATTTGAATTCAAAATGTTATGGTTATGAACATAAAATGGATACACGTGGTCCGTTATTGCGTATGTATACAAATTTATTGTACATAATGTGGAACTTCTCAAATTAGAATTAATCGCAAGTTTTTCTAAAAAATAACCGTTTTATTGTTAATTAGCATCTATTTACTTACCTATAATTACTTTAAAATTACTGTACAACACTTAAGACGAACTTAAATCCTTATTTTAGAGCGGTACTTTGCTTAATTATTTTTTAAGCAAAAATCAATTTTAATTGTTGATGCTACACTTCTGTGATGCGATGAGCTACTGAATAGTAAAATTAGTACTAAAAACGAAATGAGAGGAGAGGAAAAGTAATACATGCAACATAACAAACACATTTATATATTTTTATCCTTCACACGTTTATACACTTAATATTTCTTTTATTTTAAGCGATTTTCCGTTAAACGATCCACAATTGGTACAACGATCCGCAATATGGACGTTTACCTTATACATATCTATTATAAATATTTGTGTTTTGTTTACGTTCTAATTCTAATTTTTGAAATTCGAGTTGTAACGCTTTCATTTTGTTATTTTCAATTAACAACTTTTGTTTAGACAGCCATTTTTCTTTGTTTAACTGCAAAGTGTCTCTGTTACATTTTAACAAGTCCTTGTTAGTGTCCCGAATTTCTTTCAAAACTTTTATTTGATTTTTTTGGAACTCTTCACAATTTTTATTAATTTTTTCCTGCATATTTATTTACTGTTTGAGAGGCATTTTAACTGTTTGCTTCGGTTTTTTCTTAGTGGCGTTGGTCGTAATTGGTTAGGGTACTCTAGTGGCATCGGTTGTAGTTTGTTGGGGTAGTCTAGTGACATTGCTTGAAGTTGGTTGGGGTGTTTGTACTCGCGGTAGCGTTTCGACATTGTTTGCTTCAATGGGTTCCACAATTTCTGTCGGTACATCGTCGCAGCAAAAATCTTTAGCATTAATGCCTTCGATTTCCCCTGAAATATCCAACAGCTGATCCACTCGTTCATCCAATGGATTCAACCTCTTAATTTTATAGGGTCCTCCTCCTGTTCCGCTGTAGGACTTTTTATTGGCCCGTATTTTGGCTTTTACTCCGTATTTAAAATCTTGCCAAACCTTAATAAAATATAAAATACGTTAATGTCATTTTTATTATATATGTATTAATGTTTCTTCATCTCACTTTTTTCCAACCAATTACAGTTTTTGATGGGGATCCTTCGTTGTTTAATTCAGTCGTACTCGTAATATCCTCCCATAATTTGGTAGTGGTCTCCTTAAACTGAGGGGCATTTAAAATTTTTTTCGCAATTCCCTCATTTCTTTCCATGAAAGAGACCAGCAGCTCGAATTGATTGGCGTTGGTAGTCCTGTATAACAAATTTACATAAAAATCAGTTATTAACACATTTCTTAATAAATATTTTTTTATTCTTATTTTTTACAATAAACACTTACATTAAAAAATTTTTACGTCCAAATCAAATGGTAAACGAAACACAAATTGTTATTTTACACACAAAAACAAACAAACGCCTAAATATATTTCCTTAAAATTACGTATATTATATTTTAATTATTTTATATTATTAAATATTATTATATTAATATTAAATTTGAAATTTTATTAATTATTATTATAACATTAATCCAAAAAACGATCTATAGAAAGCAAAATTCGTCAACTAAATAGCAATCGGATGGTTTTTATTTCATAATAGTCCGTAATACGAGCCGGTTTTTTTCGATATCGAAAAAATCCGAGTCGAAAAGTTTCATAATAGACCGAAAACGGAAAAATTCGACTCGAAAAAATTTCATAATAGACCCCCTGATTCAGTAAAGAAGTTAAAAATGAATCCAAAATGAATCGTTAACTTCAAAAATGATTCGATTTAACAATAAATGATTTATGAATGAAAAACGAATTATTGATTTTTATAATTAGTTTTAATTAATTTTTTTATAAATTAGCCAATATATTGGGATATTATTTTTTGTAAATTACAGCTTAATGAGAATTAAGGTCTCTAACATCTCTAAATTTAAATATAAAAAAATCTAATTATAAATTTGAGAAATTAATATAAATTATAAAATATACCAGAGATTTATCAATACCGGGATCAGATGCAATTCTTGTTTCTAATTGCTTTAATTCTGCTTCTGTTTGGCATGGCAAGTCCAATAAAGTTGTTTTGTCTTTGTTCAGTGTACAGCTCGTGTCTTTACTATCATTCAATTCCCGACGAAGATACTTAATCTCCTTCATAATGGCTTTAAACATTATTTGAACTTCCACTACAACAATTGCAAGTAGTTTTGGTTTCGTTAGTATTTGGCATATATGGGTGGTCAGTAATTCTTGATTTTGAAGTTGACTGGGATTTTGAAGTTGATGGAAGTGTTTCATTATTTATAACACTTGTGTATTTTTTGGCATTTATTTTTTTTTAAGTATTTACATTGCCAAAAATGGTCGTTGACTTTGGAGAATCTTCAAGCGGTTTATAATTAAATTTTTTGGGCGTTAATGGATTTTCGGTGCTCGTAGTTGGAATGGTATTCTTTATTGTCCTAAATTTTATATAATTCTCAGAATCGTCTTCCCCAAATTCCTCATTTGGTAGATACTCCTCATCTTCTGCAAAATTGTTAAAGAAACCAAAATTAAAAAAATTGCAAATTATAATCAAAAATTTAATTTATTTTCTTACCAAATTCTAAATCGTCTTCGTATAATTTTGGCATCATGTGGAACTTTTATATAAAAAAAATTTCAATTAATAATATAATATATATATATATATATATATATATATATATATATATATATATAATATATATATATATATATATATACAGTACAAACTGGATAATTGCAACCAATTAAAATCAACCCAAGTTGCGAAAACCGAAAAGTTGCAAATATCGAGTTAAATTTTTAAAATGTTTAAAAATTTCATTTTTACAGATTGGCAAATAAAATAAAAGAATTTTTATTCAATACAAAAATCACAGATTTATTACTTCATTTAAAATAAAATATACATATTTAACTCCAAGACAAATATTTCATATTATACGTATACTACATGTACGTACAAACTATAATTTTAAAATACATAAATACATATATAGCTATTGTGGTTTAAAATAAGAAAAAATTTTGCTTTGCACCTTAACGCTAGATGATTTGTTAACAGCGATATTTTTGAGTTTCCTCAAAACTAACACATCCTCAGCAGAAACATCGTTTAAATCTGCCCAATCTAAACAAACGTTAAAACAATTTACGGCTGGTTCGTGTTTGATATGGATATTTTCAAAAACTTCGACATCTTCTCCGGATTCCTCATTTTCTGATATCTCTGCGGCTTCTTGTACATTTATGGGTAAACAATTTTCCGTTACCCAATTGTTAATTTCTTGATCCGAAAATGCATCGTTAGGTGAAATTGTATATAACAAATTCAATATAGGTTTCAAATTTTCAACTCTCTCACTGTTTATTCTATTACGAATCACAATTAATGGGATGTCGTCTTCAGAGTCGTACTCATTAATTGCACGCATTATTGGCTTCCAACACTTAGCGATTGTAGCTGGTTGGAGATTTTGCCAGGCATTAAAAAGAAAATTAACCGCATCTCTTAAGTTAATATTTTTTAGCGCGGTCTCAAAATCGTGGTCCCCCGTTTTTACCAAATGGTTTAATAATTTTTTTTTATACGATAATTTCGTTAAATTAATTACATTTTGATCCATTGGCTGAATCAATGCTGTACAGTTTGGCGGAAGGCACATTACACATATCAGTCCATCTAAGCTACATAAATTCCCATCTTTTGGGTGACAGGGAGCGTTATCTAATAATAGAAGTGCCTTTTCTTCCAACCCCCTTTGTTTTAAAAATGATCGAACCTAAAATAATAATTTTTTGTTCATTTATGTTAAAGTTGTTGTTGTTTTATGCACTATGTAGTCAAATTATGTCTTACTTATGTTTTATTCTTCAAGTCTTACCTCAGTGACAAAATATTTTTCGAACCATTCTTTGAACAGCATGCATTTTTGTTTGCCCTATAAATAACCGGGTTTCCGACGAAATTTTTAAAAGCTCTGGGCTGTTGTGCTTTCCCGATAACGAAAGCTTTCAATTTGTGGCTGCCCGTTGCATTTGTGCATGCTAAAAAAACTAATTCGCTCCTTCGAGACTTTCCGACCTGGTGCAGATTTTTCTTCTACGTGAACTAGCGTTTTATTTGGTAGAATTCTCCAAAATAAACCCGATTCATCCGCATTGTATACTTGTTCAGAACTTAAACTCATATTTTGGATTTTTTCACGCAACTTTGCTTTAAAACTTTCGACACCATCGAGTTTATTTGATAATTTCTCGCCAGTAACTTTAAGTAGTCTGATACCATGCCTGCGAACCAACCGTTACTAGCTTTAAAATCACTGAAATTGTGTTCTTGTATCTTACCGTTTAACACTTTAGCTTTTTTCTTTAAAATATCGGCAGATATTGGGATATGTCGATCTCGCTGAATCAAAAACCATTTATACAATACCCGCTCCATCCGTGGAAATTCGCTATGTTTAATAGATCTAATTTTTGACAAAGAATTAAATTGAGAATTGGCATATTTTGTGATTGCATTTCCATTTTTTTTAATCCTTGATATTGTGGACTTGTTGCATTTGTATTCGGCTGCTAAAGCTAGTAATGATACACCTTTATTTAATTTTGAAATGATATCGCACTTTTGTTTAAGAGTTAAACGCATTTTTAAAGTTATTTCAAATAAAATTCCACAATCGCACGAGTGACAGTTTAAACAAATTAAAAATAATTTAGGTTATGAGGATAATCAAAAATAATAAAAATGCAATTTTTGCATTGATATAATATACGGTCGATTCTTTCTAAAAGAGCGTGAATATATACAGGAGAGCATACTGGCCTTTATTAATTAGTTTTCCTTAATATTGTTTACGTATATGTATATTTATTTCACTATATTTCTCTTTCTCTTTTTTTAACGGTATTCTACGAAGAATTGTGTAAATGAATAACCCATAAGTTGCAATTATCGAGTTTAAATTTGACGCGGTTGCAATTATAAAATTTTATAGTATAACATTTACGATGATGCAAATATCGAGTATTTGCAGTTGTCGAGTGTTGCTTTTATCCAGTTTTTTTTTTTTTTTTTTTTTTTTCGTCCCTGCCCAAAAGCGGCTAGCACTACGACCTAAAAGATCTTTTGTGCTGTTGGGTACTGTTACTCCAGGAGCTTCTCCACCTCTCTAATAAAGGCGAGAATGCTATTTATAGAGGCCAATTTACATTTCTCCGGGGTCAGATACCTCTCTTCAAAATGAATCCACCTCCGTGTGCACAGAGCAACACACTCACATAGTATGTGTTCTGCGGTTTCTGTCTCTTCCAAACAGAGTCGGCACTCCGTCTCTGTGGACAGGTTCATTTTGTTCAAATGATATCTCAGGTTACAGTGACCTGAGAGAAAACTCACAAGTTTCCTAATATTTCCTTTGCTGAAATTGATCGCCAAATTTTTGTGGTGAAATGGTCTGATCAAAGATTTGGCTTGTCTAAGGCCGGGAATACAGTTCCAATAAGTCAAGCACTGTATTTTTTCCCATTTATTGATTGTGTAGGTTGCAGAAGCCCACGGGATACCACAAAAAGGCTCAGGGCCAATGAGTGTAGTCGACGAGCCTGCCCGTGCAAGTTCGTCGGCTATCTCATTTCCAGTGATGCCCATGTGACCAGGCACCCACCACAACCTTACTTTGTTTTGACAAGAGAGAGATTGTAGCAGTTTATAACAACTTTGAACCGACTTGGAAACCAAGCAGTTAGAAGCCAATGCTTTCAGTGCTGCTTGGCTGTCAGACAAAATGTGGATGGATGCGCCTTTAAGACCTTTTGTCATAATAATAGAGGCGCAGATTTCGATGGCGTGAATTTCGGCTAGAAAAACACTGGGGTAAGTACCCAGTGATTTCGATATTTTGTGGTTGGGTCCAAAGACACCAATGCCGACTCCACTATCCATTTTTGATCCATCAGTGTACCAGATTAGGCTGTTAGGTTCCATTTGCGGTAACCCAGTATCCCAGTCTGTTCTATCGGGGATTGTTACCACGAAATTCCTGCCAAAGCAGAGTTCTTTCGGCATAACGTCCGGGACACTAAAGAACATATTCAGGTCTGGAAGTTCATTCAAAATGTCCAGGTGACCCATATGGTCATCATGACTGTATTGATTCGCGAGCTTCAATCTAGCTGCACAGGTAGCAGCTGATTTTTTGACGTGGATATGAAGTGGAGTGAGCCCGATGAGAGCTTCCATTGCCGCCGTAGGGCAGGTGCGCATAGCACCTGTAATTCCGAGACATGATAGTCTCTGTAATGAGGTCAGCTTGTTCATAATAACTTTTTGCTGTACCTTAGGCCACCAAACTATTGCCCCATATGTTACAATTGGCCTCACTATCATGATGTACATCCAGTAAATCATTTTTGAGTTCAGGCCCCAGGTCCTGCCGAACATACGCCGGCAGGCCCACATGGCCCTGACCGCGCGTTCGGTAGTTGAAGTAATATGAGAGTTCCAAGTTAGTTTCTTATCTAGGACAACACCCAGATATTTGACTTCATTGGAGTATCCGATATTTATATTATTAAGACTAATTGAACCAAGGTTCAAATTACGTCTTTTGGTGAAGGGCACCAGGACTGTTTTGCTAGGGTTAATCGAAAGGCCCTCCCCAGTGCACCAATTCGAAATAACAAGCAAAGCCTGTTGCATGCTGGCGGACATCGTACGTTCATGCCCTCCAGAGACTATGATAACCAAATCGTCCGCATAACCAATGGCATCGTACCCAAGTAGATGTAAATTATCAAGCAACTCGTCGATCACGAGTGACCACAGCAAAGGGGACAGGACACCGCCCTGCGGACACCCTCTTGCTGCCGTAATCGTGACTGACTCATTACCTAATTTAGATGTAATCTTCCTACTAACCAACATGGAACTAATCCAGTGGTTAGTCGGATCGTCAATACCTCTACGCTTGATTGCCCTAGCAATTGAGTCGTATCCAGTATTGTCAAAAGCTCCCTCAATATCCAGAAATGCACACAGAGCAATTTCTTTCGAGCGATAGGCTGCTTCAATCTTGGTGACAAGTAGATGCAGCGCACCCTCTGTGAATTTGCCTTTCCTATAGGCGAATTGATTTGGATTTAGAGGTCTGGTTGCCGTTAACCAGTCTCTGATATGAAGATCTATAAGTCGTTCCATGGTTTGAATAAACGATGTAAGACTGATAGGTCGAAAGGACTTAGGAAATTCACATGGCCGATTGCCAGGCTTTGGGATAAAAACCACGTTTACTTGACTCCAAGCCTGTGGTATGTGACCCCAATTGAAGCTAGTTCTAAACAAGGCCACCAGAGCAGGGGTAATCAAGTCCAGGCCCCTTTGAAGGAGGGCTGGGAAGATTCCATCCCCTCCTGGAGCCTTGAAAGGCTGAAAAGAGTTAATGGCCCATTTGACTTTATCCGGAGTAAAAAGCTTACCGGATAAACTATTAACCCAACCCATATTTACACCCATGTGTGTACCAGATATGGAGTTAGTGATTGTATTTGTGTCGCAAACAGTGCAGCCCGGAAAGTGCACTTGAAGCAGGGTTTCGAGCGACTCTTTGCGACCTGATGTATAACTACCATCGGATTTCAGAAGAAGCCCAATCCCGTTGGACTGATCTTTAGCTAGAACTTTATGGAGTCGAGCAGCTGTAGGTATATCCTCGATATTTCCACAGTTTTTCCTCCACGTGAGGCGTTTGGAACGCCTTAGTTCTGTGTTGTAACTGGTTAGGGCTTGCCTATATTCATTCCACTCATTGGAATGCTTTGCCCTATTAAATAATTTCCTAACCTTCTTACGAAGTTTAGCCAGCTGTTCGTTCCACCATGGAACTTTGCGATTAACCACAACGTTACGCACCACACAGCTGCTTTCGTAGGAAGATAGGAGCACGTCATTAAGCAGACCAGCTGCGGTTTCTAGGTCACTAATTGAACTCAAAGATGTTGGCAGCATGTCTGCTTTGATAAATAAAATATCCCTATATGTTTTCCAATTTGTAAAACAAGGGATACGACGCTCTGTTGCCTGTATGATCACTCCCGGTATATCGAACCTGATGTGCATGTGGTCCGACAGAGAAGCTTCGCTTGAAACATGCCAGTTTGCAACAGAGTTGGAAATAAACTGACTTGACAAAGTGAGGTCCAACACCTCTCGCCGAGTCGAGTTTATGAAAGTGGGGTTCGAACCTTTATTTAAAATGTCTATGTGACTACTCATAAGATAATTTAAAAGGGACTCACCTCTGCCATTTGTATCACTGCTGCCCCAAATGATATGGTGTGCATTAGCATCGCAGCCTATGATGAAATGCTTGTTTTTTAGGTTGCAGTAATCCACCAGATCCTGTACAACTACAGGTGGAGCACTAACCGACTCACCAGGGAAGTACGCAGAGGCACATATTGTCTCCTGCATTCCCCTGCTAGTCGGAACCTCCAGGATTACTGCAACCAAATCCTTAGTGGTGAACTCTGGAATTGGAAGAACGTTAATATTAGATGAAACAAATATTGCTGCTCGGGGAACTTCCTCCCTTCGATCGTAAATCAACTTACATGACTTGAGGTGGAGGCCTCTGATTTTTCCTCCATTAACCCAAGGTTCCTGGATAAGGCCAAGGGTTAAGTGTTGTTTCGCGAACCTGTTGCAAAAGGTATTCGAAGCTCCTTTTGCGTGATGCAGATTCGCTTGTAGTACCCTAATAGTACCAGCCATACTGGATGATTAGGGTAAAGGAGCTCTACGCTCCTGGCTGCTTGCCAGCCGTCTGCTTTGCGGGATTTGGCCTGTTTCTGCCACTTTTCCCAGTAACACCCCGAGCGCCCATATGCTTAATTTTCGGGGTGAGTGCTGATTTACTCGATCCCACAGTAGGAGTTGCGGAGAGATCCGTTGATCGTGCTCCCAACGAAGAGGCAGCAGGAACAGAATGCTCAATAGCGCTGCTGTTCCTGGATGCCTCCTCGTCTGTGATTGTGCCTACTACTGGCGCTGGTAAAGTACCCTCCTTACTGGAGCTGACTCCAGTGGTTGGGTTGGTAGAGGGGGAATCCTTCTTGAGAAGGAGTTTTATCCTACCAAAGTGGTATGCGATGTTCCCGTTGGATTCGCGTAGTTTCTTCATGGAAGACTCGCCTATGGCCATAACCAAATGGACGAGTACGCCAGTTGTCGTCCGTTGCAGTATCTTCCATGAGTTGGCCGCGAGACCATCGTTCTGCGCGGCCATGGTAGCGAGAATCTTCTCGCTAGTTAAGCTAAGGCTCTGTGGAAAGAACCCCCTAACGATGTTTGGCCGAGGAAAATCATCCTCTTCCACCAAAGTTATGTTCAGACCAATTTTTTCCCTTAGGCTTACAAAACTGTTCCTCATCCATTCCGCTGTGGAATGATCGGAACATATAAAAAATAGCCAACCTGTTCTCCGGAAAAAGCCAAGGAATTGCGGCTTGTGGTTTGAGCCTTGCATCCCAATAATGAGGTCAATGACACACTCCTGTATGTTTGCCATTTGCTCCATACTAAGAGGATTGCCACTGAGATCACCTGGTACGATGCCCAGCTTAACACTGCCTGCTACCTGGCTGAAAGAGGGCTTTACCGGAGAAGGCCCTTCTTTTGCTTTTTTGGCAGGTGGTTTATTTGGTTCCGGAGCAACCTCGAAAGACCTCTCACGCTTACCACCAGACCTCTTGTCTAGGGTAGGAGCAACAGGCCCCGAGGATGCTTTCAGAGGGGTCGCGGACTTAGCAGCAGCTAGAGCCTCTTCTCTAGTTTTGCCTTCCTTGAGCCCCTTTTTAAAACGCCTTCTTTCGAAGGAGTTGAGCTTAACCCATTCCCCGGCGTTGAGGGACATGTTCCCAATATCAACACCAATGGTTGAGGTGCCCGATAACTGTGAGATTACACTTATGTTGTCGTCACAGAAGGTGTCCGTAGTAGAAGAGGTGGACTGTTCCACCTTTTCCTTGGTCCGGACGTTAAGATAATCAAGAGTGGTGGCCCTTGTGGCATCTACCATTCCATCATAGCTTAGGAGACCCAACTCAATAGCTGGTGAAGTTGATGCTTTTAAAGAGGCATCACCCTCTATGTTTTTTTTAAATTCGGTTTCCATTTGAATCCCACGAGTATCCGAGAAATGAAGGTCACCCACAGCAGAGATCGGTATACTGTGGGAAGGCTACTTTAAACCGGGGGTCGCCTGGTACCCGGAGTTCACATACTAAAGACTAAGCTCCCCCTTAGCCACGCAGCTCTCAGCGTATGTTGTCCCACCAAAGCTTGGGGCAATGGATTTACCGCCATTGCACGGTCGTGTAAGTTACTTGGCTACATTCTAGGATGCATTGCCCGGTTGTCGCCACGAGGAGGCGTAACTACACTAGGAAGAAGTCTTATGAGAATCGCATATCCTAGAAAGCTTTGACTCCTAAAACTACTCCCCCAACAACCCCAATCAAAAATTTATCCAGTTTGTACTGTAATTTATTTTGATAAAATAAACAAATTTCATTTTTGTAATTAAATAATAATAAATAAAGTTTAATAATAAATATTATAGTATCTTTTCTCGACACTTCACAATGGTATCAATCAACTGGCATTTAATCTTCTTCACTACTGTCATCGGCGGTTATATTATGTTTTAAGGCCATGTATTTAATAAATGTTTTTGCCGCGTGTCGCATTAATTTCGCATTTTTATCCTTGCGGGAAGAACAGCGCGATGAAGATCTCTCACCTCGCGAAGTAGATGGCATGTTCCTTGACTCACTACGTTATGTAGAACCCTCGCTAATTGAATTGGAGTCCTCGGTATTCAAAAAGATAACTTCTGTTTCTGTTTCTGCAGGTGGTGCTGGATCCCAAATATTCGGCGGATTAATATTATGTCTAGCGGACGCGTAGTCAAATTTATAAAAATACATAATACATATAAACATAATACATTTATTTACTCTCAACCGGTCCTCAAATCGTAGAATTTTCCAGTAAAAAATCTTCTCCAGTTTTATACAAGCTTTTATAAATTTAACAGTTTCATCGTAAGTCCCTAAAAGTAAATACCATATTTATTAAAATGGTTGGATTATCTACATTTGTCGCAAACTATACAAAGTAAATTAATTTATATTTTTACATAAAAAATGAGATCAATACATAACCATTGAATGAATTATTATTAAATAAACACAATTATAAATAATTTTTATATTTTCAAAATAATACCTAATCGAATCGCACTGCGCACGTAAAAAACAATCATAACTTTGGACAACTAAATTGAAAAGTAACCTCGCGAGGATACTTTTCGTTAGCCACCTGGTGGTTAGTAGCACAATGTAGTATGGAAATGAAAAATCGCCAATTTAGTCGAAAAAATCGGTGTCAGGCACACAGCAAACATTAGTATTTTGATATGGGGCTAACGCCTATAGTTATATTATTCACAATGATTCACAACAATATGGCTGTTTCTGAATAAGATTTAAGGTGGATTTATATTATCCGTTCCTTTCAGTTCCTACACGTATCGGGTCAGACAAAAAAAAACATTGTTACATGTAATTTCTATGGGAGTATTTATATTATCCGTTCCTACAGTACCGACACAGACAAATATTATTGAAAATAATGTTTTGTCTGATATCTGAAGGCGAGAAAATACGAAAGAATAGCGAAACAAATAAAAATTGTTTTTCAAACAAATCCGAATTTATTTTCTATGCTTATAAGATGAGCATAGCATGTATGAAATTAATATTATTTACTTCTTTTATGCCCTTTTATTAAGAATATTCGCCTATTTTAACTATATTTTATTTTATGACCATTGAAATAGGAACAATTGAACTAAAATGATGTATTCGTAGACCAATATACTATAAGTCGTTAAGGTATATAAAAGGTGTTTATTTTTTAGGATGATGTTTATTTATATCTGAACGTTATTCTGGTACAGATAAAAAATTAATTTTTATTTGGTGGTTAAATAAATTCACAAAAATATTTAAATTCGAAAAGTAATTTAAAGACAGTATTTTTGTTTAAAATTTTTAAATTAATTAACATGGACAACGAAAACTAATTGAGTGTGTGAATTACGGCATTCTGAAATACTGGTAGAATTTTTGCTCGTCGTCCATTAAATTGCTACTAAAACAGTTTTTTATTGTTTTGAATTATCTTTACTATAATTAAAACATACTAATATGTATATACGATAATCACACGAAAAAAATGCCTGAATTGAACAGTACGGATAGTATAAATTGATGATGTCTGACACGATACGGGTAGGAACTGAAAGGAACGGATAATATAAATCCACTTTTAAACGTATTATACGAAGTATTAAGAACCCTGTTTGAATCGAATATATGTGTATTTGCTTTGTGTAGTTCATTATCCATTTGTGAATCATAGTCATTATCCATTTGTGAATCACTGTTGATAAAATCAACATCTATTTCATTGCGCCTTCACCACTTCATTATTAAAACTATTTGTTAGCTAATTAATACAAATCATAAGACATAATTCTTACGTCAACACATCGCTAACAGAATCTTCAGATGCTAGAGAACATGGCATTAGTCAATTTAACTCAGAATCATATCAGAAGTTCGCTAGAAGTGTAATCCGGCGCGAAGGGCCAAATTGTTTACAGAAAGTTTATGTTCGGGATCACCAGAAGCCTTGGATGTACCTGAAAGGGAGAAAAACCAAAGAAACACAAATCTTCAACACAAATACTCATCTGATGTCACTCTAAACATAAGAGTAATTGAAACGAAAAATTTAGCATGCATAAATAATTTATTAAGAATTGTATATGGCTGTTTCCGAATAAGATTTAAACGTATTATACGAAGTATAAGAATCCTGTTT
This sequence comes from Tipula vernalis, assembly GCA_958295665.1. NCBI lineage: Eukaryota > Metazoa > Arthropoda > Insecta > Diptera > Tipulidae > Tipula > Tipula vernalis. The sequence continues at coordinate 121,168,533 of OY282559.1, forward strand.
GAATCGAATATATGTGTATTTGCTTTGTGTAGTTCATTATATATAAAGAGAGAGTATTATATTGTCTCGAGAATACAGAGAATAAATACAGTATAAAATAGTCGTCCATGTGCGGGTACCACGGCCCATATATGTTTGTATATGTTGCAGTAAGATAACACGGCTAAGAACTGGGCTTCTGATTTCGTCTGGATTTTGCAATTAAAAACACTATGGACTTTTATTTCACTTGACTGAACTATATTTAGTTTACTATTTGCTTTTACTTTACTAGTTAAATCTGTCCGCTTGCCACTGGTGTGGTCTATGATAAGAGATTTATTTCACTTTTTCACGATTTAAAGTAAAGCAAGAACTGATCTCTGTTTTTTTTATTATTATTCAAAAATCTTGCAATGATTTAATATTGAAAGAAAAATGGTCGAAGCACAAAAATAAAATACAATCAACAATTATATATTTTATTTAGTTTTTCTTTATATTTTTATAGAACACAAATCAAACAGATAAAAAACAAACAGGTTCACTCTGGCAATCAATACAATTCTAATTTCTATTTCTCGATCTTTTCGAGAATATAAATATTCATATTGAAAAACACTATAGTTACTCGTTACTCTATATACATATGTATGTATATCCTTTTTCTCATTCTATGTCTATCTCATTTTAATTTTACCAAATGTTATTTTTAAGGTTAACAACTACAAATTTGCAGACATGGTCAACCTTACAATATTAACATAAACTTTCTTCTTAACATAAACTTTCTTCTAGGTTTTTCAATCTATGATTTTATCGCCTTGGGTCTTGTCGGATCGTGTTTAGCGATTATCCAACACGTAGTAAATTAAAGAAAACTCCGATTTCCATAAATTGACGGCCGCACAATTATTTGGTATGCGCCGTTTTGTATTTATAAATTCTGGTTTACAATTTTGGTTCACTTAAATAATTGCCCAACACCACTAGCATATAACTAATTGGGATTCTTAAAATTTAAATAAATTTTGGTCGCATCAAAAATGGCGATGCTCTTTTTCACTAAACTTTATTTTGGGTTATCAGAATAATTTATTTTATGTCGATGGCTGCACCGTGATGTTGTCTGACGTTTCCAAAAACAAATGTGTATATATAATGTGTGTCTTTGGGTGAGAGCAAAATCTTCTATAATAAAAGTCATGAAAATTCCATACATATGAAATAAAAAAAATCAGGTTCTATGTGTATTGGTGTATATGTACATCTCGTATTGTATATCCAAAATCTTTATTAACCTCTTGAATTTGAGGTTATGACTACTGTATGACACTAAAAAATTGAAAGCAAATTAAATTGGGATACATTTTCTCTAATGGATTTAATTACATACCGCTTGTAGATGTGAAAATTCCAGGAACAATTATTGAATCAGCAACAAATAGTTTTGTTTTTATTTTTTGTTCACAAATATGTAATTATTTTCTGAATTTCTAATTTAAGAAGATTTTCGTTTGACAGATGTTTATTTTGTCATCACTAAATTTATATGTGTTAGTTAACTAAGTATAAAGGTGTTGGTGTAGAAACAAGAAAAAAAAATTCAAATTTACGTTGAATTGTTAGTGTAACTAATACAGCCAAATCTAGTGGAATCAATAAATGTATGTGTCTGTAAAAGAGAGTTTCATGACTTTTATTATAGAAGATTTTGGTGAGAGCATATAAAAAGAAAAATGGTACAATCGCATCAAAAATGCATGACGAAAAGTATGCGGTGATTAATATATTTGTGTGTGTGTGTGTATATATATGTTTATATATATATTTTAACGATAATTTTCAAATAGGAAACGAATAAATGTGTGTGTGAATCAGCGCACTGAATAAAAGTAAAATTCAACAAAAACATAATTTGTTGATTGGTTGCGAACAACAACAATAGATGGTTATGAAACGGTTCAGGTGTTGTATTAAAGTGTCCAAGAGATTTAATACAAAGTAGTGATTAATCGGTACAAATATATGTGGAATCATTGTGTTTATATATATAGTGAAATCATGAGCTAAAAAAAAAATTACAATATCACCTCACCAGGAGCGCGGCAAGCAAAATCAAATGCTTTCAATGTATTTGTCCTTCCATCACTACACTATTACAGGCACTGACTATTCATACACATAGTAAAATAAAACAAAATAAAACAAATTGAAAAATCCAAAACAAAATTTTTTTAAATGTTTTCTTTTTAGTTTTTACTTTTTTAGTATTTGATAGTTGTTTTTGTTGTATTGTTGTTTTGTGTTTTATTATTTTTTTTAATGAAATTTATTTTAAGTAGAATCAGCATTGTGATGATTGATTTGAAATGAAAATCATATTATGGATAATGTATGAGAAACCTGGCAATGAAAACTGAATTTGGCATGAAAACTAGCCCCAAAGCTGCTGACAAACAACATAAATCGTTTTGAAATTATACAATTAATAATTTTAAGATATTGGATATTGTATTATGACCTGACTATCCGCTCGCGAAGAACTTTTGAAATTTTAAAATTCGTCGTTTAGATGTGAAAATTTGTTTCAGTAACTGGAGAGCAACACTATAAGCTCCACCCCAAACTTGACAGCAATAAGATGGGGAACAAATAGTAATTTTCGTCTTATTAGTTTTCAGATTTCATATTTCTGAATTAAGCTCTGTTGCCACGTCAAGGCTTACACTTAACAGAGTAGGGTTACCCCAAACAAACTTAAAATATTTCAACAAATTAGTACTTAACAAAAATAAAATAAACTTCATTTTCAATGACAAGCTTAATTAAAAAACATCTTATAATAATTCAAAAAATTAAATTTTAATTCATAAATATTTTTTCAATCTTTCTTTCTGTTGTTGAAAACAATTGATAGTTCTTTTGGAATAATTCCCCGACTTCCTTTTTTTATTTAAAGGCCTGATATTTTGTCGAACTTTTAATATTTTATTTTTAATATTATTGTCTTTAAGAGAGTTATTAAAATGTTTAATAGTAAATCTAATTAAAACTTTCACAATAAAATTTAATATTTCGCCTTGATGAGATTAGCAATGACTGAAGAATTCTTTGTTTCTAGATATAACGAAAATCATATTAATTGACACATGTGGCTTTGATTTAAAATGTTTGAAAAATTTATCGAAAATTGAAGTAATTTCCTTTAAATCATTTTCAAACATATCTGATGGCGTAGTCAAACTTCCGCAAGACAAGCGCTGCTCAGATGATTTTGATTTGTAAGCACGTAAATTAATGAGTTTTGCCGTTTTCTTCTCCAAATTATGAGATTCCTTAAAATAATTTTTACAAAATATACATTTATTTTTCGAAATAAATTTATGCGCAAACCATCCGGCGACGTATGCATTCGCACAGTTTTTTAAAGCAACACACTTAATAATTTTATTCTCGTTAATAATTTCGAGAATGTCTTTTATATCATTTTCCTCGTGATCTTCTATCGCAGCTTCAATAGTCTCCAAAGAAGTTTCATCATCATCTATTTCACAGGTTATTGATGTATTTAATGAGGTGCGCGACGTTTATTCTAATAAATTAGTTGAATTGGAACATTCATATCCACTATAACTAGATGACTTTAAATTTTGAAAACAAATAATTTTGAGATTTCTACATACACGAAAGGCTGAAGGATTTTTTTCATAGCTGTCTCTATTTATGCGAATCATCGAAATATTATTTTCAATTGGATCTTGATTTAAATGTGATGTTATTAGAAAATGTTGTTCAGGATCCCTAGAAACGTAATACCATAAACTTAATACACCATTAATGGTTTGTTGAAGGCCTGAAAAACAATACGGAATCGTCATTTTCCCTTCAGATTTCCAAGAGGATATTTGTTGTGAAGCATTTTTTAAATTCTCAAGAATATCAATTTGCTCTTTGGAAATTGCATTCTTATCTGGATTGGATGCAAACCTGCTAACACTATTTAGATTATCAAACAGTTTATTGAGCCATCCAATAAACGTAGCTGTTGAAATAGCAGTACTTTTTTCAGTTTCAGTAAAAAAATCATTAGCGATCGCTGCAAAAATACCCATAGATACTCCTTTGCTGAATACTTGAGTAGCCAATTTTACTGATAATTTTTGAAAGGCATTTGGCCTTATATGCTCGCTCGTCAATTTATAAAAAACCTTAATTGTGCCATCATTAAAATGGAATATTTTTTCGAAAATTTTCCAGGAAACTGTACAGAATTGCGTTAGAATGTCTGCATTCAATAATCTGTTTCTTACACTTTTGATTAAATGTGGCATATCGTATAAAAGAAATATCTTCTTCTCATTAAAGACAAAGTAAGGCTTTGAAATAGAAGCTCCTAAAATTTTATAAGCGCTTCTATTATTACTGCCTTGATCACAATTGACGGCACATACATCGAAACCCAAAAGTGTTATTTCTGAAATACAGAAACAAATAATTTTGTGCAGATCTTCTCCTTTGACGCTCCCAATATAAATGCCCAGAGATTGTTTCCAATTGCTATTTAAACCACGAAGCATAAGAATAAGAGCATGAGTTGCAATAACATCTTTTCGCCCTAGATGTCCGTGATCCATAAATCCATATATTATGTCTTCAGATGATATAAATTCTAATTCTGGCTTTATAGCCATTTCATCTAATAGTAAAACACATTTTTTATTCATTTGGGAGAGTTGTGCACTCTTAATACGAAGCATATCGATACACTCTTCATTAGTCCCGGTGAGAATGGAATATTTGAATGCCACCTGCGAATGGTTGATACTGAAGGCAATACAAATTCCAATTCCAGAAGGTATTTGTAAAGCGCAGGAGATTTATAATAAAATTTTAAAAAAAGATCTCGCTCGTCATTTTGCCATTGAGATTTAGGTTTATGGCGAAACTGAGACAAAATAAATGTTCTGACTGGATCACTTTTACTGCTGAATAGTTCATTTATTTTTCCTGTAACCAAATTATCTAATGGCTCTAATTTCTTTTTTTTTGGAGATCGAAATATAAACCGCGGAATTTTAGAACAAGAAGGTTCTATTAAGACCTTGTTTGCAACATAATTTACTTGAGGAAAATGTTCTTCTCTAATTTCTTGATCTTCATTACCACTATTATTACAAATATTCCGTAGCCGGTTTGAATAAACTCTTAAATTAGGGCCGGCCATAGGCAAATTTCCATCCAACGAAAAATGATTTTCCCCAATGAATGGCGAAATTGATTGCACATTTTCGTTTTCCTCGTCTTGACTTTTTCGATGATCTTGTAAAGATTTTTCTTCTAAAGAACGTTTTCGTCTAGTTATGGTGATGTCTTTTATATAAGGAACACTTTGCAGAACTTTACATTCATTATCCATATTCCTATGATCACACGAACAAATATTTTGATAGGGAATAGGATATACATTTGTATTTAACATTTTTTTTGTACCTAAAGTACGAATATCTGTGTCGTAAAAGTGATTCTCGCAAAATTTTATCGGCGTTTTCGAAATTTCTGCAATATTTTTAAGATTTTTGTTGCCAGAATGTCTAATCCATACATTTCGCCTATTATCATTTGGCAAACTAAAAAATGACAAAAAACTACCACTTCTCGAAATATTTAAGCAACCTTCGTAAGCACAAGGATAGGAAGACATGATTATAATTTATATTACTCGTAAACAAGTATTGTAATATACGATCGACAATTATTTATTTTGCTTATTCAACATGAATATTAACGCTTTTTCTGAATTTTTATATATATATATATATATATATATATATATAT
>OY282559.1:121174549-121498767 GCA_958295665.1 Tipula vernalis
AAATGCCTGGCTAATTAATATTTTAGCTAACTTCATTACGCTACTACTACTACTTTTTTCTTTAACGATTTTGTTGTATTAGCAAACGTCAAACATTCAAACCCGTTACATTGCAGTTAAATTTGCGGCTGGTGCAATTTTTAATTAAAAAAGTAATTTAATTCAAATTTAATAAATTGTTATCACTTCTTATTATTTAATAAATATGAAACGGTACTTTCAAACGATTGCAAAACCAAAGTAAGTACTTTATTCTAGTTTTACATTTGTGGTTTTTTAAATTTGATAGTGCATATAAAACCCATATTTAATTCGAAAGTGTCATGTTTTTTTATAAAATTTGAGTAAAATAAGTTCTTAAATGTTTTAAGTGTCTAAATTTTACATTTTTAAGCTTGGTGAATTGAAAAATATTTGCTAAATCGAACTCCATGCATACACCAATTTAGAGTAAATAGGTTAGGTTGAATTAGAATTTCATCAAGTTTTTAAGTGTTTAATGTTTTTGTGGTGTAAACTAATCCAACCGTGTAAATAAAAGCCATATTTCGTACAATGAACTGATTTCATAGAACATATTGTATAGTTAAGCTAATAATTGTGATTTCCAATAATTAGAGATTTGACTATAAGCTCAACTGTTTCAGGCCTGCCGATTCGGAAAATATCCATCAAAGTGAGGCCCCTTCTTTTGCACACGTTACGCCTTCAGAAAATCGGTTAGTTTATAACGAGAATTAATTAAATGATGACATTTCAAAATTTACAATATTTTTAGAAACGCCTTGGGACCAAATGTAGAAACAGAAAGTTCTTCCGATTCGGACTCCACTTTACAGCAAACACAATGCAAACAATACAAACAAAAATATAAAAGCGAATGGGAAGTTTTGCATCCGTGGCTTAAGAAGGTGAACGATCAGGCATTTTGTTCAATTTGTTTTAAAGTATTAGCCAATAATAAATCTCATTTTAAACGACACGAAATAAAAAGCAAAACGCATGCAAGAAAAATGGACATTCAAAGTACAACACCCAATATTATACAAAGTATCCAGTCTGTAGGTAATCCCACCCGATATCGGAAAAGAGTAGCTGAGTTTGGTTGTGTAATGTATTGTGTTCAGTACGACCTACCTTTCCGTCAGATGGATTCTCTGCCAAAGCTATTGCAGACTACTTGTGTTGATTCGGAAACGGCAAAAGAATTGAAATGCGGGCGAACAAAATCAACGGCAATGTTGAACCAAATAATTGGGCCTTACTCCAAGCAACAAATTGCAAACAAATTGCAAAAAGCAAAGTTTTCAATAATGTTAGATGAGACAACTGACGTGTCTACGGCCAAATGCTTGGTAATCGTAGCTCGATATTTTGACACAGATCAAAATAAGGTCATAGACTGCTTTTTGGCTTTGGTGGAACTAACGATTTCAACGGCACAAGAAATTTTTAATGTGGTGGAAAAAATGTTTTTAAATTCCAATATACCAATTGAAAACATGATTAGTTTAGCTGTTGACAATGCCGCAGTCATGACGGGCCATCTAAATGGAGTAGTTTCAAAATTTTTAGAGAAAAACAAAAATTTATTTTTTTTACGTCATTCTTTACATTTATGTGCATCAGCCGCATGTAAAAAATTGCCAAATTATATCGAAAAAAATGTTAAAAACATATTCAATCATTTCGCGCATAGCCCAAAACGAATAGGGGCATTTCGGGAATTTCAAGATTACTTTAATCTTAAAATCATAAAATTTTGCGACTAAGTGCGACTCGTTGGCTTTCATTTGAAAGTGTGGTTAACCGACTTTTAGAGCAAATGGATCCTCTAAAATATTATTTTAGTTTATACAATTATGAAGAGCTTTATAGTACAAACGCAGCCGAAATTAACAATTTTTTGATGGATCCGATAAATAAATGTTACCTCTTGTTTATGTCCTATATCCTAAATTTAATTAACCATGTCAACACAATTTTTCAATCTGAGACAACACAAATTCATGTTCTTTATATTCAATTACATACACTGTACATCGAAATTATTAAAAATTTTATAAAACCCGAAAACCTAAATATCGATGTCAATATAAACAACTCAGATTTATATCTTACGCCTTCATCAATGCACTTTGGAATTAAATTTGAAAATTATATTTTATCAGAAGGATTAGAGGAAGAAAAAATTAAAAGCCTGAAACATTCCCTAGTTTCCTTTTACGTTGAACTTTGCGTTCAAATTAAAACCCGGTTTGATTTCAAAGATGAAAAATTGAGACTTCTTAAATATATGAATCCTAATGAAATAGTATCAGGTACAGGAAGCCTTTCGTCTATTTTGCCTTTGGTAAATAGTTTTCCTTTTTATGAAGGAGAAATCTTAAACAATCAATTTCGCAGGTTAATAGGAAATGTCGAAATCGCCTCCAAATTTTCGGGCGATGTTACCAAGTTTTGGATGGATCTGAAATTATTCAAAGATGCCTTAGCAACACCAATTTTTATGGAACTTTCTAACTACATGTTAACACTATGTTCTTTACCGCATAGTACTGCTTCTGCTGAAAGGAAATTTTCCAAATTAAACCTAATAAAAACGAACACACGTAACAGTTTAAACACAACAACTGTGGAAAATTTAATGTTTGCGAAGGAATTAATTAAGCCGAATAAAGATTGTTGGCAAGCATGTGATGAACCAGGTCTGTTAAAATTTTTTGAAATATTTAAGTTTGTTGACGGGCAATACCAAATGGATTGAGGAATTTGAAAGAATTTTCTGAATTATTTATGTGATACATATTTATGTACAGATACTTAAGGTGTTTTGTACGTATAGGTGATTTTATTTTGTTCCTCTTATTTGTTTTTTTTTTTTTGTTTTATTTATTTTGTTAAAGTATTGTTTAAGAATATTTTTATTTCTTCTTAAGTGAAATAATTTGAATAATTTTGCTAATAAAATAGAGACTGAAAATACAACCTTGTTTTACTCATTGCAAAATTTGCTACGAAAAACATGTGTGTAGATTAGAATCAAAAACAATCTATTCCGTTTTTTTAAAAAAATCAGTTACTACTTGATTTTGCCTTCTTTTGTTGTACTTGATTTAACTATATAAATAAACTTTTGACAAATGGCTGTATTTCCGAGAAAATTGACTTTGAAGTATTCATTACGATTCAAACCAGATCTATTCCACTACAATTTCACCAACAAAACAACACTATTCCAATACAATTCCCAGTCCAAAAACCATCTATTCCAATAAGAAAAATGTAACTAAAAAACAAAAAACACCTATTCCAGATTTGGCGCGAAATTATAATACGTCAAAATATTCACATAAAGAAATCAGTTGCTCTTATTGAACATTGTAAAGTGGTTCGTTTTTCAAAACTTCTGCGTTTTCTAGTAAGTAGCTAACTATTTTATTAAAAATAAATTAATTAAAGTTAAAAAAGTTTTATTTAATATTGATGGTATTTGTATGACTGTAATATTGACAGTGAATTTCAACTGATTGTGTATTTTGTGTAGATAATGGACTCGTTTGAATCGCCCGTTATTACTGACCACCCTCGTAAAAGAATGGTCAATATTAAAAATAGAAAAAGATCTTTGGCGAAAATTGAAAAGTAAGTTATTCTTGTAAAGAATCAGGTAACGTATTTAATTAAATTTATCTACAGATACAAAAGAAAAGATATGCCGGAAATGCCAAAATGCAAGCATAGTGCTGTCAGCCTCTTTAAATGCAATTTAATAAGAACGTATGATGCGCTGGAGTTTTCTAACTCATTTTATTGTGATAAATCGAAGGTGGCACAAGATACATTTATACTTAAACATTGCACAGTTTTAAAACCCAGCAGAACTGATCGCAATGTAAAACAGGGAGCCCGAAAAAGGTTTTCGGTTGAATATATTATACGAACACGTTCTAAAGAATCACTTAAAGTATGTCAAAACGCATTTTTGAATATACTGGGAATAACAAAAAGCCGTGTTCGAAATATATGCAAGGCGTATTTTGAGACAGGTAAGGGTCCGGTGGAAAGACGAGGCGGCGACCGAAAATCTCGTAAATACGAAGTAAAAAAACAAAACGTTATCGATTTTATTAAAAAATATAAGACAATTGAAACGCACTATTGTCGAAACCAAATTTATCATCGACAATATTTGGCTGGTGACCTGTCTATTAATAAAATGTGGCTTCAATTTAAAAAGGAAAACCCCGAAACGGAAATCAAATCCAACTATTTTAGATTTGTTTTTAACACTAATTTTAATTTGGGATTCAAATCACCTGCCACCGATATGTGTTGAACGTGTCTTCGATTCAAAGAGCAGCTCAAAATTGAAACCGAAATGCAAAAGAAAATAGAATTAATGACAATGTCCAGAGTACACAAGCTCAGAAGCAAAGCTTTCACCGCCCTTCTTAACGAAGAAGCTGATGGATTATTAACAATGTCTTTTGATTGTCAAAAGAACATGACGCTACCCAAAGTTGCCGATCAAGCTGCATATTACAGTCGACAGCTGTATTTATATTTATTTGGAATGGTTGTTGGTACCAGGCACTCACCTTTAACCCCACATAATGTTTTCTTATACTATTGGACGGAAAATTGTCTGGCTAAAGGATCGAACCAGATCGCGTCAGCAGTTTATCACAGGCTTTGTAATTTAGAATTAAACAAAATACACACAGTTCGTTTAGTGGCTGATGGATGCGGCGGGCAAAATAAAAATTCTACCTTAGTTGGAATGTGTCAATACTGGTTGTTAAAAGTTGCTCCCAAAAACGTGTTATCCGTTGAGTTGGTCTTCCCAGTGCCAGGACATTCATATATTCCACCTGATAGAGTTTTTGCTCAAATTGAGAAGCAAGTTCGTACAAAAGAAACCATGATAGATGTGGGTGAATATTTAGAAATATATAAGGAACGCGGAACGATTGTAAATCTGGGAAGTGATGAGTGCCCTGCTTTCGATTTTAAAACCGAAATTAATAAAATTCAAAAGCCGCCATCGAATTGGCATTTTAAATTTAACCAATGCAAAAGATTTATTTTAACTAAAAGTCAAAACAACACGATTGTTCAAATTCGAGGTGAAACATTTTACAAATCAGATATAGGAGTTTCTAAGACAAATAATAAACGAGGCGAAAATCTCGCCAATTTGAAATTAACAAGACTGACTAATGGCATTAAAGTAAAAGATGCTAAACTAAATGATGTGGATAAATTGCTCCAAAAACATTTTGGGCCTGAATGGCGAGGAAACGACCGTTTGAGTTTTTATAAAACTATCATAGATGATAATCAACATCAGATGGAAGAAGATTATGAAAACATGGATAGCTGTACTAACCACGCAGAGCAAGATGGCATGAGAATTTAAGATTTAAGAGAATTTGCAGTAATTGGATTGAATTCAATACTTTTATTTTGTGATTAATTGTGATTTTTATTTTTTATAATATTGAATTTTTTATTATTTTAATAATTTGTTTTTGTTTATTTATTTTATATTTTATTTTAAAACAAAAATAAAAAAAAAATTAAATAAAAAACTGGCTTAATCTCTAGTTAAACATTTTTATTTCAAAATGGGTTCATTTCGAGATATAACTTTCAAAACCTACCTATTCCAGTATAACGAGAATCAAAATAAATCAATTCCATTAAGTAACATTCAAAGTAACTCTATTCCATAATTGTTTTGAAAATACAAGCTTAATTTGGATAGTGATGTAGGTTTAATGATGTAATATGTGGAGAAATAGGGCTAAAGAAACTAGCGAAATCATAAAAATTAGGCTTTTTAAAATAATTTAAAAATAATAAGTTTTTTCCAATTATCTCGAAAACTTGCAAAACGGAATAGATCGCTTTTGATTCTAATCTACACATGTATCTACTACACTTTTTTAGCTACATCTGCTACACATTTTGTGCTTGGAAGTGGCAGCACTGGTACAGTAATCATGAAAATTTTGGACCTTGAGATTTTTAGAGATTTATTTGTTTTGAGGTTTGTAACGGGCGAAGCGCGTTCCAATGCAAATGGTTGATAAGCCCTGAGTTTTGTGTGTTGAACAGTGTATGAGCCATAATTGAGAAAATCGTTCGATATTACGGTATCTCAAAAGATTATAAATTCACGAAATTGCAAACACCGTGGTCAGTTTTTATCTTATTTTTGGAAGTATCTATTGTGATGTACATATTTTCTTTTGAGTGAAAACAATTATTATCTAGCCAAATTGGCGTTTAAATAAATATTTTTTTCCCTTGTGTGTGAAAATAAATTGAATTAATTAATTTGTGCTAAGTTAAGTCTAATGACTGTATTATTAACTAATTATTGTTAATTCTAATAGTTTAAGTAATAATATCTTATATTTAAAAATAAAAAAAATTCTAAAAAAAAAACCATTGTGAATAAAAAAAAAGCCAAATTTTTGAACAAATGTTCGCCATGAATTAGTCCTTTAAATTGTGATATTCTAAAATAAAAGTGATAATAAAAACTAGAAATTGTGGAGTACAAATGTGTGTTACCGAAGCAGCACTATAAAGTGCGTGAAATTACCAAAAGGTGGAAATTACTTAAATATATAAAAGTTTTGTGATCGAATTGCTGTGCATTGGAGAATTTAATTCTCTGAAAAAGAAAAAAAAAAAACACCCAAAAACAATTATAAATTAAGCCAGTATAAAATAACTGGATGTAACAATTGCAACATAACGAGTTTACTCGATAATCTGCAATTTGTATACAGTAGTTTGAAGTGCATTTTTGTTTTTTGTGTACATTTATGACATTCTTACATATGAATGAAAATAAAACAAAAACAAAGAATAGTGTTAACAAAATCATAATAAAAGAGCCCAATAAAACAAAATAATAAAGAAAACGCTCGATTATACTCTGTTGGATTGATGACGCTGAAACTTCAATCAACATGACGCTACAATCAACATGGAGATATTAACAAGTTAAGTTTCCGTTGGAATTAATTTTTTTTATATTTTCATTTTTTTGCTATATATTATTTACATTTCCTTAATTATTTGTTTAGTTATATTTATATGATTTTATCTTTAGCATAGGGTGTAGGGTATTTCCTAAGAGTAAGCTACTTTAATCCTACTAACCTCGGCTTAGTACAAATCGATTGAATTTATTTTTAAATTTTTTTTTTTCACTCTGATTTCAAAATTTATCTCAATACAAATTGTTTTCTTGATTGTATTTGTATCTAAATAGTAATAAAATCAGTTTTTTTTAATTGTTGCATTAAACGAAATTACATGTTTTCATGGCCCGTGTTGGGGCTTCCGCTATAGTTGTTCGATTTTCGTGAATTTGATAATGGAGTAGTTGGTGAACTTTGAGAATGCAATGTAGGTAAGTTTAGGTGAGTAAAGTACCGGTCTGTTCCTTCCCTCGTACCCTCTATCCCTAGGTGGTAGATCAAGCTTCCAGTCATCTTCGGAAAACCCCACCCCAATCCCTGAGCTTTAGTCAGCAAGATCGATACCACCCCGAAGCTCTGATGGATGATGAATTCGGTAACGAATGGCATTTTTTTTGGAAACGAGCCCGTCTCGCAACCCCCACATGCCCAAGCAATTTCGTTACAGATGGCGCCCAAGGCCTGTATGGCTAATTACCCTTTCCTTTTCCCGTTTCCGTTAAAATTTCGATAATCTTATTATTTAAATTTACTACATCATATGCGCGACCGTTACCCGGAATATCTGTTGAATCGTTTGTTAGACTCGTATGATGTATTTAAACATTTTTTTTTGCCGTTCTTCTTATATTTAATCCCACATCCAATAAAAAAATAAAAAAATCCTAACATTTATTTAGAAATCATGCAACAATGTATTGTGTCGCGTCGCACCACTTCTGGTAACAATGTAACCGTTGAATTTTGTGTTAGTTTATGCGATTTCATGTATTGTTGTATATGAACTCGGCCATGTCCTCGCAACAGTCTCTACATTGGTATGATGGTGTTGTTCGAACAAAGACATTGCCGAGATCATAAGGTATTTTGTTCCTCAATTGTATACCAGCGCAGTTGGTTCCAATAGCATCTTGTTGAATCATTGTTCGTACTTGGTATACCCTTATTATTATTCTGTTATTAACCTTTCCCATTTCCCTTATAGACCGGTACAATCTCCACCGTTATAATCTCATTATAATTCTGCCTACATTTCATTCTCATTTTATTCTTGCGTTGTATTGAGACGATCTTAATTATTTTTTTTATAATTTGTTCAATCATCTTTATATTTTCAAATTTTGTATTATTTAAACTTATTAAACAATTTAATTTTAATTAAAATTTTTTTTTTTCGTTCACGGTTTATTTAAATTACAAATATGGATTTACCAATTTTAAACATCGATTACTTAGATATGGACGAAATTAAGTTCGAATGTGAACTTCGTCAGATTAATGGATCTCTTCGGGCTCAGATGAAAGCATTGGAAGCTCAATTGAAGACCGAATATAGTAACCCACAGAAATTTCCACAACAGCTTCACCCATTAGCTCGAAAGTTTCCAAATACTGAAGTGGCGACTTGTGTCAACAAACTAAAGAATTTACAGAGTGTATTAATTGAATTTGTCGAAGAAGGTAACCCTGTTAATGAAGAGATAGAAGCCACTATCTCTAAATTCGTACATATTTACTCCCGATTGAAAAGTGTAGCTGGTTTATTAGAATGTCCTACGGCTATGGATAAGCTCTTGAGTACAATTAAAAACCTGATGCAATTAGTTTTAAAATTTCAAAACAAGGAGCTACCCAATAATGAAATATTAGGAAATATTCGGGCCATAGAAATTGATCCGATTGAATCAATAGATATTACCGGTGTTCTTTTAGCAGATACAAATATAGGAAACACAACTGGTCAAAATACATCGACACCAAAACAGGTTACCATTCAGCAAGCAACGAGTGCAGAAGGAGGCAATGGTGCTAGGTGCCCTTCAATCGAGATTGGTTCTAACCATCCAACAGGGGATCCTTGCGGTGCTTCACTGTTAGCCTCAAATATTCCGTCTGGTATACCAACTAGTCATAATCCTGCAACACAACATCGTCAAGTGGGCTCGACAGCATGTCCTACTGGCTATTTTCCGGTACCTAATTTCATGCCATTTAATCCTTACATAAATTATCATCCCTCAGTACCCCCACCGATGATCTTCCCTCCAATGACCAACGTAGTAACAGGAGCTTCAGCTCCAGTAATTCCAGCAGAAACTGCGACTCCCGTCGGAATGGAAGAAAGACCAAAGTCGAGCAATAAAATCTATAATTCGTGCAGTTTACCATCCACTACACCAGTTCATAAATGGAACATTACGTTTAATGGTTCACGCATAGGATTGCCCGTTGAAAAATTTATTTTCAGAGTAGAACACCTAGCTAAGATCCACCATATCCCCTTAGACCAATTGGCTACGGATATTCATTCGCTAGTGCAAGATTGTGCCCGTGAACATTACTGGCTCACAATGGAGAGAAATCCTGATTGTAATTGGTTGGAAATTCGGGAATCTTTTCTCCACAGGTTCAGGATTCGAAGCACCGACGCTGAAATAAAGCAATCCATGCAATCCAGGTTACAACGATTAAAAGAACCCTTCATGGAGTTCTACTACGAAATGCTGAGTTTAGCGTTGCCATTGAGGATTCCTCTGCCTGACTTAGAACTTCTTGAAATTTTGAGGAAGAACATGCGTCCAGGACTTAAAGCGCACCTAGCCGGCAGATTGTTCTCTAGCGTGGTTGATCTGGTTTCGGTATGTATTGCGACAGAAGACTCCTGGAAAAGTATGAACTACGCTCCGGAGCTTAACATGACATATCGAAGTTCACACCAATTTCTTAGCGAAATTTCGGAACCCAATATACCACAAGAACGAGATCATATCTATTCACAATACCCCTCACCAATATTAAGCACAGTTGAATCATTTAACAAACTTAGATCCCAGAATTTGTTTAGCTCTCGCAATGAAGTTACCATCACCTGCTGGAACTGTGGAACCAAAGGCCATGCCTACTTTGATTGCGAAACACCAAAAACAAAAGATTTTTGCTATGGTTGTGGAACGCCTGATGTCCTTAAGCCACATTGCTTGGAGTGTAAGAAAAGGTCGGGAAACCGAGTTGCGGAGATGCAAACATCTGGGCAACCGCATCTCCGATCAACTCAAATACGACCCATCAGACTCTCGGACCAGGAAAACATACCGAACCCCGACAGAAATCCGATCTAATATATAACAATTCCAGTCAACACAATTTAACTTCCACCAAAAATTTTCGATTCCAGCGGTGTACCAGATATTTCCAGAAAAAGCACGATATCCTAACTCTTACGAAACGAATATCAGAAACCCTCCTGAAGACTAATTTCGAACCATTCGACGACCCTCGACCATACGCTATCGTTCATATTGCTGGTGTAGAACTGCGTGGCTTACTAGATAGTGGCGCTTCAGTGACCGCATTGGGGAAGGGATCGGAAGCCTTTGTGGCTAAACACAATCTTTGCATTATACCGATTCAAGCTAATCTTCAGACGGCCTGTGGTTCGTTTCAGAGTGTCATCGGATACATCACTACGGACGTGTCTTATAAAAATAAAACCCATCGAATGAAAATTTTGATCGTTCCTTCGTTAAATCAGTCATTGTATCTTGGATATGATTTCTGGAGAGTTTTTGGAATGAAGCCCTCTATTTCCGAAATACTGCCAACCTCATTAGATTCCGCTGAATCCACTGATTTGCCTGTCCCATCTGATTCTAAACACCATGATTTGACCGTCGATCAGCGGACTCAACTCCAGGCTATAATCGATTCCTTTCCAAGCTACGAAAGATTAGGTTTAGGGAAAACTAACTTGGTCACTCATGTAATTGACGTTGGTGATTCCACACCTGTTAAACAACGGTATTATTCAGTTTCTCCTGCGGTACAGGAAGAAATATTTCGTGAAATTGACCGCATGTTGAGGCTGGATGTGATCGAGGAAAGTAACAGTGCGTGGAGTTCGCCAATGGCAGTCGTGAAAAAGTCCAATGGGAAGATACGCTTGTGCTTGGATGCCAGGAGGTTGAATGTAGCAACCAAGAAGGACGCATACCCGCTTCCGTTGATCGACGGTCTACTCAGTCGACTAGACAGGACAAGGTATATCTCGAGTTTGGATCTTAAAGATGCCTTTTGGCAAATCCCTTTGGATCCAAACTCGAGAGATAAGACGGCGTTTACCATTCCGGGGCGTCCCTTATATCAATTTAAGGTGATGCCTTTCGGGCTCTGTAATGCGCCCCAAACTTTGTCTCGCCTAATGAATAAAGTAATCCCGCACCACCTACATGACCGGGTGTTCGTCTACTTGGACGATCTGCTTATAACTACAGCAACATTTGAGGAACATATTTCTCTGTTGGCTGATATCTCTGAACGCTTGGCAAGGGCTCGCCTTACCATAAATGTGGAAAAGAGCAGATTCCTCCTAAAGGAGGTCGCGTACCTTGGTTATGTAGTTGGCAGCGGTGGATTAAAACCTAATGCAGACAAAGTAAAGGCCATTGCAGAGTTCCCTCCACCAAAAAACGTTCGGCAAACTCGAAGGTTTTTGGGCGTCTCGGGATGGTATCGCAGGTTTATTAAAGACTATTCTACACTGTCGGCTCCCCTTACAAACCTGTTAAAAAAGGGCAAAAAGTTTCGGTGGGACGAACAAGCACAGAGCGCTTTTGAATCTTTAAAGTCGGCGTTAGCCTCCTCACCAGTACTAGGCACACCCGATTTTGGAGAGCGTTTTTATATCCAGTGTGACGCAAGTTCCACTGGAATAGGAGCTGTTCTGTTTCAAAAAGATATGAACGGGGAAGATCGACCATTGGCATACATGTCACAAAAGTTAAATGCGGCTCAACGTAATTACAGCGTTACCGAGCAAGAGTGCCTTGCTGCAGTAATGGCGATTAAGAAGTTTCGGGCTTACGTCGAGGGTCTTCCGTTTACGGTCATCACGGACCATGCTAGTCTTACCTGGCTAATGTCCCTTAAAGATTTGTCAGGTAGACTAGCACGCTGGAGTTTGAAGCTACAATCTTTTAACTTCGACATTGAGTATCGGAAAGGCAGCCAAAATACAGTCCCTGATGCACTATCTCGGATAGACCTCGAAGCGATCGAACTTCAAACATCGCCATTACACATCGATTGGGATTCGCCTGCGTTTAGCTCTCTTGAGTACACACAATTGGCACAAGAAATAGAGAATAGTCCACAGAAATGGAACGTACAACTAGTTGATGGTAAAATTTACGTAACCACCAAATCTCTGGAATCCGATCCAATATTGGATTTACCGGGTTCGAAACTTCTGATACCACCTGAACTTCAACGAAGTTTGATTGCATCAGCACACTGCCCTCCTTCGTCGGCCCACTTAGGGATTACTAAAACTTCAGAAATTCTGAAACGCTATTATTATTGGCCTACTCTTTTTACAGATGTCCGTAGTTTCATATCTTCGTGTGAAGCGTGTAAGGAAAACAAGCCATTGAATTATATGAATAAACCTCCACTATGTAACTTACCAAACACCTTTCGGCCCTGGCAACGGTTGTACCTGGATTTTCTTGGACCATACCCACGTTCTCGAAGCGGAAATACCTCGATATTTATTGCGGTAGACCATTTCACCAAATTTGTCTTGACGAAGTCTGTCCGCCAAGCAACGGCCTTGGTGGTTAGTCAATTTCTGGAAAACGAGATATTTTTCAAATTCGGGGTACCGGAGGTCATTGTCACAGACAATGGACGACAATTCACGTCAAAATTCGTAGAAAATCTATGTCTTAAATATGGAATACGACATATATTCACGGCCAAATACTCACCGCAGGTGAATGCCTCAGAGCGAGTTAATCGCAATATACTCAATGCATTACGCTCTTATATACAAGAGGATCATCGAGTATGGGATGAGACTTTATATGCTGTCACGTGCGCCCTTAATAACGCCGTTCACGAGACAATTAAATATTCGCCGCACTATGCTGTTTTCGGGCAACATGCTATTTTGCATGGTTCATCATACCGTCTACTTAAAAATTTGTATAAAATTAGTGGAAATATGTTGAAATATGATGATAGACCCGAAACACTGGTAAAAGTTCACGAGAAAATTCAACGTTATTTACTACAAGCTATGCAGAAAAATAACTTTCGTTATAATTTGCATCGTAAACCAGCGAGTTACACTATTGGGCAACAAGTATACGTTAGGCACTTTACTCAAAGTAAAGCTAGTGATCATTACTCCGAAAAATTAGCACCTCGGTTTGTGAAGGGTACCGTAGTTAAACTAGTGGGGAGAGTAGCTTGTGAAATTGCTGACACGGACGGTCGTTCAATGGGAATCTATCACTTCAAGGATTTGAAAATGTAAATTTAGAATTTTATTTTATTCTCGTTTCTGTAAGTTTAACTACAAACGATCTATATATTCGTGTACTAATGCTTTCATTTCTGCCCGGCTTGTGAGACCCATCTCCTGGGGTGAGTCGTCCCCACGATTTGTAACGGGCGAAGCGCGTTCCAATGCAAATGGTTGATAAGCCCTGAGTTTTGTGTGTTGAACAGTGTATGAGCCATAATTGAGAAAATCGTTCGATATTACGGTATCTCAAAAGATTATAAATTCACGAAATTGCAAACACCGTGGTCAGTTTTTATCTTATTTTTGGAAGTATCTATTGTGATGTACATATTTTCTTTTGAGTGAAAACAATTATTATCTAGCCAAATTGGCGTTTAAATAAATATTTTTTTCCCTTGTGTGTGAAAATAAATTGAATTAATTAATTTGTGCTAAGTTAAGTCTAATGACTGTATTATTAACTAATTATTGTTAATTCTAATAGTTTAAGTAATAATATCTTATATTTAAAAATAAAAAAAATTCTAAAAAAAAAACCATTGTGAATAAAAAAAAAGCCAAATTTTTGAACAAATGTTCGCCATGAATTAGTCCTTTAAATTGTGATATTCTAAAATAAAAGTGATAATAAAAACTAGAAATTGTGGAGTACAAATGTGTGTTACCGAAGCAGCACTATAAAGTGCGTGAAATTACCAAAAGGTGGAAATTACTTAAATATATAAAAGTTTTGTGATCGAATTGCTGTGCATTGGAGAATTTAATTCTCTGAAAAAGAAAAAAAAAAAACACCCAAAAACAATTATAAATTAAGCCAGTATAAAATAACTGGATGTAACAATTGCAACATAACGAGTTTACTCGATAATCTGCAATTTGTATACAGTAGTTTGAAGTGCATTTTTGTTTTTTGTGTACATTTATGACATTCTTACATATGAATGAAAATAAAACAAAAACAAAGAATAGTGTTAACAAAATCATAATAAAAGAGCCCAATAAAACAAAATAATAAAGAAAACGCTCGATTATACTCTGTTGGATTGATGACGCTGAAACTTCAATCAACATGACGCTACAATCAACATGGAGATATTAACAAGTTAAGTTTCCGTTGGAATTAATTTTTTTTATATTTTCATTTTTTTGCTATATATTATTTACATTTCCTTAATTATTTGTTTAGTTATATTTATATGATTTTATCTTTAGCATAGGGTGTAGGGTATTTCCTAAGAGTAAGCTACTTTAATCCTACTAACCTCGGCTTAGTACAAATCGATTGAATTTATTTTTAAATTTTTTTTTTCACTCTGATTTCAAAATTTATCTCAATACAAATTGTTTTCTTGATTGTATTTGTATCTAAATAGTAATAAAATCAGTTTTTTTTAATTGTTGCATTAAACGAAATTACATGTTTTCATGGCCCGTGTTGGGGCTTCCGCTATAGTTGTTCGATTTTCGTGAATTTGATAATGGAGTAGTTGGTGAACTTTGAGAATGCAATGTAGGTAAGTTTAGGTGAGTAAAGTACCGGTCTGTTCCTTCCCTCGTACCCTCTATCCCTAGGTGGTAGATCAAGCTTCCAGTCATCTTCGGAAAACCCCACCCCAATCCCTGAGCTTTAGTCAGCAAGATCGATACCACCCCGAAGCTCTGATGGATGATGAATTCGGTAACGAATGGCATTTTTTTTGGAAACGAGCCCGTCTCGCAACCCCCACATGCCCAAGCAATTTCGTTACAGGTTCCCTGAGTCCGAAAAAGTGGGTTTCGAAATGGTGTCTGTCTGTCAGTCTGTCTGTGTCCTCTCTACAGCCCAGATGGTTTAACCAATCGAACTGAAACTTCAGATTTAAGCTTTTTTGATAAATTGGGAGGTCCCAGTGAATTTTACTCCAAATCGGCTAACCGGAAGTGGCCACTCCCTTGGTCCAGAAAATTAATTTTGCAAATATCTTAAAAAGTGTAAGGTTTACAAAAAATTACTAAAACAAAATTTTGCAAATATCTTAAAAAGTGTAAGGTTTACAAAAAATTACTAAAACAAAATGTTTCCAAAAATGAAAAACAAATAAAAATAAAAAATAAAAAATTAAAAAAAAAAAATTTAAAAATTTAAAAATTAAAAAAAAAAATTAAGAAAAAAATAAAATTTCTCAAAATTCTCTGTTCGTAAAAGAAAGTCGTGTGTTGGCCACACCTCCATTTTTTAGACTGATGTCACGGCTATTTATGTAGTGGCATTGTTATTATTGTTACAAATATGTATGTACATATAAATCTGCTGAATATATGTGGAGAAAACATCTGCTTAGGATAAAGCAAATTCTTATTTTATTTTGTTTAAAGTTTCGTAAATAGAACTTATAAAAAAAAATTCAAAAAAAAAGATCATCTCTCAGCAGTCGAGGTTCAATTAAGAAAAACACCTACATGTTATGATGAATTACCTATCACATTCACATATAATAATCAATCAATGTTTATGACTCCGAAAACTCGATTAATCGTTCAATATGGAAAATAAGTCGACTGTTCTATCATTAGGTGTCCCATCCCCATGTATTATACCATATGTATAGGAAATGGTACAGTGTATATCCAAAACTTCATGAAGTTCCTGCACCTTATTATATTGGAACCTAATAATGAGCGATTATGGACGGCGATCTCGAAACATCAAATTGATTACAACAATAGATGTTTTTTAACAATAATAAATTTCATATTACGTAGTCTATTTCATTTTTATGTATTTTCCATTTAAGAAAATTTTAAATTTTTTATATTTTATAAAAGCGTATAAATGAAAAATTGATGTTGTAATGATAAAACAAAATAAAATCCGGCCCAAATTCTCCAAGAAATTATGGCTAATTTTTGTTCAGAAATAAGTTCGCCTAATCCTAATAACTTAACAATCTAAAACTTAACTTAAAATTTATAATGCTTATGTACTAGCGCTTACGAATTTAATCCTTGAAGATGTGCTTGTATTGATGAATTCCCAATCGTTCAAGAGTTGGAAAATTTGTTGAACATATTTGGCATGGGAATGGTTTTTCACTCGTATGTTCCCTACGCCGATGATTATTGAAGCTGATTTTTTCACAAATGCTTTACTACAATCTTGACAATATTCGATTTTATACCACTTTAATCATATTTATGCGTGAGCAACTATTTTTTCGTATGAAACTTTTTGTCACATAGATTGTATCGATATTTAGCCATCTCTGGATGACTCTTTGTATGATCATGATACAGTGGTTTGGTGTCATATGTTTGGCCACATATTTCACATGATAAATGTTTACGAACTTTTTTCTGAAAATACAAAAAATATATTTAATATTCTATAAGCTTTGTACAAATAAGATGGCGATAGAATATAAAATCTGCCAGAATCACACTTACCGATATTGTATGATTGTCGGTGAGTTTGATTAATTGTGCACTAGATTTAAGTAGCTTACCACATTCGATACACTTGAATGGGGTACCCAATCATTCGGTAGGCCTCATCCGAACATTTCACCCGATGGATTGCGAGTAATGCCGGTAAAATAAGTTTCCGTGTACAATTCCCACTCCGATGATGAACGGTTGGTGTGTTTTAATTGTGTTCATGGAAATTTTCGTATTTCGCACGTTTTCTGCGTGTACTAAATTTCTTATTTTATTACAATATTTGCTGGTAAGTTCTACGTTACGACAAACACTCGCCACAAACAGATGTTTTCTCAATAAACCGTCATTATGGAATGATTGGCGATATCGGCAGCACATATAATTGGGATTTGAGGCATAGATGCCTCATTATAGATAACGATAAGCTCGTGCTTTTTAGGAGTAAACAGCGGATCATCTGCTTCTACTTCGTCACTAGCAGAAATGCTGCTTTTCATTTCTTCGATGATGAGCTCTGCTGGGTCGTGCGAAATATATTGTAGTTTGGCTTCTTTCACTAGTAGAATAGGAATCCGCTTTAATTTCTTCTTTGATGATGAGCTCTGTTGAATTGCACGAAACGTTCAGCGGATCAATTAATACGTCGCACAGATCTTGGGCGTCACCTCTAACTTCTTTCCCAAATCGTCTTTTACTATAACACTGGAATCACTAATAAGGAATCAATAAATGATGTGTTACATTTCCAAACTGCTAAATTATTAGAAATTATTGCTATTAATTACCTAATTGTCGACGATAAATCCATGTGTCTCCCAATTATTGATCTACTTCTGCAATGTGGTGAAAAATTCGAGAATTTCGAGCATTTTTAAGTTGCAGAGCAGGGCTGACAGGTTTGTTGAATTTACCATTCACATCATCGCGTTATGTTGACCGAGACAATTTTGGTAAAATTTATTTACGATTTCATTACCACTGAGGGATACTAAATCAGACCCTTTGTAACCACAAAATCGGAATAAGCCCAACATTTTTATATAAAACATTTATTATTAAAATAATCTGTAACCAATATAACCACTAAACGACCCAAGCGATAATGACATGTTATTGTTGAGGACACTTGACATGACGCGCCGGTAGAGATTTTCACCAAACAAAACGAATCCAAAATGGCGAAGGCGATGGATGGGCATAGAGTTAAACAAATAGAGCTGAAATAAGCAAACGTCAAGCGTAGAGAATTTGGTGCGAAAAAGGGAAAGACTAAAATATATTAGGGTACTATTTAAGCGTGATTTACACGTTCCAACAATGTTTCCCAACAATAAATGAAGAGATTAGTATTTCGCGAATTTCATTTGAAAGACAAGAACAAATATATAATGCGTGATTTACACGTGCCAACAATGTTTTTCCAACTTTTTTTGTTGAGACTTAGAGCTACACACAATAGAAAATATTTACATGCGATAAAAAGAGAAAATTATAAAACGAAAATGTCGGTCATGCTATAACTTTGTGGCGGTATAAAATCTACGATGTCGAATAGGGCGATAATACAACTTTATGTTTCAAAATTACAACTTTTCTGGCTGAAATAAAGCTTTTCGAAAGTAAACTTCCATTTTTAAACAAAAATTTATAAAAAAATAAAACAAAAATGTCGGGCATGCTATAATTTGTTGGCGGTATAAAATCGCCAATGTAAGTTTTGACGAATGCCGCAGCGATACCACTTTATTTATCAAACTTACGACTTTTCTTGGCTAAAATGAAAATTGTTCGAACGTAAATTTTAATTTTTAAATAAAAATTTTAAAAAATAAAAATAAAGCGGTATAAAAATTTTACAAATCGCCATTTTTAATGTGTTTGTTGTTGTTTGTTTCCATAAAATATACTCGGGTCGAGTATATTTTATAGTCAAAAAAAAATTTTATGGAAACAAAGTTGAAAAAAAAAGAAAAAAAGTCCAACAAAATTTTGTTTGTTTATATATTTGTTCTTGTCTTTCAAATGGAATTCGCGATATACTAATCTCGTCATTTTTTGTTGGGAAACATTGTTGGAACGTGTAAATCACGCTTAAAGTGGGTTGCTTAATGCCCGATTTAGATGAAGAAAAATGTTTGCCTTGCAAAAAATGTTTGCCTTGCATAGAGCTGCACGCAATAAAAAAATATCGATTAGCTAAAATGAGAAAGGACTATGTAAACCAAAATTGGCGGCTTATATATAATTGAATGTTATATTTTTTAACATTTGTCAGTAGTGTGACAAAAATAAAATTTATAACAATAAATAAAATTGTTAGTGATAAAAATAAAACTTAATAAATAAAATTGTGAAAACTGCTTTTGATTTGATTTTTTCTGCTATAACATTTGACTTCTGGTCATCGTATAGATTTTCATAATATACTTTTATTGTGTTTGTTTGTTACTATAAAATATCAAAAATATAGTCGGGTCGAGTATATTTTATAGTATCATATTTATTTTTAATGTTTTTATAGTAACAAATGGTAAAAAAAAAAACAAAAAAAACGCTTACATAATTTTGCATGTTATGTTTTGTTCTTGTCATTCAAACGAAAATTGTAATATACTGATCTCTTCTTTTTTGCAAGGCAAACATTTTTCTTCATCTAAATTGGGCATAAAATAAAACAATTAAAGTTTAAAAATGAAGTAGAAACAGTTGATTTTATATAAATAATTAATTTTTGTCACTTAGACCGCCATCTATGTTTGAGTATAATATAGTTACATGTGGTAACACGTTTTGAATTGTCATTTTTATAATAAAGTTTGAATACTGAAATAAAACGCCGTTCGAAATATAACGCTGAATAGAAAAGAAGTAAAATATAATAAGCATTTATTTAATTTTTTTTTTTAATAACGGGGAATACTACAAATCAGAAGTGGGATATTGAGTAGATAAAGTATATAAAGTATTTACCAAATACTTAGTAGTGAATAAATGGTGTAGTGGATAAACAAATATATCGAATATTGTTTTGTGTGTGGAAAATGTTTAGAAATATAGAGATGATAAATAATACAGAGTGGCGCACCGATGTCGCCCCACAAGCAATTCCGCCATTCGATACCAGTTTTATCACAACGGAATTGAATATGCCGGTTAGTAGACCACGGAAACTTAGTTTTGATCATAATGGGAGGACCGTAGTTGCACCACCGAAACTAGATGAAAACTTACAAAGAAATGGCTGCCTACAACCAAATCGCACACCGACTATGGTCAACGGTAATTTTTCACCATTACCTCAATACCAAGCGAATTTGGGAGTACCGTGCCAGCACGTCACACCACCGAATAATTGTGAGGTTAGGTATCCGCAATCGCCGAAACCAAACACTAATTGGGGTACAAATTATGCGAATTTGGGAGTACCGTTCCAGCACGTGACACCACCGAATAATTGTGAGGTTAGGTATCCGCAACCACAGAAACCAAACACTAATTGGGGTACAAATCATGCGTTTCAAAGCAAAGTAAACCCATTTAAAATGGTTAATAACGATACACTTTTACATCGGGAAATAGAAAATTTGGTCGAACAAAATCAGATGTTGTATCATCGAATCAACAATCAACGTTCTCGAATGTTCCATCCGAACGAAATACAACAAATCTTACCCGAATTTGATCCGGATAATAGGAATGGCATTAGTGCTTCCCAGTGGATTGAGAAATTAAATAACCTCAAACTCCAACACGATTGGACTGAATACGAAGCAACGTTTTATGGAACGACAAGGTTACGAGGGTCAGCACAAACCTACATTAATAATATAGCTATGATCAATCCAAATAATTTCGATGAATTTCACCATTTTCATAACAAAATGGATGTCTTCAGACGTATGAAAAGTCGAATTAAAAAACCAAATGAGACTTATTCTAAATTTGTTTACGATGTCATGGCCATAGCACAACAAGCAAAGTTTTCGGAAGCTGCAATAATCGAGTGTATCATCGAAAATTTAAATTGTCCGAGAATTGCTGAGAAAATTGCTTTAGCCCCATATAAAAATTTGGATGAACTTATTTTTGTTCTACAACGGTTGGAAAATATTCCGGTGAATTTTCCCAACAACAACAAACCTGAAGTGAAGAAACATATACCGGTCAATGGTTAAAACGACAGCAATGCTCAACGATGTTTCAACTGCAATCAAGTAGGGCACCGAAGTCTTAACTGTCCGCAACCGCAGAAAAAATCACGTAGTTCTTTTTGTCTAAAAACCGGGCATACTGATGTAAATTGTTTCAAAAAGAATAATGCTCCAAAAAGTGTCGGCATGGTGTACTCCGATGAGGTGAATATTGTAATAAGAAAAACAAAAAATGAAACCATAAATGCTATATTGGACATAGGTCTTATGGATTGAAAGATCTGACCTGAGCAAATTTAAAAAACAAACAAACAAACAAATATATTGGACACCGGATCGAAAGATACATAATCGCACCTCAGTAATTCAACCTGTCCATACCATGTATAAAGCGCATCGCAACACTGCAACAGTCGCGCGTTCACACTTTATTGCGTCAACTGTTGATTTATCTTTGTATAAGTAATATTTTTATTATAGCATATACTAGATGAACAACATTTAAACTATGTATTTTGATTGGGTTATGATGCAACATAAATATAACCTCTTCATCAAAGTTTGTAGCCAAAGAGGTATGCAACAAGGAAGTGTTGCGATGCGCTGTATAGATGGTGTGAACAGGCTAAAGCCGCGGCTAGACGGTTGCAAATAATACACGAATATGATGCTATTTGTCAAAGAACAGATCGTATGGACAGAAAACAAATACTATATATATATTTGAGGTCTACCATATTCGCTATACAGGCGATCGTAGTAGACATCCAAATTCATTGTCGCGGCTTAATTGTAGTGCCAACGAGCATTTAGATTGCTTGATTATTTCCATACATTTCATAGCAAATTTGAATTTTTTGAAAATCACCATACTATAAATCAGCAAATTCTGAGCGAAAGAAATCCAAAATCTGCAAATCTGCTCCGTTTGCGGTTTTTGATATCTCTAAAGATGGTAACCAGGCGTTTCCACTAGCACAATTTCACTGGAAGCAATTCCACAGGGACAGTTCCACTTTGCACAATTCGACTAGGGAATAATTAAACTTGCGTTATAACTTGTATTGTTACACGGAAACGCAAACACACACTTTAATATTTTATTGGTATTATTGAAACTTAATTACGAAGATAATTATAACTATGGATTTTAATTTAATAACAACTAAAATGGGCAAAGAAGCTAATTTATAATAAAAGAAGGGTATACTTTCAAAAAAATAGTGAAGGTAGCAATAGTAAAAAACAATTCTGTTGCTGCAGTTATTACGAGGCTATTCCAAGCACAATTCCAGACACAAAAATGGTCCGTAGCCATACCACGAATAATTGTTTCCTCCAACTCATTGGAACCATTTTGAACTGTTAAAAAAGCGCTGAATACTCCTGATGTCCATCCTACAGAGGTCCGTCAGGTTCTTGGAGAGGGGTGCCCCTAGAAACTTTAGTCTGTTTCGTGCCAGACGAGGGTAGGTGCAAAGAAGATGAAATACTGTCTCTTCCTCCTCTTCGTCCTCACAACTACGTCAGTAGTCATGTGAGAAGACACCAAGTCAACTCGCATGCTTCCCTATGAGACAGTGCCCCGTAATCACTCCAGCAACCACACTGATCTGACTTCGCTGAAGTGAGATCAGCTGTTTGGATCTCGCCAAGTCCAACTTTGGCCAGGCCGAGTTATTACGCAAGAGGTGATATTTGACCATCTGTTATTCGTCAGCTTGCTAGCTTCTTCCTGAAGCAGCAGTTTGCATACCGCAAGAGGCATTTCGATATCCTTTCTGCTTTCTGAGAAGCGGTCCGTTGTACCACGTCGAGCCAGTTCATCGGCGTTTATATTCCCTGTACTTATGAAATGTCCTGGCACCCATAAAATGTGAATGTTGAACTGATCTGCCATCTCATTAAGAGATGAGAAACAGTTCTGGACTACTTTCGACGTGTACCACTGCATATTATTTTAATTCTTTCTTTAGGTAACTTTTTTTATAGTTAAACGAATTCAACTTGCACAATTTAACATTTTGACGCAGTTTGTGTTTGATTATCAAAATATTAAATTGTGCAAGTTAAATTTTCTTAGTTGAATTCTGTTAGTTAAATTGTGTTAGTTGAAATGTGTCAAGTAGACTAGTGACCATTGGAATTGTTCCAAATGGAATTGTATCTAGTGGAATTGTGTCTAGTGGAATTGTGTCTAGTGGAATTGTGTCTAGTGGAATTGTGTCTAGTGGAATCGTGCTAGTAGAATAGGCATAGAATCCTAAAGATAGGTTTCGGGACCTGTAATTGTCTTGCCAACGAGCATTTATTAGATTGCTTGATTATTTCCATACATTTCATAGTAAATTCGAATTTTTTGAAAATCACCTTACTATTTTTAAAAACTTCATACCCTCCGTTATTTTTTGAAATTCTCGTGATTCTTTATTAGAGGCTTCATGGTTTTCTAGTTTCGCTGCCTAACTTTTAACATTTTATGAAGATAATAATTGAGTTTCATGATTCAATGTGGTCAAATTCCTCTTTGATGTTTTCGTAATATGCTTCTGTGAAGTATTCCTCTTCTTATTCTCTTCGACCATACAGGTATTGTATGAACCATACACTGTTCTGAAAAAACAGCGCGCAAACCGAAATCGCGCACTGTGAACCCACTTTTGTATTAAATTTGGGGAATACGTTCCAAATCCTAAATTTCTCATAAAAAAATTTAATTTTAAGTAAGTACATAGTTCAAATAAAATCTTTATTCAGTGACTAGTTATATTACATATAAATAAAAGTTAAACATAAACAAAAAATAAATAAAAATTATAAATTCATTTATAAAAATACATATGTAAAACAAAAACTCTTTACATCATTTCATTTTCACTAATGTCTTCTGATGAATTTTATATTTCCGCCAAGGGTTTTGTAAAAAAAACTTGTTAATAGTGATTGCTTTTTATCTCTTGAATTATAAAGTTCCTTATACGGCGCCTTGTTTGATTGTCGTTACAAATATAGTTGGATACTCACAAAGATTTTTCTACTTGGATGAAACTCGCTTGCTTTTTCCGGCTTACAAAAATATTTTGATTCAAAAGTATACTTCAAAGTATACCTACCTACCTTTCGTAAAATTAGATCATCATCCAATATTTCTCACCGTCACCCAAACAGGTAACAAAAATAAAAATCACAACAAATAAATGACATTAAAAGATTTATTTATACAACAAATAAAACAAATTTTATAAACAAACATAAACAAACAAACTAAAACTTATATTAAGACTAAATTTCTGAACAAAAACTCAAATTTAGCACCCTTACTAAATTTCGAAACGTTTTAATGATTCGTGAATTGTCAAGTATGTAGTACTTCATCTTCACAAAATAACAGTAGAATATATGAATATACTTGATAATCCACTAATAATTATGCTAAATTAGATCCTTTTATGCTATTCTATCAAACCAACATCAATATCTCAAAAGGAGTTGCATACTTCAGCCACTAAATGGCACATTTTTCTTAAATTAATTTCTACTCAAGATATTCTTCTGTAAAATATATAAATGGAAAATATCTGGTAAATGCAAAATGCAAAACATTAAAGCAATAAAATTATTAATGTCACCGCCATCATTTATTAACCAGATGGACTATCGTACGATAGACAAAAAAGCATGTCTATTTTCGTGAAAAGAACGAAACAAGTTTTTCTTAAATTAAAAAAACAATAAAAATTGAGATTTGCAGTAACGTAGGGTAACCAAGAGAACGCGAAAAAGGTAATAGAATGGGGAAAATATTATATTGTGGTGGGGGAGATATACTTTCTTGAAACATACTGTATAGTATATTTACATAAATTTTATCTCAAATATAATGTCAAATTAATTCCAAGTTGCACGTATACTGCCAGAATAGTGTAAATCTGGGAAGAGTGTATGGAAAACTGAACAAAATTTATATTCATTCGTGATTCTGTAAACTTGAAAGTGAATAAATTGAATAAAAAATGTGACCAAATATATTAACACTAGAACTACTACCGACCACCCAAAATTTTCTTTTATTATTATGTTAGAATTGTTTTCTAAATTTTTCATGATTTTTAATTAATTTACTATATTTGTCATATTAAAAGTCATCATAAATTTCTAAAATAATTCTAACATTGTCAACAATATCCCTCATCAATGTGTGAAAAAAAAGAATACCAAATAAATATTTGTGATGTGAGTTGGTGGAGCGTGTTTCGTCAAATTACGGAGTAGCTATGTGCAGGTTCAAATCCGCGGATGGAAAACGTCCGAAAGCAAAGTTTTGGGCTAAATTAGCAGGATTTAAATGGCATGGAAGGAGTTACAAAATCTCTCAGCGTCTAACAATTTCTCAATTGTAAAAGTTTATGTTTTCGGTATTTGAGTTTTTTTTATTAAGTTAAATTTTGAGTGGTTTAAATTGGAGATGTCGTGCTATATCAATCTTGAGTATAATTATACATTCCGGTTACACAGTTAACTTTTTTTTTGTTTCTGCTTAATCAACTTTCCCTCTCCAATGCATCTTCACGTTGGGTGAATATTTTCATTTTAACGGGATGAATGTTTTTGGAATGATGATGATAGGAAAGCCAGGGAACAATAATTTTTTTTTTGGTTTCTACTTTCTTTAATGTAGAATTTTTTTTTTGTTTCAATTAAGAAAAGATAAGAAAAAACATTTTAGGTACTCTTGTTTATTAAGTGAGCCAGATCTTGCAATCACGTCGAATGTGCTTTTTTTTTATTATTAATTTACTATATTTATCAAATCCTAAATAACTTTACTTTTCAGCTTTCACCGTTCTAGTGGTCACATATTATCCACCAATATTTTTCTGATTTTTTTATTATCCTTCAGTTGTTTACATGTGTGCTCATTCCTATCCTTTTTTTTTTTGCTTCTTTTCTCGTCAAACTACTTCGGCTAAGAATGAATGAGTAGAACTAGGGGAGAGGTCGCGATGGGTTATTGAGTGATGGTTCTCGTGTCAATATGATCGGTACCTATTCATGGTTTAAGTTTTTTTTTCTTGCGGTTATTCAAGCATTTCGCCAAGTCTAGAAAACCCCACGCCGACCCTGAGCTCTAGCCAGCTACATATACCGCACCAGACCTCTAGCGTTATGTCTGTCAACGAAATCCTAGCGATTTCGTTACAAATGATAATACTATTTTATGTTGTTTCAGCTACTATGGATTAGTGATGACAAGACGAAAGCGGCCGCTTGTGAATGTATGCATTTTATGTTTCCAGCTACGATATTATTTTAGTACCGAACAAACGCAGTGTTTGATATATTAATTTATTATAGCAAATAATTGAGATGATTTTCTGAGAATTTTTGGGTTAATTCAGCTGATCTGATTCATCAGTTATTTTCGTGTCTGTTTAAGCTAAGTAAACTTTAAATCATCAAGACATTAATGATGTTCCGTTTGAATTAATCCGACAACTTTCTTTTAGGTTAAATTATGGTTTTGGTACCTTTGTTACGACTGGCATACGTCTCCACTTGGACCAGTGACGATTTCCTTTTTTCCGAAAATTCCAAACGCTCAATGATTTGAAATTTTTCTTTAATTATAAAATGCCATGACCACCATGGTGTTGTATATACATATGCTCTAATTCATGCTTCACCAAAATTCAAATTTAATACTCTCACCGATTGCTATGTAAAGATATTTTATTTTCCCCTGCATTTACTCGTTTTCTATATGGTCATGTACAAGCATACATTTTTTTTTGCGAGTTGGTATGTGTACATGTATTGGGTAGTGTGAGATGGAGTATTTATGATGCTGAAATGTTCAATCTCGAATATTCCATTTTTTCTTTCGTTGGCTTGGATTAACGCGTGATATTTGCTCTGTGTGGGAAAACAAAAAAACCAATCGGTGGCTTAGACATGAGTCAGAGGCGACCGTACAACTAAGTATGTACGTGTGTTCGTCGTCGTTGTTTGTCTTACTCGTTGTGTTTGTGTACATAACAAGAAAAAAAAAACATAAACATGAATAAAGATTTTACAACAATAATAAAAAATAAAAAAAATAAAAATTTTTGATGTATATGTGCACAAATACGGCGAGCGGGACAGACAACGATGCGAAAGAAAGAAAAATAGGAGGGGGAAAAATTTTTTCTGATTTTTGTTTTTGATGTAAAATTTTTTTTTTGATTTTTAGTCTAGTTTGAGTTTTGGTTGACAATAAGTCAATTTTTTTTCTATATAAAAAAAAAAATAATAAAAAAAAAAGTCTAAGTTTGTATTTGAAAGAGGCTAGTTTTTGAGCTCGGTCGAGTGAGACCAGTTTTTATAAGTTTTGATTTATTTAGCCAATATGGCAATTTAATTAGTTTTTTTTGGATTTTTTTTGTCTTGAATGAAGACGGTGTATAATCATTTTTTTTAGTAGTGCTAAGTTTTCTTAATAAAAGTATGTGACTTAGTCTGTATGGCCAAAAACATACATAAAACATTACAAGGCCAAGTTTTGGAAAAAAAAAAAACTTTATAGAATTGATAATTGTAATAAAAAAAAAAAATAAAAAAAAAGGGGAATTGAATAAATAAAATTTTAGAATTGTTCTGTTTAATAGAATTGAAATAAATTTAACATATGATTAAATTTTCTGGTGTTGAATATAAGAGAAAATCTGTTGTTTTTGGTGGTACAACCGTGTAGGCCAACAAATTTTTATGTAATTTTTTTGTTGGTTGGCTACGGTTAAAGTATGTTAAATTAAAAAATAAAAAATAAAAAAATAAAAAATTATTAATAATAATATTAAATTCTTAATCACTGATTAAGTCGAACAAACTTTATTATGTATATTGTATATATTTTGTTTTTTTTGAGTTGAATAATTAAAAGTTATAAACAAAACAATCTAAGTTATATATCTTTGATGTACTCATATTTTTTTTTTGGTGTAAAATTTATTCTATCACATTTTTCTTTTGTGGCTGGTGATAACGGGTAGACATCATTTCTCTTCGCTCTCATTTAGCCACACAGTGAACAAACAAACAAACAGACAATATATACATATATAAGTATATAAATATATATACATTCTTTTGACGGTGAGGGCCACTGTTTTGGCTAGCGCGTGTCCAGTGTGCGGAAAGAAATTAAATAAAATAAAATAAACACTCAAATCAAAAGTTTCATAAAGCCATTTTTGTGAGGGGGATCCTGCGCCGGCGCTGTTTGCGGTGTGGTCGGACGGGCCATAAACAAGGTACCAAAATTGAGGAGGAAAACCAACTGTAATTTTTACAAATTTTGTTGTAACAGTTAGTTTTCCCCCAAGTATTTTTCTTATATATTATTTACTTATTTTGTGCGGTCATACTCACGATTCGTGGTGATGCACCGGTTTGGTGAAGGCCCCACACAGAGCAAAGATTCGTGATTATTTTTCTTTTGGTTAAAATTTTGAGTGTTTGCGTTTGAAGTTTCCGTTGTTCTTTTCATTTCGCTTAGGCTCGGTTGTCCGGTTTAGGTGTGGTTCGACCACATAGCGGTTCGTTTTCATTTCAGGTACTTTTGTGTTATTTTTTTTTGATTTTGATTTTTTTTGTACAGTGAATAGTGAAAGTGAAAGTTTAACATAACGTAGAATCAGTTTTAACGTAATTTAACTTGCCTAATTTTCAATTTTTTTTCACTTTTACCGTAACAAATTTTTTTTTCTTTGAATTTTTTAACTGTCGTGTGCTAAGCCGCACCATGTGCGCGTAAATAAATAATTGATCGGGTGATGTGAGGTGGGGTCATGCGAAGGGTCGGCCTTTTTCCACCCTTTTCCGTGCGTGCCGTTCGTTCCTCCAGGACAGGCTGTGCTGGAGGGCGGCACGCCACATGAGTTGATCGCGTCGGGGTGACGGTCTCGTTCCGGGGGATTGTCGCTGGGATTGTCATGCGGGCGTCCCTCCTTCATAAATGGCATCGGTGGCCGTCGCGACTGGGAAACAGCATCCCAGTAGGCGGGCCGATGAGGGGAGGCCCGTGTGGCAGTCACGGCGGTAGTCGCCTGGGATTGAGACTGTCACTCCGGATCGATCACTCCCGGTTTATCATTTTTTTTTTTGCCGCTGAGGCCGTGGCAACTTAATTTTTAATTTCCATTTGTCCCTCCAATTTTATTTTCATGCGGTTATTCAAGCATGAGTGTATGTCTGAGAATCCCCACGCCGCACCGTGAGCTCTAGCCAGCTTATATACCGCATCAGACCGCTATTCTCATGTCTGTTAACGTAATCCCTTGGGGATTGCGTTACAGTGGCGCCCAAATTCGGCTAATTAAATTCATTTTTTTTCGACTTTTAATTTTTCAGATTTTTTTTCAAAACTTGTTGTGAGCCTCACGTGCAAAGTCCAACGCTTGCGTTGTTTGATCTGTACGGATGCTCACATCAATGTTTCCCTTGTCCGGTTGACACCGCATCTGTATTGTAACCAGCGTAAGCTGTTTGATTACATACAGTTGTGAGTGTCAATCCCTATTCTCAGCTCATCGGTTGATTGGGTCTACCATTTCCGCCATGTGGCGTTAGATTGTGGTTAGACTCATTCTTCCTTTGTTCTGAGTTTAGCTTTTTCAAATTTTTATTTTCTATTTGCAGATCTACGTACCCTTAAGTAATTAACTTCAAATTTTTTTTCAATTAAATTTATTTTGGTCCAACTACCTTCATGGGGAGCGATCCAAGCGAGTTCTGACTTCGAGTCATTCGACCTCGCTGGATCGTTTGTCATGTTGGTTCCGTGTGCCATGAGCATTGAGATCGCGAACTTGTTGTTTCCACCAATGTGGTGTTGATTGGACAGTTCGTGGTCTCATTGGTCAATGGCACATCCTTAGTTCATTCTTTTGTTAATTTTCTTATTTTGTTATCTTCTTTAATTAAAATTATTGGACCTCAGCGGTATTATTATTTTATTTAACAGTACCCCGCGTCTCATGGTGGAGCTCTAAGAGTGCGACTGTGAGGCCAACGGGGGAGGATACCATTTTATTTTTATTATTACTTATTATTATTTTACCACCGGCCCAACGCATGGCCGCAACAAACATCATTCGATCAACTCCTCTTGTACTTTTCTTGATTTCACTTTCACTCTGCGTTGTTTGCGAGAACTTCATTTTTATTACTTCGTTGTTTTTCTTTTCTTTATTTCTTATTGATTCCTTTAAAATTAATTAGTCTGACGCTCGTTAATGGATTAAGCCAATTTATTTTTTTATTTTAATCAAATTTTTGTTTATATATACATTTTTTGTTACGAAATTATTTCAAAATTAAATGAACGCCATTGAATCATCGTGTGATAATTCCCCAAGTGCGGTTGTTTGATCAGCGTTTGAGTGAGCGGCAGTCAAACCTTGACGCGAGTGAGTCTGTATGACAGTAATAATATTCTCGTAGCTCCTCACGCTTCCCGACTTGTGGATGTCCACGTTATTAGTGTAGTTCTAATTTAATTTTTCGGATTTATTTAAATAAATTTAATTTTTTTTGTTCATTAATAAAAGTTAATTTGGTTTCATTGGTTGACGTTGGATTTTGGCTAAGTGGTTTTAATTTTGTGAATCAATTCATTTAAATTTTTTTGCTAAATTGAGGTAGTTGATAAATTTTTGTTTTAGAAAAAGTTATTTTTGATTAAGAATATTTATAGTGCATCTACGATACTAACACTATTTTTTGAGCTTTGTTAATAAATATAAATGAAAAAAAAAATAAATATCTCTAGTGTTTGTAGCATAATTTATTTTGGCTTGGGTAAATGTTATTTTATATTTTTCTAGATACTTCAGTTACAATCGCAAATTTTTGGGTTGTTGAAAAAATTTTTTTGGGTTAATTTTTTAACTTTCTAAATTCACCTTTAGTTTCTACAAGATACCTACACACATTTAATTTTTTTAGTTACCAGCTTTCGTTGAGTTCAACAGTTTGATTTTTTTTGATTTTGCGGGATTACAAGCTTCATTTCTTTTAATTTTTTTTGCTAGCCTATAGTATTTTCGGGTTTTGTTTGTTAAATAGATTTATTTAGTTAATACATATATTAGTATTTCTTGGTTAAGGGGTTATTCATTATTTTCCATATTCTTTAGTTAGTAATTTCTTATTTACCTTATTATTTCGTTGGTTGTGGGTCTTACGTTAATTCTAAAAATAAGTTGAATTTTTTTTCTATACGAGAATACTTAGTTGTCACCGTATATAATATTACATATATTTTTTTTTTCATATCAATTTCGGCGCGGTCGATACAGTGTGGACTTGTCCTTACCTTTATAAATTAATTGTGAGTAATTCCGAGTAAAGAAAATGGATATTTTACACCTAAACGGTAGTGAACTTGAGGTGGAATGCGAGGTGCGAGGACTTTCCTCTCAGGATTCACAGGCCCTGGAAAAGTTGCAATCGTTACTAAAGTCTGAACGCGAAGGTCAAACACTAGCACCTGCCCGGATGCATACGAGAGCCTGCCAAAACCCGCAACGAGAAATTGTTCATTGCCATGATCGATTGATGCAGTTCAAGGAGGATATCGCCACGCTACCAAACTTCAACGTTGAAAAGCAACCTATAGCTGCCAGGAAAATCTGTTCCAAACTTTGGCATGTGAGAGGACGGTTGGAGCGTGCGATATCGTCACCAACTTATGGCGGGGAGGCCCAAAAACAATTAAATGCTTGTGTCCCTTTGATGACCGCGTTGGAGTCGTATTTGGAAAATGAAAATCTACTGAATACTTCGCTTGAGACCGCCAAAACTATAGTAATTGAGAAAGCTCCTGAAGAAAATCTCGTTCAAGTTTCGGAACCCACCAGAAATCCAGCAGGTGGTTTGGCCGTTTCATTTTCACCTGATCATGCCGTTCACCAATCACAAAATATACCGGATTCGTCGGCACATGTCGCTGCTTTGCAGCATCGAATCACTATGTTATCCGATCAGCTGCGGGCTATAACTAGTGCCACTCCGTCCGGTGGACTCGCTCCACCCGGTAGGCCAGAGGACCCTTTACCTCGATCATCACCCGTACCTACTTTTGGGGGTAGTCATGTTCCGAAAGGGCGTTCATCTCTGGAGCATGCTATCCCCACTGATGGCGCTTTCATTTCCAACCAGCCAGATACCTTACATAATAGTACGTTTCATGGTCAGCGCTCTGATTCTTTCTCTCGTCCGTATGGTGCAGCGAGCACTTTAACCCCTCCTACCCAAGGGTTTTCTGGTTACCGTTCCTTAGGGCGAAGCGGTATTTCTTTTTCTGGGTTATCGGCTGGTATCACTGTTGACATGTTTTTGTTCCAATTGGAAGTTATTGCCACTTCGATGTGCCTGCGCCCCGAAACCTTGTTAGTAGAAGTCAGCACAGTGTTGAAGGACGTTGCCCTACAGTGGTACTGGTTGTACCGCCGTCAGAATCCCTGTGCTACCTGGACAGACTTAAAACGAGATCTGGTAGAAAGATTTAAGGATCGTCGTACCGCTTTTGAAGTTCGTCGTGCCATCGAGAGCAGAAAGCAACAACCAAATGAAAACTTTCTTGATTTCTACCATTGCATGTGGGGTTTATCCTTACAATGTCAAACTCCGTATTCGGACGAAGAATTCATTCAGTTGTTGTTATCTAACATGAAGCCAGTTTTGCAGTTCCATCTCACCGACCGACAATTTTCGACCATAGGGGATCTAATTAAAAGCTGTACTGCTTGGGAAGATACTTTAAAGCGTTGTCCGGTCCGACCGGAATCCGCGACCTTCCCCAGACGTGTTGTCCACGAATTATCCGTGGATTCAACTGATGAAAGTGGGCTGCCGGGATTTTATCCAGACGTAGCCCCAACTGATGTCTCCACCGGGTATACGTTGGCTGCATTTCAGGGTCCGTCAGCGGGTCCGGTCGTCAGACCAAATAATCCAGTCAGAATACCAATAGTTAACAAGCCACCAGCGGTATCTCATGCAGCGACCGGAAATCCTCCTCTCGTCTGTTTTAACTGTCTTGATATTGGGCACACCTTTAAATATTGTCCTAAACCTATGGTTCGATATTTCTGTTTCCTTTGTGGATTACCTGATACTATTTCTCCGAATTGTCCTATATGTGCGGGAAACCGATCGAGTGGCCAGTGGAGATCGGGCAACCGTGGGTCACAGAATACCGGAGCCCCAAGGAATGCGTTGGAGGATGCGGCCAGCAACACGGATCCGGAACTTCATCAGAGGCCTGCACTCTCTTGGAGAAGACCAGCGGAACAGCGAAAGTCTTCGTAGAGCCCGTTTGCTCCGAAAACAAATCTGGACCTGTTCCGTCTGGTTCCAACCAGGTGAGTGCGGGTTCTGCGGGACTCCCATCCATGCCAAAATGTCGAGCTGTCCCATCAGTTAATGTTAGGAACTCCATTTCACTAAATCCGTTCTTCCAACCTATTGCTTCTATGCCTTATACGTCACCTTATAATTCTACACCTAATTCGTCTTTACCTGCTATGTCATCTTTTTTCTCGTCAGTACCGGATATTTCGATTTCGGATATAACTTCCTCAGATTCAAGACCTTCCGTCAAACCTGTTTCTCCAACTCTACCAATCACAAAATCATTCAGTTCTCATCTAGTAAAATTCCCCGTTTCTAGCTTGTCCTCTGCTTCTCAGGTGCAAGCCCGATCTCGCAATTCTAGCCGTTTGCTGCGCTCCAAACGTTATTGGGAAAGGCGGAAGGGTATGCGATCTTTCGTCATATCTTCCATGCTCGGTGCTGAAACCAATGATCTACGGCCGTATGCCGAAGTCTTGGTTAATGATGTTCCATACCGAGGTCTTTTAGATAGCGGAGCTAGCGTAAGCGTGTTGGGTTGTGGATCGGAAAAACTGTTATCAAATCCGTTTGTAAAAATTCATTATTTTCCAACTAAGATCAAAACCGCCAGCGGACAATCACAGCCAGTGCTTGGGTATTTAAATGCTATGGTCCGATTCAATAACCTCGCTCATAACCTTACCTTATATTTAGTGCCTTCATTAGAACAGCCGTTATACCTTGGAATTGACTTTTGGAATCGCTTTGGGATTGTTCCAAAAGTCTCTTCTTTGAGTATTTCTTCTTTAAGTGATGTCAACGATCTTGCTGATTCCCCTCCTGAGTCTAAATTCCACCTTCTGTCCGGTGAGGATCAGCATACGTTAAATGGCATCAAAGAACTCTTTCCTTCGAGCGCTAAATTGGGCCTAGGTCAAACTTCTTTGTTATTTCACTCGATTGATGTTGGATCCGCGAAACCAGTGAAACAGCGATTTTATTCTGTGTCTCCTGCCGTCCAGAAGCTCATGTATGACGAGTTGGATCGGATGTTGTCCTTGGGGGTCATCGAGGAATCACAAAGTTCCTGGTGCTCTCCAGTTACGCTCGTGCGTAAGGCTAATGGTAAAGTTCGTCTGTGCTTAGATGCTAGAGAACTGAACAAGGCCACCGTTAAGGATGCGTATCCGTTGCCTCTTATCAACGGATTGTTGGGTCGTTTGGATCAAACCAGATTTATATCTGCAATTGATTTAAAAGATGCCTTTTGGCAGATACCTCTCGACCCACAATCCCGCGATAAGACAGCGTTTACGGTACCTGGGCGGCCTTTGTATCAGTTCACCGTAATGCCCTTTGGGTTATGCAACGCTCCACAGACTCTTTGCCGCCTCATGCACCGAGTAATTCCTCACCGATTGCACGATAAGGTCTTTGTGTACCTGGATGACCTCTTAGTCACATCCGCCACTCTGGATGAGCATTACCTCCTTTTAAAAGAAGTCGCTGGTTTACTAAAATTCGCTGGGTTAACCATCAATCTGGATAAGAGCCAATTTGTCCTTAAAGAAGTTAATTATTTGGGTTATGTGGTTGGACACGGTTGCCTCCGCACAAACCCAGAAAAGTGTAAAGCGATTGCAGAGTTTCCCGTTCCAAAAACCACCAAACAAATACGACGCTTTCTGGGAATGTGTGGATGGTACCGTCGGTTCATACCGAACTTTGCTACCTTGGCTGCCCCATTGACTGATCTTACAGGCAAATCGGGTAAATGTCCATGGTCCTCTGCTGCGGAATCCTCCTTTGTCGCTTTGAAAACCGCCTTGACCTCTGCTCCCGTGCTAGCTAACCCCGATTACAGTAAGCCCTTCTACATACAGTGCGATGCCAGTGCTGTCGGCGTAGGTAGCGTTTTGTTTCAAACCGATCCTGATGGGGCAGAGCATCCCATTGAGTTTATCTCGCATAAACTTAATGGGGCCCAGCGAAACTATTCAGTGACCGAGTTGGAGTGCTACGCCGCGGTACTCAGTGTGCAGAAGTTCCGGCCTTATGTAGAGGGGTATCCTTTTGTGATTTATACAGACCACGCTAGTCTACGCTGGCTGATGTCACAAAAGGATCTGTCGGGGCGCTTAGCCCGGTGGAGCCTCAAATTGCAAGCTTTCGATTTTCAGATTGGGTATAGAAAAGGGTCGGTAAATATAGTGCCCGACACTTTATCTCGAGCTTTTCCTGAAGAAACTTCTCCGGAGGAAGACGTTCGTCTAAATAAAAACATTGCGTCCCTTAATGCTCAATTTGAAAATGGTCGGTTTCATCCTGTCTCTTCCATAGAATTTGCGGACATCAATAGTTTACCAAAGTCTAAGTCTGTTCCTGTCTTGCATCTTGATTTGAATTCTCCTGCTTTTAACGATCCTGCTTATGTGGCACACATAGACCAAGTTCGTAAATTAAAAGACGGCGAACACAATTTCAAAATTCAAGACAACAAACTGTTAATTGATCCTTCGTATAGTGCGCGATATTTGGACACTGATCTTCCCGTTTATCGTCTGGTAGTACCATCTCCTCTTGTTGAAAATCTGATTGAGCAAGCTCATATTCCGCCCACATCTGCACATCTTGGTGGTAGTAAAACTCTCGAGCGGTTGCAAAGGCAATTTTTCTGGCCTCAAATGTCTCGTCAGGTTAAAGATTACGTGGCGAAATGTCAAGAATGCAAAAAGAATAAGGGCGTTAACTTTTCCACCCGTCCACCTATGGGAGCTGCGGTAGTGTCCACACGTCCTTTTTAAAAATTATACGTAGACTTTTTAGGACCTTATCCGAGATCGAAGCGTGGCAATACATGTATATTGATTGTTGTGGATCATTTCTCCAAGTATGTATTTATCAAGCCTCTGCGAGAAGCTTCCGCTGCTTTGATGTGTACGTATTTGGAAAATGAGGTTTTCCTGACATTCTCTGTTCCTGAAGTTATTACCTCAGATAATGGCAAACAGTTTATTTCACAGCTCTTTAAAAATTTGCTAGCTAAATATGGAGTTTCGCACATCCGCACACCTGTTTACTCTCCGCAGAGCAACGCTTCGGAGCGGGTGAATCGCACACTATTGGCTGCCATTAGGTCATATGTTGATGATCACGAACATAATGAGTGGGACAAGCATTTGCAAGAGATCGCAGCTGCCTTGCGCAACTCGATTCATGATACGCTGCATTATTCCCCTCATTATTTAGTTTTCGGTCAGCATATGTCGCTTCATGGTTCAGATTATGAATTACGGGCATTGCTCTGCGGAAAGGATTCCAGTGACGTCCACGGATGGTCCAAACCTGATCGGATGAACTTAGTACGGGATCCAATTCTTCATTACTTAAAAGTGGCGCATGATAAGGGAGCTCGACACTATAATCTGCGAAGCTCAAACCGTACTTTTCATGTAGGACAACCTGTATTCATACGATCCTTCGCTTTGAGTGACGCAGTTAACAAATTCTCCGCCAAATTGTCAGCAAAATTCAAACCAGCAGTAATTAGTTCGAAAGTTGGTTCGGTATCTTATAATGTGGAAGACTTAGCGGGTAAACCATTGGGGTTGTACCATGTCAAAGATATCCGAGCTTGATTTTATGTCTTTAATCTTGTGCCTGGCTTGAGACCTTTTCTCGGGTGTGGGTCGTCCCCACGTTTGTTACGACTGGCATACGTCTCCACTTGGACCAGTGACGATTTCCTTTTTTCCGAAAATTCCAAACGCTCAATGATTTGAAATTTTTCTTTAATTATAAAATGCCATGACCACCATGGTGTTGTATATACATATGCTCTAATTCATGCTTCACCAAAATTCAAATTTAATACTCTCACCGATTGCTATGTAAAGATATTTTATTTTCCCCTGCATTTACTCGTTTTCTATATGGTCATGTACAAGCATACATTTTTTTTTGCGAGTTGGTATGTGTACATGTATTGGGTAGTGTGAGATGGAGTATTTATGATGCTGAAATGTTCAATCTCGAATATTCCATTTTTTCTTTCATTGGCTTGGATTAACGCGTGATATTTGCTCTGTGTGGGAAAACAAAAAAACCAATCGGTGGCTTAGACATGAGTCAGAGGCGACCGTACAACTAAGTATGTACGTGTGTTCGTCGTCGTTGTTTGTCTTACTCGTTGTGTTTGTGTACATAACAAGAAAAAAAAAACATAAACATGAATAAAGATTTTACAACAATAATAAAAAATAAAAAAAATAAAAATTTTTGATGTATATGTGCACAAATACGGCGAGCGGGACAGACAACGATGCGAAAGAAAGAAAAATAGGAGGGGGAAAATTTTTTTCTGATTTTTGTTTTTGATGTAAAATTTTTTTTTTGATTTTTAGTCTAGTTTGAGTTTTGGTTGACAATAAGTCAATTTTTTTTCTATATAAAAAAAAAAATAATAAAAAAAAAAGTCTAAGTTTGTATTTGAAAGAGGCTAGTTTTTGAGCTCGGTCGAGTGAGACCAGTTTTTATAAGTTTTGATTTATTTAGCCAATATGGCAATTTAATTAGTTTTTTTTGGATTTTTTTTGTCTTGAATGAAGACGGTGTATAATCATTTTTTTTAGTAGTGCTAAGTTTTCTTAATAAAAGTATGTGACTTAGTCTGTATGGCCAAAAACATACATAAAACATTACAAGGCCAAGTTTTGGAAAAAAAAAAAAACTTTATAGAATTGATAATTGTAATAAAAAAAAAAAATAAAAAAAAAGGGGAATTGAATAAATAAAATTTTAGAATTGTTCTGTTTAATAGAATTGAAATAAATTTAACATATGATTAAATTTTCTGGTGTTGAATATAAGAGAAAATCTGTTGTTTTTGGTGGTACAACCGTGTAGGCCAACAAATTTTTATGTAATTTTTTTGTTGGTTGGCTACGGTTAAAGTATGTTAAATTAAAAAATAAAAAATAAAAAAATAAAAAATTATTAATAATAATATTAAATTCTTAATCACTGATTAAGTCGAACAAACTTTATTATGTATATTGTATATATTTTGTTTTTTTTGAGTTGAATAATTAAAAGTTATAAACAAAACAATCTAAGTTATATATCTTTGATGTACTCATATTTTTTTTTTGGTGTAAAATTTATTCTATCACATTTTTCTTTTGTGGCTGGTGATAACGGGTAGACATCATTTCTCTTCGCTCTCATTTAGCCACACAGTGAAC
This sequence comes from Tipula vernalis, assembly GCA_958295665.1. NCBI lineage: Eukaryota > Metazoa > Arthropoda > Insecta > Diptera > Tipulidae > Tipula > Tipula vernalis. Next base: position 121,213,269 of record OY282559.1, read on the forward strand.
AAACAAACAAACAGACAATATATACATATATAAGTATATAAATATATATACATTCTTTTGACGGTGAGGACCACTGTTTTGGCTAGCGCGTGTCCAGTGTGCGGAAAGAAATTAAATAAAATAAAATAAACACTCAAATCAAAAGTTTCATAAAGCCATTTTTGTGAGGGGGATCCTGCGCCGGCGCTGTTTGCGGTGTGGTCGGACGGGCCATAAACAAGGTACCAAAATTGAGGAGGAAAACCAACTGTAATTTTTACAAATTTTGTTGTAACAGTTAGTTTTCCCCCAAGTATTTTTCTTATATATTATTTACTTATTTTGTGCGGTCATACTCACGATTCGTGGTGATGCACCGGTTTGGTGAAGGCCCCACACAGAGCAAAGATTCGTGATTATTTTTCTTTTGGTTAAAATTTTGAGTGTTTGCGTTTGAAGTTTCCGTTGTTCTTTTCATTTCGCTTAGGCTCGGTTGTCCGGTTTAGGTGTGGTTCGACCACATAGCGGTTCGTTTTCATTTCAGGTACTTTTGTGTTATTTTTTTTTGATTTTGATTTTTTTTGTACAGTGAATAGTGAAAGTGAAAGTTTAACATAACGTAGAATCAGTTTTAACGTAATTTAACTTGCCTAATTTTCAATTTTTTTTCACTTTTACCGTAACAAATTTTTTTTTCTTTGAATTTTTTAACTGTCGTGTGCTAAGCCGCACCATGTGCGCGTAAATAAATAATTGATCGGGTGATGTGAGGTGGGGTCATGCGAAGGGTCGGCCTTTTTCCACCCTTTTCCGTGCGTGCCGTTCGTTCCTCCAGGACAGGCTGTGCTGGAGGGCGGCACGCCACATGAGTTGATCGCGTCGGGGTGACGGTCTCGTTCCGGGGGATTGTCGCTGGGATTGTCATGCGGGCGTCCCTCCTTCATAAATGGCATCGGTGGCCGTCGCGACTGGGAAACAGCATCCCAGTAGGCGGGCCGATGAGGGGAGGCCCGTGTGGCAGTCACGGCGGTAGTCGCCTGGGATTGAGACTGTCACTCCGGATCGATCACTCCCGGTTTATCATTTTTTTTTTTGCCGCTGAGGCCGTGGCAACTTAATTTTTAATTTCCATTTGTCCCTCCAATTTTATTTTCATGCGGTTATTCAAGCATGAGTGTATGTCTGAGAATCCCCACGCCGCACCGTGAGCTCTAGCCAGCTTATATACCGCATCAGACCGCTATTCTCATGTCTGTTAACGTAATCCCTTGGGGATTGCGTTACAGTGGCGCCCAAATTCGGCTAATTAAATTCATTTTTTTTCGACTTTTAATTTTTCAGATTTTTTTTCAAAACTTGTTGTGAGCCTCACGTGCAAAGTCCAACGCTTGCGTTGTTTGATCTGTACGGATGCTCACATCAATGTTTCCCTTGTCCGGTTGACACCGCATCTGTATTGTAACCAGCGTAAGCTGTTTGATTACATACAGTTGTGAGTGTCAATCCCTATTCTCAGCTCATCGGTTGATTGGGTCTACCATTTCCGCCATGTGGCGTTAGATTGTGGTTAGACTCATTCTTCCTTTGTTCTGAGTTTAGCTTTTTCAAATTTTTATTTTCTATTTGCAGATCTACGTACCCTTAAGTAATTAACTTCAAATTTTTTTTCAATTAAATTTATTTTGGTCCAACTACCTTCATGGGGAGCGATCCAAGCGAGTTCTGACTTCGAGTCATTCGACCTCGCTGGATCGTTTGTCATGTTGGTTCCGTGTGCCATGAGCATTGAGATCGCGAACTTGTTGTTTCCACCAATGTGGTGTTGATTGGACAGTTCGTGGTCTCATTGGTCAATGGCACATCCTTAGTTCATTCTTTTGTTAATTTTCTTATTTTGTTATCTTCTTTAATTAAAATTATTGGACCTCAGCGGTATTATTATTTTATTTAACAGTACCCCGCGTCTCATGGTGGAGCTCTAAGAGTGCGACTGTGAGGCCAACGGGGGAGGATACCATTTTATTTTTATTATTACTTATTATTATTTTACCACCGGCCCAACGCATGGCCGCAACAAACATCATTCGATCAACTCCTCTTGTACTTTTCTTGATTTCACTTTCACTCTGCGTTGTTTGCGAGAACTTCATTTTTATTACTTCGTTGTTTTTCTTTTCTTTATTTCTTATTGATTCCTTTAAAATTAATTAGTCTGACGCTCGTTAATGGATTAAGCCAATTTATTTTTTTATTTTAATCAAATTTTTGTTTATATATACATTTTTTGTTACGAAATTATTTCAAAATTAAATGAACGCCATTGAATCATCGTGTGATAATTCCCCAAGTGCGGTTGTTTGATCAGCGTTTGAGTGAGCGGCAGTCAAACCTTGACGCGAGTGAGTCTGTATGACAGTAATAATATTCTCGTAGCTCCTCACGCTTCCCGACTTGTGGATGTCCACGTTATTAGTGTAGTTCTAATTTAATTTTTCGGATTTATTTAAATAAATTTAATTTTTTTTGTTCATTAATAAAAGTTAATTTGGTTTCATTGGTTGACGTTGGATTTTGGCTAAGTGGTTTTAATTTTGTGAATCAATTCATTTAAATTTTTTTGCTAAATTGAGGTAGTTGATAAATTTTTGTTTTAGAAAAAGTTATTTTTGATTAAGAATATTTATAGTGCATCTACGATACTAACACTATTTTTTGAGCTTTGTTAATAAATATAAATGAAAAAAAAAATAAATATCTCTAGTGTTTGTAGCATAATTTATTTTGGCTTGGGTAAATGTTATTTTATATTTTTCTAGATACTTCAGTTACAATCGCAAATTTTTGGGTTGTTGAAAAAATTTTTTTGGGTTAATTTTTTAACTTTCTAAATTCACCTTTAGTTTCTACAAGATACCTACACACATTTAATTTTTTTAGTTACCAGCTTTCGTTGAGTTCAACAGTTTGATTTTTTTTGATTTTGCGGGATTACAAGCTTCATTTCTTTTAATTTTTTTTGCTAGCCTATAGTATTTTCGGGTTTTGTTTGTTAAATAGATTTATTTAGTTAATACATATATTAGTATTTCTTGGTTAAGGGGTTATTCATTATTTTCCATATTCTTTAGTTAGTAATTTCTTATTTACCTTATTATTTCGTTGGTTGTGGGTCTTACGTTAATTCTAAAAATAAGTTGAATTTTTTTTCTATACGAGAATACTTAGTTGTCACCGTATATAATATTACATATATTTTTTTTTTCATATCAATTTCGGCGCGGTCGATACAGTGTGGACTTGTCCTTACCTTTATAAATTAATTGTGAGTAATTCCGAGTAAAGAAAATGGATATTTTACACCTAAACGGTAGTGAACTTGAGGTGGAATGCGAGGTGCGAGGACTTTCCTCTCAGGATTCACAGGCCCTGGAAAAGTTGCAATCGTTACTAAAGTCTGAACGCGAAGGTCAAACACTAGCACCTGCCCGGATGCATACGAGAGCCTGCCAAAACCCGCAACGAGAAATTGTTCATTGCCATGATCGATTGATGCAGTTCAAGGAGGATATCGCCACGCTACCAAACTTCAACGTTGAAAAGCAACCTATAGCTGCCAGGAAAATCTGTTCCAAACTTTGGCATGTGAGAGGACGGTTGGAGCGTGCGATATCGTCACCAACTTATGGCGGGGAGGCCCAAAAACAATTAAATGCTTGTGTCCCTTTGATGACCGCGTTGGAGTCGTATTTGGAAAATGAAAATCTACTGAATACTTCGCTTGAGACCGCCAAAACTATAGTAATTGAGAAAGCTCCTGAAGAAAATCTCGTTCAAGTTTCGGAACCCACCAGAAATCCAGCAGGTGGTTTGGCCGTTTCATTTTCACCTGATCATGCCGTTCACCAATCACAAAATATACCGGATTCGTCGGCACATGTCGCTGCTTTGCAGCATCGAATCACTATGTTATCCGATCAGCTGCGGGCTATAACTAGTGCCACTCCGTCCGGTGGACTCGCTCCACCCGGTAGGCCAGAGGACCCTTTACCTCGATCATCACCCGTACCTACTTTTGGGGGTAGTCATGTTCCGAAAGGGCGTTCATCTCTGGAGCATGCTATCCCCACTGATGGCGCTTTCATTTCCAACCAGCCAGATACCTTACATAATAGTACGTTTCATGGTCAGCGCTCTGATTCTTTCTCTCGTCCGTATGGTGCAGCGAGCACTTTAACCCCTCCTACCCAAGGGTTTTCTGGTTACCGTTCCTTAGGGCGAAGCGGTATTTCTTTTTCTGGGTTATCGGCTGGTATCACTGTTGACATGTTTTTGTTCCAATTGGAAGTTATTGCCACTTCGATGTGCCTGCGCCCCGAAACCTTGTTAGTAGAAGTCAGCACAGTGTTGAAGGACGTTGCCCTACAGTGGTACTGGTTGTACCGCCGTCAGAATCCCTGTGCTACCTGGACAGACTTAAAACGAGATCTGGTAGAAAGATTTAAGGATCGTCGTACCGCTTTTGAAGTTCGTCGTGCCATCGAGAGCAGAAAGCAACAACCAAATGAAAACTTTCTTGATTTCTACCATTGCATGTGGGGTTTATCCTTACAATGTCAAACTCCGTATTCGGACGAAGAATTCATTCAGTTGTTGTTATCTAACATGAAGCCAGTTTTGCAGTTCCATCTCACCGACCGACAATTTTCGACCATAGGGGATCTAATTAAAAGCTGTACTGCTTGGGAAGATACTTTAAAGCGTTGTCCGGTCCGACCGGAATCCGCGACCTTCCCCAGACGTGTTGTCCACGAATTATCCGTGGATTCAACTGATGAAAGTGGGCTGCCGGGATTTTATCCAGACGTAGCCCCAACTGATGTCTCCACCGGGTATACGTTGGCTGCATTTCAGGGTCCGTCAGCGGGTCCGGTCGTCAGACCAAATAATCCAGTCAGAATACCAATAGTTAACAAGCCACCAGCGGTATCTCATGCAGCGACCGGAAATCCTCCTCTCGTCTGTTTTAACTGTCTTGATATTGGGCACACCTTTAAATATTGTCCTAAACCTATGGTTCGATATTTCTGTTTCCTTTGTGGATTACCTGATACTATTTCTCCGAATTGTCCTATATGTGCGGGAAACCGATCGAGTGGCCAGTGGAGATCGGGCAACCGTGGGTCACAGAATACCGGAGCCCCAAGGAATGCGTTGGAGGATGCGGCCAGCAACACGGATCCGGAACTTCATCAGAGGCCTGCACTCTCTTGGAGAAGACCAGCGGAACAGCGAAAGTCTTCGTAGAGCCCGTTTGCTCCGAAAACAAATCTGGACCTGTTCCGTCTGGTTCCAACCAGGTGAGTGCGGGTTCTGCGGGACTCCCATCCATGCCAAAATGTCGAGCTGTCCCATCAGTTAATGTTAGGAACTCCATTTCACTAAATCCGTTCTTCCAACCTATTGCTTCTATGCCTTATACGTCACCTTATAATTCTACACCTAATTCGTCTTTACCTGCTATGTCATCTTTTTTCTCGTCAGTACCGGATATTTCGATTTCGGATATAACTTCCTCAGATTCAAGACCTTCCGTCAAACCTGTTTCTCCAACTCTACCAATCACAAAATCATTCAGTTCTCATCTAGTAAAATTCCCCGTTTCTAGCTTGTCCTCTGCTTCTCAGGTGCAAGCCCGATCTCGCAATTCTAGCCGTTTGCTGCGCTCCAAACGTTATTGGGAAAGGCGGAAGGGTATGCGATCTTTCGTCATATCTTCCATGCTCGGTGCTGAAACCAATGATCTACGGCCGTATGCCGAAGTCTTGGTTAATGATGTTCCATACCGAGGTCTTTTAGATAGCGGAGCTAGCGTAAGCGTGTTGGGTTGTGGATCGGAAAAACTGTTATCAAATCCGTTTGTAAAAATTCATTATTTTCCAACTAAGATCAAAACCGCCAGCGGACAATCACAGCCAGTGCTTGGGTATTTAAATGCTATGGTCCGATTCAATAACCTCGCTCATAACCTTACCTTATATTTAGTGCCTTCATTAGAACAGCCGTTATACCTTGGAATTGACTTTTGGAATCGCTTTGGGATTGTTCCAAAAGTCTCTTCTTTGAGTATTTCTTCTTTAAGTGATGTCAACGATCTTGCTGATTCCCCTCCTGAGTCTAAATTCCACCTTCTGTCCGGTGAGGATCAGCATACGTTAAATGGCATCAAAGAACTCTTTCCTTCGAGCGCTAAATTGGGCCTAGGTCAAACTTCTTTGTTATTTCACTCGATTGATGTTGGATCCGCGAAACCAGTGAAACAGCGATTTTATTCTGTGTCTCCTGCCGTCCAGAAGCTCATGTATGACGAGTTGGATCGGATGTTGTCCTTGGGGGTCATCGAGGAATCACAAAGTTCCTGGTGCTCTCCAGTTACGCTCGTGCGTAAGGCTAATGGTAAAGTTCGTCTGTGCTTAGATGCTAGAGAACTGAACAAGGCCACCGTTAAGGATGCGTATCCGTTGCCTCTTATCAACGGATTGTTGGGTCGTTTGGATCAAACCAGATTTATATCTGCAATTGATTTAAAAGATGCCTTTTGGCAGATACCTCTCGACCCACAATCCCGCGATAAGACAGCGTTTACGGTACCTGGGCGGCCTTTGTATCAGTTCACCGTAATGCCCTTTGGGTTATGCAACGCTCCACAGACTCTTTGCCGCCTCATGCACCGAGTAATTCCTCACCGATTGCACGATAAGGTCTTTGTGTACCTGGATGACCTCTTAGTCACATCCGCCACTCTGGATGAGCATTACCTCCTTTTAAAAGAAGTCGCTGGTTTACTAAAATTCGCTGGGTTAACCATCAATCTGGATAAGAGCCAATTTGTCCTTAAAGAAGTTAATTATTTGGGTTATGTGGTTGGACACGGTTGCCTCCGCACAAACCCAGAAAAGTGTAAAGCGATTGCAGAGTTTCCCGTTCCAAAAACCACCAAACAAATACGACGCTTTCTGGGAATGTGTGGATGGTACCGTCGGTTCATACCGAACTTTGCTACCTTGGCTGCCCCATTGACTGATCTTACAGGCAAATCGGGTAAATGTCCATGGTCCTCTGCTGCGGAATCCTCCTTTGTCGCTTTGAAAACCGCCTTGACCTCTGCTCCCGTGCTAGCTAACCCCGATTACAGTAAGCCCTTCTACATACAGTGCGATGCCAGTGCTGTCGGCGTAGGTAGCGTTTTGTTTCAAACCGATCCTGATGGGGCAGAGCATCCCATTGAGTTTATCTCGCATAAACTTAATGGGGCCCAGCGAAACTATTCAGTGACCGAGTTGGAGTGCTACGCCGCGGTACTCAGTGTGCAGAAGTTCCGGCCTTATGTAGAGGGGTATCCTTTTGTGATTTATACAGACCACGCTAGTCTACGCTGGCTGATGTCACAAAAGGATCTGTCGGGGCGCTTAGCCCGGTGGAGCCTCAAATTGCAAGCTTTCGATTTTCAGATTGGGTATAGAAAAGGGTCGGTAAATATAGTGCCCGACACTTTATCTCGAGCTTTTCCTGAAGAAACTTCTCCGGAGGAAGACGTTCGTCTAAATAAAAACATTGCGTCCCTTAATGCTCAATTTGAAAATGGTCGGTTTCATCCTGTCTCTTCCATAGAATTTGCGGACATCAATAGTTTACCAAAGTCTAAGTCTGTTCCTGTCTTGCATCTTGATTTGAATTCTCCTGCTTTTAACGATCCTGCTTATGTGGCACACATAGACCAAGTTCGTAAATTAAAAGACGGCGAACACAATTTCAAAATTCAAGACAACAAACTGTTAATTGATCCTTCGTATAGTGCGCGATATTTGGACACTGATCTTCCCGTTTATCGTCTGGTAGTACCATCTCCTCTTGTTGAAAATCTGATTGAGCAAGCTCATATTCCGCCCACATCTGCACATCTTGGTGGTAGTAAAACTCTCGAGCGGTTGCAAAGGCAATTTTTCTGGCCTCAAATGTCTCGTCAGGTTAAAGATTACGTGGCGAAATGTCAAGAATGCAAAAAGAATAAGGGCGTTAACTTTTCCACCCGTCCACCTATGGGAGCTGCGGTAGTGTCCACACGTCCTTTTCAAAAATTATACGTAGACTTTTTAGGACCTTATCCGAGATCGAAGCGTGGCAATACATGTATATTGATTGTTGTGGATCATTTCTCCAAGTATGTATTTATCAAGCCTCTGCGAGAAGCTTCCGCTGCTTTGATGTGTACGTATTTGGAAAATGAGGTTTTCCTGACATTCTCTGTTCCTGAAGTTATTACCTCAGATAATGGCAAACAGTTTATTTCACAGCTCTTTAAAAATTTGCTAGCTAAATATGGAGTTTCGCACATCCGCACACCTGTTTACTCTCCGCAGAGCAACGCTTCGGAGCGGGTGAATCGCACACTATTGGCTGCCATTAGGTCATATGTTGATGATCACGAACATAATGAGTGGGACAAGCATTTGCAAGAGATCGCAGCTGCCTTGCGCAACTCGATTCATGATACGCTGCATTATTCCCCTCATTATTTAGTTTTCGGTCAGCATATGTCGCTTCATGGTTCAGATTATGAATTACGGGCATTGCTCTGCGGAAAGGATTCCAGTGACGTCCACGGATGGTCCAAACCTGATCGGATGAACTTAGTACGGGATCCAATTCTTCATTACTTAAAAGTGGCGCATGATAAGGGAGCTCGACACTATAATCTGCGAAGCTCAAACCGTACTTTTCATGTAGGACAACCTGTATTCATACGATCCTTCGCTTTGAGTGACGCAGTTAACAAATTCTCCGCCAAATTGTCAGCAAAATTCAAACCAGCAGTAATTAGTTCGAAAGTTGGTTCGGTATCTTATAATGTGGAAGACTTAGCGGGTAAACCATTGGGGTTGTACCATGTCAAAGATATCCGAGCTTGATTTTATGTCTTTAATCTTGTGCCTGGCTTGAGACCTTTTCTCGGGTGTGGGTCGTCCCCACGTTTGTTACGACTGGCATACGTCTCCACTTGGACCAGTGACGATTTCCTTTTTTCCGAAAATTCCAAACGCTCAATGATTTGAAATTTTTCTTTAATTATAAAATGCCATGACCACCATGGTGTTGTATATACATATGCTCTAATTCATGCTTCACCAAAATTCAAATTTAATACTCTCACCGATTGCTATGTAAAGATATTTTATTTTCCCCTGCATTTACTCGTTTTCTATATGGTCATGTACAAGCATACATTTTTTTTTGCGAGTTGGTATGTGTACATGTATTGGGTAGTGTGAGATGGAGTATTTATGATGCTGAAATGTTCAATCTCGAATATTCCATTTTTTCTTTCATTGGCTTGGATTAACGCGTGATATTTGCTCTGTGTGGGAAAACAAAAAAACCAATCGGTGGCTTAGACATGAGTCAGAGGCGACCGTACAACTAAGTATGTACGTGTGTTCGTCGTCGTTGTTTGTCTTACTCGTTGTGTTTGTGTACATAACAAGAAAAAAAAAACATAAACATGAATAAAGATTTTACAACAATAATAAAAAATAAAAAAAATAAAAATTTTTGATGTATATGTGCACAAATACGGCGAGCGGGACAGACAACGATGCGAAAGAAAGAAAAATAGGAGGGGGAAAATTTTTTTCTGATTTTTGTTTTTGATGTAAAATTTTTTTTTTGATTTTTAGTCTAGTTTGAGTTTTGGTTGACAATAAGTCAATTTTTTTTCTATATAAAAAAAAAAATAATAAAAAAAAAAGTCTAAGTTTGTATTTGAAAGAGGCTAGTTTTTGAGCTCGGTCGAGTGAGACCAGTTTTTATAAGTTTTGATTTATTTAGCCAATATGGCAATTTAATTAGTTTTTTTTGGATTTTTTTTGTCTTGAATGAAGACGGTGTATAATCATTTTTTTTAGTAGTGCTAAGTTTTCTTAATAAAAGTATGTGACTTAGTCTGTATGGCCAAAAACATACATAAAACATTACAAGGCCAAGTTTTGGAAAAAAAAAAAAACTTTATAGAATTGATAATTGTAATAAAAAAAAAAAATAAAAAAAAAGGGGAATTGAATAAATAAAATTTTAGAATTGTTCTGTTTAATAGAATTGAAATAAATTTAACATATGATTAAATTTTCTGGTGTTGAATATAAGAGAAAATCTGTTGTTTTTGGTGGTACAACCGTGTAGGCCAACAAATTTTTATGTAATTTTTTTGTTGGTTGGCTACGGTTAAAGTATGTTAAATTAAAAAATAAAAAATAAAAAAATAAAAAATTATTAATAATAATATTAAATTCTTAATCACTGATTAAGTCGAACAAACTTTATTATGTATATTGTATATATTTTGTTTTTTTTGAGTTGAATAATTAAAAGTTATAAACAAAACAATCTAAGTTATATATCTTTGATGTACTCATATTTTTTTTTTGGTGTAAAATTTATTCTATCACATTTTTCTTTTGTGGCTGGTGATAACGGGTAGACATCATTTCTCTTCGCTCTCATTTAGCCACACAGTGAACAAACAAACAAACAGACAATATATACATATATAAGTATATAAATATATATACATTCTTTTGACGGTGAGGACCACTGTTTTGGCTAGCGCGTGTCCAGTGTGCGGAAAGAAATTAAATAAAATAAAATAAACACTCAAATCAAAAGTTTCATAAAGCCATTTTTGTGAGGGGGATCCTGCGCCGGCGCTGTTTGCGGTGTGGTCGGACGGGCCATAAACAAGGTACCAAAATTGAGGAGGAAAACCAACTGTAATTTTTACAAATTTTGTTGTAACAGTTAGTTTTCCCCCAAGTATTTTTCTTATATATTATTTACTTATTTTGTGCGGTCATACTCACGATTCGTGGTGATGCACCGGTTTGGTGAAGGCCCCACACAGAGCAAAGATTCGTGATTATTTTTCTTTTGGTTAAAATTTTGAGTGTTTGCGTTTGAAGTTTCCGTTGTTCTTTTCATTTCGCTTAGGCTCGGTTGTCCGGTTTAGGTGTGGTTCGACCACATAGCGGTTCGTTTTCATTTCAGGTACTTTTGTGTTATTTTTTTTTGATTTTGATTTTTTTTGTACAGTGAATAGTGAAAGTGAAAGTTTAACATAACGTAGAATCAGTTTTAACGTAATTTAACTTGCCTAATTTTCAATTTTTTTTCACTTTTACCGTAACAAATTTTTTTTTCTTTGAATTTTTTAACTGTCGTGTGCTAAGCCGCACCATGTGCGCGTAAATAAATAATTGATCGGGTGATGTGAGGTGGGGTCATTCGAAGGGTCGGCCTTTTTCCACCCTTTTCCGTGCGTGCCGTTCGTTCCTCCAGGACAGGCTGTGCTGGAGGGCGGCACGCCACATGAGTTGATCGCGTCGGGGTGACGGTCTCGTTCCGGGGGATTGTCGCTGGGATTGTCATGCGGGCGTCCCTCCTTCATAAATGGCATCGGTGGCCGTCGCGACTGGGAAACAGCATCCCAGTAGGCGGGCCGATGAGGGGAGGCCCGTGTGGCAGTCACGGCGGTAGTCGCCTGGGATTGAGACTGTCACTCCGGATCGATCACTCCCGGTTTATCATTTTTTTTTTGCCGCTGAGGCCGTGGCAACTTAATTTTTAATTTCCATTTGTCCCTCCAATTTTATTTTCATGCGGTTATTCAAGCATGAGTGTATGTCTGAGAATCCCCACGCCGCACCGTGAGCTCTAGCCAGCTTATATACCGCATCAGACCGCTATTCTCATGTCTGTTAACGTAATCCCTTGGGGATTGCGTTACACCTTAGAAAATAAGTATAAATTGTAATTACGTTTATGATCAAATGATTCTTTGTGTATTCTCTTTATTTTTTAGGTTATGATTCTTAACAATTGTAGCTTGTATTTGCAAAGAATTCCAAAATATAAAATGATCGACAGTAACAATATGGTTTTAATTTTATTTATAATTATTAAATATAAATTCGCCAGTTGAAAATTAAGTACACGATGATTTACAAAAAAGTGTATGTCATTTAGCTTAGTACTAAATTATAATAAATTAGTGGTACTGTCAATGGTAATGTTCTTAATAACATTAATTATAATTAATCTATTACATTTTTTAGTCAACGTCATAAATGTAAAATTTTTGGGTTAGCCCAAAAATAAATTTAACATTTATTGTTTTAAAACTCAGTTCGTTATTTTATAATCTTTCGCTTACACTACCGACGGAAAGTTTGAAGACACTTAAGTTTTTAGGATTTTTTAATAAACGCTTGCAGTGAGAAAATTGTAATTTTTACTGTTGAACATCCTGTATTAGTTGCTCAAAATTATTTGAAATTTTCATAGACACCTGCATAGAAGGCGTCGTAAAGTGAGCTATTGTTTTTTTTTTTTTTTTTCGGAAATTTCATGCATACGTAAAATTTTTATATTTCGGGAAAGCACCCAATTATTTTTACAGTTTCTATGTTTTTACGATCTTTGATGATAGATGTTTGACGTTGGTAAGGCAAAATATTTTATTCACATCTTTTACACCGCGTAACACAATTAAATTAGTTTTTCGTTAATAGAGTCATATAATAGAGTCATTTGAAGCATAAATGGGTTCAAAAAAAGAAATTCCTGCTTCTACTCGCAGCATCATCATTTTTTTACATGGAAAAGGTATTTCGATCCGCAATATAGCCAAAGAAGCTCGTGTTTCCAGAGGCGCCGTGGAGAACGCTATCCGGATTTATAAGGAAACAGGTAACTTTAAGACCCGAAAAAGAAGTGGGAGACCAAGAATCACTACAAAACGTGAGGATAACCTTATAGTGAGGACCAGTATCCGAGACCGACGACTTACTGCACCCCAAATCGCCGCTACAATGAACGAAAGCCGCTCCAATCCCATCAGCAGAACCACAATCATAGATCGTCTTCGTGAGGCAGGGCTTACTGGTCGTATAGCCATGCGCAAACCATTACTACGGCCCCAAAATAAGATAAAACGGTTGGATTGGGCTAAAAAACATGAAGATTGGTCAGTTAATCAGTGGAAGAAAGTTTTGTGGTCCGACGAATCGAAGTTCGAAGTGTTTGGTGGACATCGGCGTGTTTTTGTTCGAAGGCGTGTAGGAGAGAGGGCTCTGGAGGAATGTATTGTACCAACTGTGAAGCACGGCGGTGGTTCGGTGATGGTCTGGGGTTGTTTCGGAAACAATCGTGTGGGTGATTTGGTTAAGATCGACGGAATACTCAAAAAAGAGGGATACAAAAAAATTTTAGAGGAGAACGTATTGCCATCTGGACGTCGTTTAATTGGAAAAGGTTTCGTGTTTCAGGAAGACAACGACCCTAAACACTCTTCAAAACTGTGTAGAGGGTTTTTGGAAGAGAAAGAGAAGAGGCGGTTCCTTAATTACATGATTTGGCCACCCCAGTCTCCGGACTTGAACCCTATCGAGTTGCTGTGGGACGAACTCGATCGCAGGGTTCGAATAAAATGTCCTACGTCACAAAAACACTTGTGGGAGGTTCTCAAGCAAGCATGGAATGAAATTCAACCCGATGATCTAGACAAATTGATTTATAGAATGCCTCGCTTATGCAAAGAGGTAATCCGTCATAATGGTGGTTTTTTTAATGAAAAGGATGTTTAGTGAAAATACACGTATTATCTTAAAATTATATATTTTTTTAAACATAGAAATAAGTAACAATAAAAAATAAAATTATTTGAATTACATCAAATGTTTTTTAAATTAATGAAATCGCAAAAACTAAAAAAAAATAGGTGTCTTCAAACTTTCCGTCGGTAGTGTATATTAAATAAGTAAATAATAATTTCACCACTTAAAACTTTGTTTATTCAATAATCTCACATAACAACTTCGTCATGGCCAATAATAACATTGTCAGCTTAGTTAGTCTTCGTAAACGTTTAAGAGATACAGCATCCAGTGATGGATAATCGATTTTAGCTGCTATAGCTGATATCGGTGCTAAATTTGACCCAAAATTCATTAACATAATTAGATTATAGATAAGTATATAAAATAAATTGTGTTTAGAATCGTTTTGTGCGTGTTGTTTTGAGTATAAACATAAACAATCGGTGTTATACGCAAACCTTGTGATGTCGTCATTTTGATTTGGTTGGTATATTAGGTAAATTACTTTAACTTCAAATTATACATCCTCCGTGCCCAAAAAAAGTGCATGCATTAGTTATGCAGTCAAGAAGCACGTGACTTCTCGGTCCAGTACGGTATTGCAGCAAACCAATTTCACTGCAACCCCCAACTCCATCACAAAGATAGAGTTCTTACTAGTATAGTCTGATCAGTTAGCAAACCTGAAGACTTTCCAAAATACACATGTAGTATTTGCTACTCTTTCGGAAATTGGAGGCCAAGCACAAACTGTTGTGCAGTTACCCATCGTAGCTCCTGGTGTACCGTGTAGAGTTACTTCAATTTCTTTGGATCTGGCGCTTTTTTCCTTCCTCAATTGACGAAGGAACCTGAGGCACCAAACGCACACAACAATTGATGTTGCGTTAACAGTGACGTCCATCATCCCCTGTCCCTCACATGGGTTGAAAAACGCAACAATCGGTGTAACTTTGTTACGTAAAGGAAAAAGATGATAATGAATATGCCGTCCTATCTGCTATTCGCGCTTATATAGGAAGTAATCATACTGATTGGGATTGTAATTTATCTAAAGTCGGAGCCACCATGAGGAACGTTTTCGGGCAACACTACGTTAATCACGGCTCCGAAAATGAACTCCGGAGATTATTAGAATGCGATGATAATAGTGAAGCTTGCAGTATCACCCGTTTTTTCCATCAGGACTTGGTGCGTGAGAAAGTTTTAAATCACCTCAGGGATGCTCAGTTGAAAGGAGAAAGGCATTACAATCAGAGGAGCAATCCATGAGAATTTAGTGTAGGACAGGATGTTTTCGTGCGCACTTATACGTTCAAAGCAATGCGGTACAGAAATTTTCTGTAAAACTGGCACCTAAATTTATCCCGGCAAAGATTATCGAACGCATTGGACAAGTAGCATATCGGTTAGAAGATTCGTCAGGTAAACCATTAGGCATCTAAATGAGTTAGCAGGAATACTCAAACTGCCCTTTTGCCATAGTTCTTTGACCCGGCTGAAGACACATCTCAGTGGTGTATGTATCCGATTATGAAAACAAATGGAATAGACGAGGAGGCAAACAGTATTATGTACAACATCATATTAGAGTTCTATAGTAAAGATAAGGATTCCAAAATTGAAGGATTAAATTGTATAAATAATATAAAAAATGAAGATAATACAAATAAATATTTATAGCCTAAATAATAAGGCATCTAATAACAGATTATTATTTAAACAAAGAAAACGTAGATTTAGCTATTTTAAGTGAAACATGATGTAGGGATGATAATCAAATTAATTTTAGGAAATAAAGAATATGGTATTTGGTGGGAGTAACTATGACTCTCTTACAGGATCATAGACGTGCCTATCTTCTTCCTCCTCGTGGTTCCCGCTGGGCGCAGCAATTCATTTTGCTGCGGCTAATGAAGGCTTAGAGCTTTGGGGTTACCAGCCCCTCTGTTCAAAAGTAGTTGGTACTACAAACAACAATATGCCTCGGATTACCCGGTCACGTGCCACTGCCCGTGACCACCAACTTACCCGTGGATCAATATCTACTCCCCCAGTTGCCCTCTTTTTGTGCGAGTACTGTGATAAGGCCTTTAACACCAAGACTGGCATGGGTGTACATCGGCGAAGAGCCCATCCCGATGAAGTCGACCAAATGAGGCAAAATGAAAAGATAGATGTCAAAATGCGTTGGAGTCAAGAGGAGCTATCGCTATTGGCCTTGAAAGAGGCGGAGCTTACTAGACTCGGTAAACGTCACTTAAATGTACTCCTCATGAACTTGCTTACGAACAGGTCCGTTGAGGCGCTCAAAAAGGTCTGGCAAAGAGCTGATCACGAATCCAGGGTCAGTGATTATCTAAATGCGCACGAGGGCAATGGTGAGGGTAGTGATACTATCGCCAGGGCTCCCGTTTCAAGATCTAGCGTATTCCTGGAACACATTAAAACCTCAGTAGTTCCAGAGGCCGACCTACACTCTAGAAAGCTCCTCTCCATTGCTAACAACGCCCAGGCAGTCAGCAAAGAATTAACTCTTTGCAAATTGACTGCCGGTCTAATAGACATCCTTCCCTGCCGAGGGCAGCGGGTACGCTTGCGACCGCACGATGTTGCTTGCTTGAGTAGTAGGCAGGCGAGAAGGATGAATTATGCACGTACCAAAAGGAATTTTAAGCAACATCAGGGACGGTGCATCAGATCTATTATAGAAGGTTCCCATTCCTAACAAGGAATTAATGGTACCCTTCTGGAGGGCAGTAATGGAGAAGGCAGAGTGATCGCCGTCTGACGAGGTGTTACATGCCGGTGACCTAGCTGAGGTCTAGGCTCCTATCACTCTTGAAGAGATCAAACAACATCTACCATCGATCTCATCATCGCCGGGTCCGGACAGTATTACTCCACGTGATCTTCGTAATACTTCACCCATGACTTTAATGATTGCTTACAATCTAATTATGTGGTGCGAAAAATGTTCGCTTAAGTTTCTAAAGGCAAAACCCATATTTTTGTCCCAAAGAAAAGCGAGACGACCGAACCCGGTGACTTCAGGCCAATTACCATTCCACCTGTGTGTGCTCGACATCTGCACAGTATTATCGCAACGAGGATCAATAACATATTTAATTTCGATCCCCGTCAACGAGCCTTCCGTCAAACAAACGGCTGTGCAGATAATACTTCACTCTTGGATATGATACTCCGTCATCACCATCAGCGTAATGCCGCTTGTTACATTGCCTCTCTGGATATAAGTAAAGCATTTGATTCCGTGTCCCATAACGCCATTTTTGGGACCTTAAGATCCTACGGAATGCCAGAGGGGTTTGAGGCCTATATGGAATACGTATATGGTAACTCCACAACAAGCCTGATTGGTGACGACTGGACCAGTAGCGAAATCCGTCCGAAAAGGGGTGTGAAGCAAGGAGACCCCCTCTCGCCGGTTCTGTTCAATATGATTATTGACAGACTGTTGAAAAGATTACCAGACGAAGTGGGAGTATCCCTTGGTGGCACTAATATCAATGCGGCCTCCAGCTGCTTCTAGATCGAACCCATGAGTTTTTAACGGCATGTGGTATGTCCACGAACCGATCTAAGTGCTTCAGTATAAGTATTGAAGCTAGAGGCAAAAAGAAGCATACTTTTATCGGACAACGCGCATTTAACGTTGGAGGAGTTAATATTCCTTCCCTCCAAAGATCTGAGGAACGGTGCTACCTGGGGATAAATTTTACAGCTGACGGGAAGAGTAAAATCTTCCCGCATCGCCTCTTAGAACCCAAGTTGGTTAATCTAAGAAAGGCCACTTAAGCCTCAACAAAGGCTCCACGCATTAAGGACTGTCCTGATACCTCAGTTATATCATCGCCTTACTTTAGGCAATATTATGATTGGTAGTCTCAATAAGACCGACACATTAATTCGAGGTGCAGTAAGGAATTGGTTGAATCTCCCTAAAGATGTGCCAAATGCATTATTCCATGCGGCCGTTAGCGACGGCGGTTTCGGAATTCCGGCGGTCCGCTGGGTCGCTCCATGGTTAAGATTGCACTGCCTAGAAAGCCTTGAATTGCCAAACCAGCAGGCAACATTGACCGCTAACACCTTCCTGGCCAATGAAATAGATAATGCGAACGGCGACTACAGGTTGAAGGACAGTTCCTGGAAAAAAGATGTGACATCGACTCATTCTGGAATAGCAAATTGCACGCATCAGTTGATGGGTCAGGTTTAAAGGGGGCATCTCATGCCCTTTTACACACCGGTGGATAAGAGAACCATCCAAACTGCTGTCAGGGCGCGACTTTATTAACTGTATTAAGCTAAGAATTAACGCTCTTCCCTCAAAATCCCGCACAACAAGGGGTAGAGCGCGCTTGGACAGACAATGTCGCGGGGGTTGTGGAGTCCCTGAAACAACGAATCACATTCTTCAAGGATGTCATAGGACACATGGCAGCAGGGTAGAACGGCACGAGAGTGTGGTAGCCTTGAGCCTCGTCTTATAACATCTGCTGGCCTAAGAAAACCGAACCTGATTACCGTCACTGACGGACGTAACATCGATGACGTGCACAACGCTAAGGTTAGCAAGTACAAAGATGATGAGATTAAATGCCTTATCAAGGAAAGGTTCAATGTATCCGGAGTTCTGGTTACTGCCGCAACTCTCAACTGGCGAGGTATATGGGCCAAGCAATCCATCAACAGGCTTCTAACCCTTGGCATAATCAAAAAGAATGCCGCAGCCTTGATCAGTACCAGAGTCGCAATTGGAGGGCTACGTAGATTTAGGATTTTCAATAGTCTAACTACAGTAGTAACATCAAGGACTGGCGTGGGATAAATGTAGATTATTGATCTAAGAATAAGCGTGCTGCCTGCGCTACCATCTTCACAGGCAAAATAACTTGAGTGGTTTTTTAGTGAGTAGGAGTCTCACACTTCTTTGTACATTTATGTGATAGAGTCCATGATGGATTTTTCCACTCGTCATAAAAAAAAAAAAAATAGCCAAATGCCTCGTCATCTAATTAGTGACGCGCATGAATGGATTAACGATATTCCCACTGTCCCTATCTACTTGGGGCCTCGGTCCAGTCACAAGTTATATTGGGCTCCAAGGAGGGCTGTAAATCAGCAATCAGTGTGCACAATAGGAATTTAGTGGTCACCAAGCTGTCGCAATTCTGTGACTCACACTGTGTCTGTATCGAAGTTAGGTCTGATATTGGTTACTTCTATGTGGTCAGTATCTATTTTCAGGCGATTATTCCCTACAATTATTCGAAATGCAACTCATTTCGACTATAAAATATAATTGTATCTCAATAGCCTCTTTCAGCTTAGTAGTGACAACTACAGAATATACAACTAACTAACATATTCTAGGTTGGTTTCTGTACTCACTACTCTACACTAAAGAAAATCTTGGACACATTTAGTGTAACAACTTTACTTTTTACCACCATCTAATGTCGATATCGGCAACTAACATTCATTAGACTTTTGCTTATTTTAACCTTTTTAGTACGCCGCGAGTGCAACAATAATCACTCCATATTTTTCGATTTACGGAAAGTCTCAAATATAGACGCACATAAAAAATACATAATGACACACTCTCGTTCCAATTTCATGACGCGACACATTCGCCATTTCTTAACATAAATTAATTACGATAAAATAAATATTAAATAAATATTAAAATTAAATTATTATTATAATATTAAATTAAAATTAATTTAATAAGTATCGCGCTACAATAGTGGTGGATTTTATCCACATTTGTGTATTAAAAATATTATAAATAAATTTGTGGCCACATATTTAATTGTACATTGTGTGGCCATTATCGAAATTTATTTTGTACATTTATTTGTGCCCCACCGTATCGGCTGCTAATCCAATAAGTGGTGACCACACGACACCCTTTTTAAGGATTATATACAAAATATCAAATCGAAGTATGCAACGCCAACGGATTACATCGTTATAAAGGGAAATACAAGGCTATATTTTTGAGACGGCTCGGTGCAAATCAAGCACCGGCCTAAAGGTAAATATCAATTTCCATTTTATATCAAAGTATTTCTTTCTTGTGAAAAAAAACTAACTACTTTGATAGAGATAAATTATATCACGACAATTCTAAAATTAAGAAAAACCTTGATAAATTATATGTAGAAATGATTGTCAAAGATATGTTGCCTTATCGAACTTCAGATCATACAGGATTTAAAAAATAAGGCCTTAGATACGAAATATGAGTTGCCTGATAAAAGTACTCTTAAAGTAAAATTAATTCCAGAGTATTATACCGATACTCAAAACAAATTAAAAATGGCATTATCCAAATGTGGCAATGTGAGCATAACTGCAGATATATGGACCAGTTCTTCTAACGAAGGAATCCTAGCTGTCACTTGCCATTTCGTCCAAGATGAGAAATTGAGGTCTCCGTTTTTAAAAGATACAAAAATTGAAGGTCATCACACTGCCGAAGCAATGTCACAGGTAAATTATTTAATATTTTATAGCACAGAGTCCCTACTATCAATATGTAAATATTTTTAATTGTACTTTCAGGCTATTAACCATATATTGATGGAATACAATATCCGTCACAAAATTGTCAGTTTAGTTACAGACAATGCTGCAAGTATGAAAAAGACTGCAGAAATTTTACAATTTCGACATTTACCTTGCTATGCTCACTGTCTCAACTTGACAGTATAAGACAGCTTTAGAGTTGATTCTTTTGCCGATATTTTAGCTAAGTGCAAATCCATTGTAACCTTTTTTCGGAGCAGTACATTAGCAAATGATACTCTATGCACTGTTCAAAAAAGAGCTAATAAAACGGAGCTCAAACTGATTCAGAAGGTGGCAACTCGCTAGAATAGCTCGTATTATATGCTAAAAAGGGTTTTTGAATTGCGAATAGAGCTTGCAATTGCAATCAATGAATGTCCAAGGGCTCCACCTACACTAAGCGCGGAAAATTTCAACGCAATTGAAGAAATATTGAGTCTTCTTGAGCCGTTTTAACTGGCAACAAGTAATATTTCAGGTGAAAAATATGCAACTTGCTCAATGATAATACCACTGACTAGAGGAATCACCTTAAAATTGGCTGGCTTTGAAGGCAAATTAATAACAGCAGAAGCGAAAGAAGTGTACAAATCCTTAACAAGTTCAGTCAAGGAAAGGCTGAAACCCTTTAGCACAAGAACTGTAACCATTCTTGGAACCTTATTGGACCCAAAATTCAAAAAGAATGGTTTCTGGACTCAGCAAGATGCTGATAATGCCGTACAACTTTTGCAAAAAGAGTACACTTCTTTTATTTCATATTCATCAAGACAAGTGAACACGAATGTTCCTGTAGTAGAGCAGAGTTTGCTTCTACCTTCTGGTTTTGGGCAAAATTCTAAATTTGATGATTTACTTTTTATACTAAATAAATCAGCCTCGCTTGATTTGTACTCCAGTAAGTGACTCTATTATTGACATACGTCAATACCTCGAAAAGCCTCCAATAGACAAATACAGCAATGTTTTGGAATATTGGGGGAAATCTACAAATACGCTCCGAGAGTTATCCAAAAAATATCTGTGTACTCCAGCTACTTCGGTTCCGGCGGAAAGAATATTTTCCAAGGCAGGCGACATTATGACCGAAAAGCGTAACCGAATAAAAGATATAAATTTAGACAAACTTCTTTTTCTAATTCATAATATGACAATGTTCGGCTGAAGAATAAAAAACCCCAAAAAACGTGAATTTTCTTTATTTAAATAAATAATTATATAAAAATAAAACTGAATTGTCTTTGAATTTGTAAAAATATCGATAATATCGATACTATCGATAGGGTTTTAAAAAAAATATCGATACTATTGAAATTTGCTACTATCGATGTTTAAGCAACACTAATTCATTGAACATAAAAAATAAGAGGAACAACGAGAACAGCAAACGGTGTATCAATCATAAAATTGCGCAAAGTACTATTAAGGCAAATACACATACTAACGGCGCAAGCTCATATAAAAACACAACAATCACTGCAACTAAATACATAACAACGAAAAATAAAACGAATAACCACAACAGCTAACATATTGGATAAAAGGAAATCACCAGCAAATACAACCGCAAGTTTTTAACAAAAAATTTTTCTTTTTAAATAATTTCCAGCAGCACCAGTACACAGTAAATTATACACTGAGAGAAATGATTCGTTGGCATGAGGTCGCGAGAAAGCACTTTACATTGCCATGAACGAAATGTAGTTGTTAAAACATAATTTCGATAGCAGCAATTGACATGAGATTGGTAGGAACCAACTACGGTAGGCACTAATGCACAGAGAGTTGCAACAACTTCGTTTCCAAACCTTCAACTCCGTCAATGCTAATTTTCTAGACATTCGTAGCCAAAACCGAATGAGCCTAATGGTTTTTAAAGTATCAACCTCGTTTCAATTGCTACAAACGTAATTTTGTTATATTAATTAAATGAGGCTTTCGTGTCAACTGCGAACCAAACAAACTGACTGATGCTGTTGCGAGAACAATATTGTAGTCCAGTGGCGGTTCTACGTAATGGGCTAGGTGGGCTAAGCCCAGCCTAAAAATCCAGACAAAAAAATCATTAGCTGTATCGTTATATAATAGTTTGGACTAATATCAAATCAGTCCATTATGTAAGCAAAGCGGCATCATCTAATCTAACACACAACACAAAAAACAAATTTTAAATTGTTTACAGGTGTGTGCGTGTGTATGTATGTTCTATTTTCATTAACATTACACCGCTGTGCTGTGGGCTAATTTCAAATCAGTCCGCGTTACATGCAAAATATGAAATAAAAAAAAAATATATTTCCTTTCCACTTCTACACGCAGCAAAGAGAGTAATTATTTCTACACAAAAAATCGTCATAATATTATGAACGAATATTATTCGACTCTCCGGACTGATTTCGAATCAGTCCTTGTATAATATATACGCTGCTACACCAATACCTCGTTAAAAATCGTCTCCATGTGAATGTTTGATTTTGCTTAATATGACACCTTCTCGGACTGATTTAAGATTAGTCCGTGATAGTAGAAAAAAAATTTCTTATTCTCTTTTTTTTTTCTCTTCCCGATGTTTATGACAATATTGTTGTTGTAATTTGTAAATGTAA
The DNA here is from genome assembly GCA_958295665.1 of Tipula vernalis. NCBI lineage: Eukaryota > Metazoa > Arthropoda > Insecta > Diptera > Tipulidae > Tipula > Tipula vernalis. Next base: position 121,236,160 of record OY282559.1, read on the forward strand.
TTTTTTTATTTTGTTACACCTTACAAGAATATGTATAAATATACATAATTGGTGAGTGGTGTTATACCAGTAATTTGCGAGTACATATACGAATTTAAATTTTAAATAAAATATAAATGGTACTCGTATGTGAAATTTAATAAAGTGATTTTAGAAAGTTTAAAATTTTTGTGATTAGACGTTGACATAAAAGTTGTAAGTCAATATTATATCAATAAAGTAGAATTTATTATTTTTAAAGCACAATTTATTTGCAAAATGAATTATGTTGATTATCTTCTAGAGAATTCATTTAGTATGGCTTCACTAGAGGATAAAATTGAAATTAAAAGACTCGGATCACACCAGCCAACTGATTTCAATTTAATTATTAAAGATAAAAGACAGAATCGAAAATTTAGTACAGAGTGGTTCGAGAAAAAACCATGGCTCACCGTAAGCATTTTGAAAAATTCGCTTTTTTGTTTTTATTACACTTTATTCAAAGGTGATAGTGTTTGGACACAAACAGGTTATCGCGATTTAAAACATCTATCCGAAGCCATTAAAAAACATGAAAATAGTACCAAACATATTCAATCCGCGTTAGATTTTAAAATGTTTAATAAAATAAATATTATGAGTGCAATTGATAGTGGTTACGCGGCATCAATTCGTAGACATAACATAATAATATAATTGATATTTTAAAATTTTGTGGAGGTCATAATTTGGCCCTTCGAGGTCATGACGAAAGAAATGAATCTATCAACCCCGGTATTTTTCTAGGTCTTGTTTCCTATACAAGACAAATAGACTCAGTTTTTGACGAATTTTTAAAAAATGCAACGGTTGTGCAAAATACTTCAAAAATAATTCAAAATGAACTTTTAAATAGCATAAATAACATGTATTTAGAATTAATTAAAAATGAAATTGCTGAAACAAATTTCGTAGCCATTCAAGCAGATGAAACCACCGACATTTCATGCAAATCGCAATTATGTAGTTGTAATTTTAAGATATATTATTAATAATAAACCAGTCGAGCGATTTCTGGGATTTTTTGATGTTAATGATTTGTCGGCAAGAGGTTTGGCTGAGGTGATCCGTAGTGCTATTGAAATATATACATTAAAAGACAAATTAATATCCCAAACCTATGATAGCGCTGCTGTAATGAGCGGATCGGAAGGCGGTGTGCAAGCCATTTTAAGGAAACATTACCGATACGCTCATTTTGTTCATTGTTACGCTCATATGTTAAATCTCGTCTTAAAAACTGCATGCTCATCGGTGCGACAAGTTAGAATTTTTTTTGCGAATTTGTCGGGGTTTTCAACTTTTTTTTCTGCTTCTTCTAAGCGTAAAGATTTGCTTCTTGATGTTTGTCAAAAGAAAGGTCTCCCTCGAACGGTAGAAACGCGATGGAATTTCAAATCTCGCGTAATACAATCCGTTTTTGAAAATAGAGACAATTTATTACAAGCATTCGATTTAATACAGCTCGAAAAGTGGGACGACATAACTACTCGGGAAGCTAATGGTCTTTTAAGACTACTTAAAGATGACGAATTTAATTACTTCCTAGACCTATTCTATAAAATTTTTGCGCACGTCGATGTCTTTTTTAATATTTTACAATCTAGGGATTGTACGGGCTCATACGTTACAGATAAAGTAAATAAATTCATTAGATCGATTAGTTTGATTAGAAATAGTATAAATGTATCCACATCCGATGATTCTTTAAATCCGGCGAAACGAATTCGAACTACTCGCTTTTCGCTTGACATTATTGCGGTAGAAGTTTGCGATATAACTACCAATCAAATAGTCACGCGATTTTCTAAATATGACCTTATTTACGCATTTGACATTGTAGATCCTAAAAAATTTAAAATTTATAGTAAACATTTTCCTTCTGAAAATTGTCAAACTATAAGTAATAATTATAATTTTCTTGATAATGCGCTATTAAAAACTGAATTGAATATTATATATAATAACGAGTTTTTTCAAAATTTAACTTCTGTATTTGAATTTTTAAATTTTTAGTTGATAATAATTTAGATTTTTTTGAAACCAAAAAAGTTTTACAAATCGTTCTGACAACTCCGGTAACAAGCACTGAATCGGAACAGTGCTTTAGTACTCTTAAGAATATTAAGACATATAGATCTAGTACAATGGGTCAAGCTCGTTTGAATTCTTTAGCAGTTTTGTCAATCGAGAAAGAGTTTATTTCGAATATTCCTAATTTTAATGAGAAGGTAATTTTTGACTTTGCCGCCCAGAAAAATCGGCGGGCTGATTATTTATTTAAATAATCTTTTGTCTTTTTTTGCTATTTTGTTCAATTGTAACTGTTGTGATATTTTATTAAGTTTATATTTTTATTATTATTTTTTATTTTAAATGAATTGTTATATTTTAATTATCGTTATATTTTTATGTTTTGTTGGTTTTTACATTTTATTTGTGATTTTGTATGTATGAATTTTTGTAAGTGCATATAGGCCTTGAATTACTTTTTTTAAACGTATACGGGGGAAACTGTCACTAAAATCCAGTTAACGCTTTGAGTGCCGTACCTCAGTGCATATAGTCTTTAGATTGAAACCTCAATAAAATGTACTATATTCATAAGGTGAAGTGGAAAGCAGCACAAATTTGTACGTATGGTCTATATAACTTTAAAGATTTTTTTTAGCCCACCCTGACTTTATTTTCACGAGCCGCCACTGTTGTAGTCTAATGTAATCATATGATTCTGTCGTTGTACCAAAATATCAAAGTTGATTATTTAATTTTGGAATTCCGTTGCTACAACTAAATATTACAAGCGGTTCAGTTTCATTAACTCCTACTCGTTTATTATGATTGAAAACTTACTACCAAAAATGTTTAATACATATGTTGTTGGAATATTCGTAATACAAAGTGAAGAGAGCATTATATGAGAAGAGGGTAAATTCACTATTTGAAAAATTTTCAAAATGATTTGTGGTTATTTTGCAAACATGGACACTTAAATACTAACAATTAAAAGTAAAAATAATATATTAATAATATATTTATTAATAGTTTGTTTATCAAAAACAAAATTATAATGTTAGTTTTACCTAACAACAACAAACAATTTTGTATTTTTTGATGGAAATATGGAATATAGGATAGAGAGAATTATTCTCAGTTTTTCATTTCTCTTTATAGTTTTTATATGAAACATTTATCTTGTAGCGGCTCGCTCATTTATTCATATATTCGCTCATAATTCATTTACATATTCATTCATTTATTCGTTATATTAAATACACTCACCGCCACAGTTATTTCGCACGCGAACCCGGTTAGAAACAAAAGGAAAGCACCCATTCAATAGCAATCGTACCAACGCAACAACGAATACTACTATACACTATGTGTCTCTTATTCTCAGTGCGTTAAAACATAGAAAAATTAAAAAGATACAAAGCGAAACCAACAAAACAAAAAAAACCATTAAAAAAAATTTTGGGATACGACAGTGTCAAGTCAAAAAAAAAACGACAATCATTTTTTTATTGATTCAAAAATAAAATTTAATATATAAATTTTTTTTTTTTCGGTACGCGACGGCGGTGAAGAAAAGTCTCTCTCTTTAACTTCATTTTCAATTATTGTATCTTAATTAGTGAATAACAAAATAAAATAAATTTGGATTTTGGTATAAACAGTGTGTGCGTTGAATCTCAATCTTTAACGAAGTTGCGATGACCGAATTGATGTTGGGACAACTACCTTTTCGATTAGTACAAACGAATTGCGTTTATGGCAAACTCTGCCGCAATCATAATAAACAATTCAACATTGCGCTTTATGTAACCTTCACCTTATAATAATTTTTAATACAGTTTCGTGAAGCAACATCAAGAGTGTAGAGCAAGAAAAGCTTCAACTGGCAATATAAAAAAAAACATGTGTACAAAGTCAAAGTAAAGGTAACCAAATGGTCGAGCAAACTAAAGATGTTTCAAAGGTAATAAGGGAGGAGTTACTATTTTTTGAGGGAGAAAAAATTCGTGGAAGGTACTTAAAATTAATCTATGAATGGTTACTTACAATAATCTATGAATGGTTACTTACAAGTGTTGAAGCCGAAAGAGCATTTTCTGCATCCGGCCTCATTTGCACCAAAATTAGGTCTAGGTCAGACATTCAGACCCGAGTATCGATAAATTATGTTTTTAAGAGCTCATTTCGGTGCTAATAAAACTGAAGTAAAATAAGAATTGTGATTAAAAAGCAAGATGTTGAAGACTGTTTTGAGAAGTGGATCTATAGGCTTAAGAAATGCATTGATATCAATGGCGATTATGTAGACAAGTTTTTTTTTCTGGTCAACTAAGCAAACTTTTGTTAGTCCTGGTCTTAACTGATTCAATACTTATATAATTTGGCTGTTAAATAAATATTTTATTTTAGAAATAATGGCAGGAAGGAAGACATCTGTGAAATATAAAGAGATGAATTACAAATTAATTAAATCGCAGAACAAACAAATAGCTTATTGCAATAACTGCAAGCACACTTTGCAGAATACAGCTACGTCTAGATTGATTGCTCATCGGTAAGTATATTATAAACACAACTAAAGTTCACATAAGTATAATCAAAGTGCTAATTTTAAATATCAGCACCACTCTTTCTGCCATAGAAGAGCTAGAAATTGAGTTCATAGATTTGTTAGACGATGATGGCTCAGGAACACAACAAGCATTAACAAGGGTTGCCCTATCAACCGCCTCTTCTACCTCATCAACCATACCATCAAGACAACTTTCCATATCTAAGTTAAGCAGTAACAGTAGTACTATGCCAAGCCCTAGTGATGCAGAAATAGAACATATCGATCTTCAATCCACTGAAGAAGCTTCCACATCGATCTTTAACTCAATTATAGCAAGCTCCGCCACAAAAAACATCAATCAACGCTCAAAACCAAAGCCAAAAACAGTACAAAATGTTCTATGTCTACATAAGTATGTAGACGTAGTAACAGCTCGTGAAAAAACAGACATACAAAGTGGTATTGTAAACTTTTTTGTTTGGGTGCAACATTCCGTTGAGAATCATTGAATATAATCATTTTAAAGCTATGATCAATAAGTTACGGCCGGCCTTCTCACCATTGTTGCCAAACCGTCGGACGATATCGTCAAGTATTTTAGACGAGACTTACAAAGCATGTTTACTACGTGCAAACAATACTCTTCCTCCAAATTCAGTTCTTGTGATAGATGATTGGAAAAACTCATCATCTAATGCAAAAACAGTTGTAACAAATGGTACACAGTTCGGATAGTTCAAAAGCTTTGATAAACGCATGGGATTTGAGTGGCGAGAGTGAGACGGCCGACAGGCTCGCAGAAATTGTATTAGATTTGAAAGAAATGGCCAAAGAATTATATAATGTCAATATATATGTACAGTGACTCACAAAACTGTTCATAAAAATAAAAAAATAAAATGTTTCGTATCTTTCTCGTTCTTTCATAATTACACCTTCAACAAAAATATTTTTTTTTTCATTAGATTTTACCGTTATCGTAGCAACCGGTTTTTTCCATAGTCTCTTTTAGTATTTTTATTTTTTCGTTGCTAGTCTTATTTGAACAGTTTTGGTGATCACATTGTTTTCAATTGAAATATTTATTTTCATACTGTTATTAATTTATCATATTACAATATAAAAAAAAATATTTTATAATTTTTATTATCATTGTAAAATGCCGAAACAAATTTCAAAAAATGTTGAGTATAGTGTATTATCGGATCTTAAAATTGTAGTATCGCTTGGTTTTATTAGCAATTTGGAAAAAAAAAAATAGTATTACTGTCAAAAAAAATGTGGGGGGGGGCACCACAAAAATTGTCGCCTAATGCAAAGAGAACTGTGAAACGTTTGATTGTATCTGGCGCAGATGACAATGCCACAGAGGTTAATAGATGCATTAGAAATACCCTGGACATTAATGTAAGCAACGAGACAATATGGCGCTGCTTAAAAAATGCAAATTTTAAAGCTAAATTTAAAACTAAAAAGCCACTGTTAAACGCAATTCATAAAAAGAAGCGGTTAAAATTCGCAAAAGCATATCGACACTGGACACCGGAAAACTGGAAATTTGTAACATGGTCAGATGAAACAAAAATAAATCGTATGGGGTTAGATGGACAGATGGTAGCATCTCATTCATTCATTTATATAAATCAAACATTCATTTATATAAATTAACATTCACTTACCACTACAATACAGGGTTAACGCATTAAATATCTTTTGCGTCACATACTGACATCTAGCGAATATATCTGGTCAACAGAAAATACAATTCGACACCGAATTATATTTTCCTCTGTTGCTCCATCTTGCTGTCAGTATCTTTTTCAATTCAATTTCGAGTTAATATTTATTTCTCTGTGTCTCCATCTCGAGTGCAAAAAGCACATCGAAAATTTGACATGTGATTCTCCTCATATGACCACACTAAATTTCGATACACACCAATACGACGAAACAAAAATACTTTTTGGTGTTCGGATTATATATATATTTTTGATGCGACAGAAAACCATTACTTCTGTGACTTTTCACGAATTCGAAATTTAGAAAACAAAAAAAACGCGTTTTATATTAAAATAGTGCGGTGGTAAAATATATTAAAAAATATAATTTTGTATATATTGAATAATTTCAAAATAAAAAGGAATTTAAAGAATATTGCATGGCATACATTGCCGTGTTATTAATTCACAACGAATTTTATAACGCGTTTGAACCTGGTTGGATAAGAGCATCGGATTACAGGACAGAAACATTCAAAATACTTTGAAATTCGGAGGAGGTTCATTAATAGTTTGGGGATGTTTTAAGGATGAAAAGTTGGGAATGCTTACAAGAATTAATGGCATAATGAAAGCTGTCGACTACATAGAGATTTTAAAGGACTCGTACCTACCGAGTTTGCAAAGATTTGGTTGTGGGATAAGGGACAATATTTTTATGCAAGGCAATGCTCCGAAACACACTACAAAAATCACCAAGCAGTGGATACAAAATAACGAAATCAATACACTGGGGTGGCCACCACAATCACCGGATCTCAATCCTATTGAGAATCTGTGGATTGTTGTGAAAAGAAGGATAATTGCAAATAAAACAGTTCCCGAAAACTGTGAGGAATTATGGTCTAGAGTTCAAGAGGAGTGTAACAACATTGAACCAAATGTTTTAAAAAATTTAATTGACCTTATGTCCAAAAGAATTAAAGCAGTTATCCATGCAAAAGGTGGCTACACCAAATATTAAACTAGATAAAAGTTGTAGAAAACACATGAGCCTCAAAAGTGTTCATTTAGTTGTTTGGCTTTATTTCGTATTATTGTGTGAAACATATTATAATTTTAAAAATTATTATTTTATTTTATTAATAGTTAACAAAAATATAGGGCAAAATAATGAATTTGGAAAATAAATTATATGTTGGTTATTCTTAAATTATCTGTGTTTTTAATTTTTCTGAACAGTTTTGTGAGTCCCTGTATATGCAGTGGTATCAAATAATATGGCCACAACGATCAAAATGGGTAAAGATCTAAAACATGAATTATGACACAATACATGTAATAGCCATATTGGAAACCTTTTAATTAAAGATCTAACAGATTTGAAACTAGTTGAAAACGTGAATAAAGTCTTAAAAGAATTTAAAAATGCAGATTTTGAAAAGCAAATCGTCGGTAACGGTGGACCCAAAATTAAATTTGCAACTCTTATCAGAATACGTACAAAAATTTAATTTCAAATTTACAATTCATGAAGCAGGTTATTATTGATCAGCAGTATCAAAATTGATTTTTTTGATGATGAGTTTATTGAGCAAGTAAAAGCTGCTACATTGATTTTAGATCCCGTCTGTGAGTTAATAAATTATTGCCAAAAAATGTTGATTTTTGATTGTCACGTGTTATAGAAATTATAGGTAACAAATTAAAACATCGTCGCGATATGGCATTGAATGTATATGCGTTGACCGCGGTACTCTTTTCACACGACTTACGAGAATAGCAAACTCAGCATTATAACTGTGGGTGTCCACTTGGTATGCCAGAGGAGTTCGGTGGTGTTTCCCAAAGAAACCAATATGAAGATTTAGAGGATGGTGGGTTCGAAGTGAACTTAGAGAAGGATGAGTTCGAATGGACTATATCCCCTTCCGTGTCAAATAATAAAGCCAAAAACAAAAAAAAAGGGCCATTGAATGCTGACACAAAGTCGAAATTAATTTACAAAAATGCAAGAGACGAGCCGATTCGCTTTCGAGGCAAATATGTTAGATTTAATCTTCGACTGCCCCGCTCACCATCCGCAATCAATGCTATGTGGAAGGAAGTTAAAAGCGAACTAGAACTAAAATACCCAAAACTTACCATTAATGCAGAACTTATAAAAGTTATGTATAAAAATATTCGGAATAATTACACACGATACAAAACTGGCAAGGATAAATCAAGTACAAGTGGCAAAGCACAAAAAGTGATACCAGAGCCGAAGCACATCGAAAAACTTCGGCGATTAGACGGAGTTTTACAAAAACGCAAGTAATGAAAGAGTGCGAACATATTTTATATTGTATACATTCAAATTATTTTTATTTTTTAGACAAAAAAGCAGTTTGAATTTTGACACACCAGCTCCTTCCCACCACTCATCCACAATACCGTCTCCAGTAAGTAACTGACAATGAAAATTTACTATCTTCAAATAAGTGTGGGAATTTTTTTGAATTAAAAAAATTGAAATTTGAAGTAGATATAGAGACCACGAAAAAAGAAATAAAAATTTTGGACTATCCAAAAGATATTGAAATTTTTGTAATGAGAAGAAATGTTTATTCCATTATAAATCATCCAGGATTCAGTGCCCATTATACAACTCATTTTATAGACACTTCATATTTACCAGACAAACTTGAAACAATGGATTGGGTTTCAAAAGAACAGTGTTTAATAGGATCTCTTTGCGTAGTAGATGGAGACTGCTATGGAAGTGGAAAATCAAATTCCTATGATCTTGGAACTACTAAACAATGGGTGAATGGTAGATTTTTTCAATATAAAGGTTCTATATGGACAAGAGCTTTTGAATCCACTTGCGTTCAGGATTGGGAATGTAGTATCAATAAAAAACAAATTGAATTATATTTCAATACTAACAATGGAGAGACTTATATTGCTATAGAGGGGAAACCTCTATACCTTCATAATGTAACTTTTCCTTATTATTATAATTGTTGAAGAGCATCACATGTCGAAGAATCGACCTCTAAAACAAAACAAATTAATTAGGATTTTGTATTTAACTTTAATTTATTTAAAATATTTATCTTAATCTCACTTTTAAACCTTTTTTTTGTAATTATCATTTGTAGCTCAATTCCCCTGTGGTCGGGGGGCACTCTCATGATTCGTAAAGTGCACCTCACGAGCATGTAGATATCCTTAGAATACCACCACAGCATTCAGTGCTTGTCGTAGGAGGCGACTAAAATGGTTGGATCGCTGGATTAATACCCAGCATCCGTAAAACTTTTTTATTTTTATTTTAACGATTATTTTAGTTCATATATAATTTTGCCCGCGTTCATTTTTTAATATACATAATTTATTTTTTTAAAAAATTTTATTATTTCATTTTATATTTTTTGTTGGGTCTTTATAATCAAACTCCAAATGTCCCACCAAACTTTTCCAACATAAAACCCAGTTTGCAATAATCTAATTGGATTACAATCAAAATTAGAAGACAAATGAAAATTGTAAAATTAATCTTAGTCAAGGAAGATTATCAATATAGTATTGATTACGGTAGAAATAAGTAAGTTTTTCTTCGCTTGGATTTACCTAACACCAAGTAAGGAACAACTTATCAACATTTTTATTTACTAACCTCATAGTTAAGAAAGTTAGAAGAATATTAATATTAAGAATATCATTTGAACAAAAGTGTTGTTTAGAAATAGTCAATTTGCCATACAACTTAATCTATAGAACAAGTTAACAAGTTTAAAAAAAAAAAAAAAAAAAAAAAAACACAAATTGTCAAAATGGTATAACTAGTTTTAAGAATACATAGTCAAAAATAATGTAACCAAAAGTACAGCTAGATAAAACACGAGCAACTTGAAGCAACAGCAACTACAACAATCAACACAACAATCCACAGAACATTTCCAAGATTTCGAGTCAAATTTGTACGGTTTTCTCAGCAGCAAATGATGCGAAAAATCCACGATAAAAGCATTACCAGTATACAGATGAATTTCCAGATACGCGTATCATCAAACTAGGAAGTCAATTTATCATTTACCAAGAACATATCAATGGAAGGTAACACCCTGAACACACAAATATTATTGATTAAACAATTAGGCATACGAGAAATGAAGTCAACTATAGACACTAATCCAATCGATAGTAAAATTAGATTAGTCATGAGAAATGAACAACAACAGACAGAGTTGGAGTTCAACAAGCAAAGCATTAACATTTATCCCGCTATAAGGAGAAGATTACGACCCGAAAGTTGATTCTATAAGTGATGAGAAAACAACATCACGCTAAAATTTCGGCATTTGTTAATCGCAGAAGTATCAAAAACATTGGACGATTCAAAATAAACACTTGGCACGCCCAATCTAATCAAATGGAGGCGACCGGACAATTGAGACCAGACAAAGAAATAAACATCATCCAGCTCTCAAAGAGACAAGCAGAAATTTTACAAAATACTATAAAAAGAGAATTCGTATTGGTGAAGCCAGCATTTTAATTCACACCAGTGATTAGAGCCACCGCTAGAGAAATCAGTATTACTCCGAAAAGCAACCTATAACCTAAATTATGAAATGCCAAACACAGTGATTAAAGTTCAGAAGTTCCATAACCAAAATGTTCCAGATGCTGTGAAATCAAAACCTCGAACTTCCTAAAACGAGTGAAAAATCATAAATTCAGTGGTAAAAATCAGTTGTCAATATAAAAATCAGTAAAAGTATAAGGCCAATCAGTCCATCAGCTATAAAGAATAATCAGTAATCAATATTAAACACATAAAAGAATAAATCAAATCTTAAAATTGTAACATTTTGAATAAATAATAATCAAAAATCAACAAAAGTTTTAAAAGCTGAATTCAACGATTCGCAGTATTTGATAAAATACAAAATCCCATCACGATAAAATATAACATAATCAATATCAGATCAGAGAGATAAAATAAGTAAACAAAAGTGTCAAATTTGTGACAAAATAGGTCACATAGCAAAGGATTGCTATAAGTTCAAAACCGTTTCAAAACAACCAACTCAGCAAATAGAGATTTGTCAGTTCTGTGAGAAAACAGGCCATGTAGCCAGAAGTTGCCCCGAAAATAACCAAAAACAAAAAGCTCAATTCTGTAGTTACTGCAAAAGACCAGGGCACTCGATGGAAGAATGTAGGACGAGAAGAGGGAACTACACCCGTAACACCACATTCCAACCAAGGGAAATGCCAAACGAATATCAACCGGCCTATAGATCAGGACAACGGGGATTCGGACAAGGTCCAAATACAAACCAGAACTACCAGCCAGGAAATCCTATGAGTAACAGCCAAAGAGAGGTGTACACACAAAGAAATCTCACATCAGGCTATCCGGTAAAAACACAAACAAGAAGAAACAGTGGCGTAGAACAGATAAACCAAAATTTAGGAAAATTAAGAATTAACTACATAGAAGACAATGAGATAAGGGAAGAACCGGTCGTCCAACAGGGAAACGAGCATGGGCTCGTCGAGCAACAGCCGCATCAACTGTAGTCCGGACGAGTCCCGTAATTTATCAAGGCTATAATCAACGACCAGGAAACATACAACGGACATCCGAAAAAATCATTTTAAATAAAGCGGGAACACCCCCGATAATCAAAGTAAATCAAGCGGGAACACCCCCGATAAACAAAGTAAATCAAGCGGGAACACCCCCGCTAAACAAAGTAAATCAAGCGGGAACACCCCCGATAAACAAAGTAAATCAAGCGAGAACACCCCCGATAATCAAAGTAAATCAAGCGGGAACACCCCCGATAAACAAAGTAAATCACGCGGGAACACCCCCGATAAACAAAGTAAATCAAGCGGGAACACCCCCGATAAACAAAGTAAATCAAGCGGGAACACCCCCGATAAACAAAGTAAATCAAGCGGGAACACCCCCGATAATCAAAGTAAATCAAGCGGGAACACCCCCGATAATCAAAGTAAATCAAACGGGAATGACCCCAGTAAACAAAATAACTAACGTAGGAATATCCACACAAAACAAACCAAATAAGCTAGGAAGATTTACAGAAGTAAAATCAAATCCAATCCAAAAAAATCCATTGCCACAGAGCACCAAAGCTAATGAAACAGTTAGACAATTGATTTTTGCCTCAAACATTCAAGAAAAGGCCGCAGTAAATGGCAAAGTCATTGCTGTACCGCCACAAGCAAATCCCATCCAAGAAAGTTTACCAGAAACAGATGAGATTTGGCCACCAGTAGAACCATTCACAACTATCGCTGAAGTTCACGAAATTCCCGAAATATTAAATTCGTATCAAATCAATCTAGTGTCAAAGCACAAGTTCACGCATGACACAGTGAGATTAAAACTGGCAGCATCAAGCGGAGAATCGGTACTCTTAATAGACTCCGGTGCTTCAGTTTCGCTAATTAAGCAAAGAATGATAGAAAATTCTAAAGCGATAGACCAGAGTAGCAAAGTCCTGCTACGAGGGATAGGCAAAGAAGCCACTACCACTCTTGGATGTGTGTCCACACAAGTAGACATCACACCACATCTCAGAATAAAACAAACATTTCATGTGGTTAAAAACGAGTTCCCAATCGAACAAGATGGAATACTCGGTAGAGATTTCCTCAACGGAAATAAAGTAGATATTCTGTACAGTACGTCAGAATTGAACATTTTAGGAAACAGAGTCAAGTTCCTAAACAACCCAACAAATGTACGCCTACCTCCACGGGAAGAAGTGATCGTACAAATTAAAACTCCAACAAATAATCCATACCTATGCAATTCAGAAAATTTGATGCAAGGTGTGTTCATCGGTAACTGTCTAATTCAACCAAAAATGCTGCGAGCACAAGTCAGCATAGTTAACACAAACCCTTATGAAGTGATAATTGAGAACTTTGTTCCAAAACTCACTAATCTTAGTCATTACGACATTTTTCAATTGGATCATTATCCATCAAACAATCAACATCTCGAAGACAGAGATGATTTAATCATTAATCAAGTTGTTACGAACTTAGACGTAAACTTAAACATAGAAGAGTCCACCTCGATTATCGAGTTAATCAGAGAGTTTGCAGACATCTTCTTCATCGAAGGCGACAAACTTTCAAGTGTGCCAGGTGTCAGGCATCAAGTCAACCTTCACAATGACACACCACCGATTAATGTAAGACAGTATCGAATCCCACAAGCCCTTAAAACAGAAGTAAATACTCAAGTACAAAAGATGCTGGATGGCAAAATTATAACCAACAGCACGAGTCCTTTTAATAGTCCTCTATTAGTGGTTCCAAAGAAACCAGACAAAAATGGGAAACCAAAGTGGAGAGTAGTAGTAGACTTTCGAAAAGTCAACGAAGCTACAATAGGAGATTCGTTTCCTCTCCCTTTAATTAACGACATTTTTGACCAGTTAGGACACTCACAATACTTTTCCACGCTAGATATGGCCAACGGGTACCATCAAATAGAAATGGACCCACTCGATAGGCACAAAACCGCATTTAGCACAGACTTTGGCCATTTTGAATTCTTAAGAATGCCTTTTGGGATGAAAAATTCCCAAAGCACATTCCAGAGAATGATCAACAATGTGTTGTTAGGACAACAGGGCCTGAAGTGTTTTGTATATTTAGATGATGTAATCATATATGGGAGAAGTTTCCGAGACCACAATAATAAATTGAGAGACATTTTCTCAACGCTTAGGAGAAGCAATTTGAAAATCCAGACAGAAAAATGTCAGTTCTTGAGTAAAGAAATACAGTATTTGGGACATGTAATTACTCCACAAGGCATTAAGCCCAATCCTAAAACGGTGGAAGCCATCGTAAATTTTCCAGTTCCACGGAACACGCGCGAAACTAAAAGTTTTCTCGGTTTAACCAGTTATTACAGAAAGTTCGTCCCAGCTTTCTCCACAATAGCAGAACCACTGCACCAATTAACCAAGAAAAGAATAAAATTTGAATGGACAGAAAAGAGCCAAATCGCATTTGATTATCTGAAGAACAAAATTATTTCATCACCAATCCTCCAATATCCAGATTTCAATCGCACATTCATCCTAACGACTGATGCCAGCGACTACGGCGTAGGTGCTATCCTCAGCCAAATGCATGAAGGAAATGATTTACCAATTGCCTACGCTAGTCGTTCACTCAAAATAGCAGAAAGGAACTACTCGACCATCGAAAAGGAAATGCTTGCAACAAAGTGGGCAGTCGAGATATTTAGGCCTTATCTGTTTGGTCGAAAATTTGTTATCAAAACGGACCACAAACCCTTAATCGGTGATCTGAAAAACGCATCGAAGAGAATCCTAAATTGGAGATTACAACTGGCAGAATATGATTACACGGTAATTCATGTCCCAGGTAAAACCAATACAGGTGCAGATGCACTCAGCAGAGTACGTAAAGAAGATGTACGTGTCATCACAAGAGCACAGTCAAACTCCTGGCAACCCCAGTGACCACTAACCTATCATATAACCAGTCGTTAGAAACCCACACACCCTCAAGTATTTTGATTCCAAAAGAAAATAACATGAACCAAAGAAGTGTTCAAATAATTACAAATCCGAGTGTCAAAGCCCAGATACTACGGGAAAAACATGATTTGCCATTAGGTGGTCACGCAGGCGTATTCAGGACGTATAAAAGAATTCGTATGGAATACTATTGGCCTGGTATGCTGCGTGACGTAAAAAACCATGTTAGGAAATGTAATAAATGTAAACGGAATAAGGCAAGTAAAAGGACAAAAGTTCCTCTGGTATTGACAAACACGTCAGAATACCCCTTTCAGCGAGTAGCACTAGATATAGTTGGCCCTTTACCAGTAACAGATGCACGAAACAAATACATTCTGACATTTCAGGATGATTTGACCAAATTTTCTGGTGCCATACCTCTCCCAGATGAGAAGGCTCACACAGTAGCAAAAGCATTGTGCGAACAGTATATAACGAAATTAGGAGCACCAGAAAAGATCCTAACAGACATGGGATCAAATTTCATGAGTAACCTATTCGAAAACATTTGCAAGTTATTAAAAATAAAACACTTGACAACTACGAGTTTTCACCCGCAAACAAATGGTGCTCTTGAAAGATCCCATGGCACACTAAAAGAATACCTGCGAAATTTCGCAGACGCAGACCACAGTAATTGGGATGAAATGGTTCACTACGCAATGTTTGTGTATAACACAACACCCCATTGCAGCACGAATTTCACACCTTACGAATTATTGTTCGGTCGTCCAGCCATAGTGCCTACTGCAGTAAAAAAAAAGAACCACAACCAGTTTATAACTATGATGACTACGTCAGCGAACTGAAAGCGCGGTTGCGACTAGCTCATCACATAGCCCGTTTGAACATTCTTAAAAAGAAAGACAAAGCAAAAGAAATGTACGATAAAAACACAACGTGTTTCCAAGTAAATACGGGAGACCTAGTTTGGCTCCGTAACGAGATGAGAAAGAACAAACAAGATCCAATATGGTTGGGTCCATACTTAGTATTAAAAGCACTATCACAGAACAATACCCTGATAGACATAAAGGGAAAAGCGAAAAACGTTCACAACAATAGATTAAAGAAAGATTAAATTTGGTCTTCTCCCAAACAGAATCATGGAGGAAGGACCAACAAAACGCATCATCAGTATCGAGGAATACAGAAGAAGAAGGGAACTCTCATCATCAGAACCCACGCCAAAGAGCCAAGCAACCCCGGAAATAAAAAGAAGAGGGGGAGGTGTGAGGAAAACATTAAAAATGGAGAAATATGACCTCAACAGGATCCTCCAAGTCACCATGGGCAGAAAGAGAATACCGTTAGAGGCAAGGCTGGCCGAGGTAAAATCAAAATTACAGGAAATTAACCATCGGAAACGAGAGAAGAGGGTAAGGAAGGAGACCCAACCAAAACCCGTAAAACCAAAAGATGCAGTTCATCAGTAGAACCCATTTAGTATCATAATTGTATAAATCAATAAAATAAATAAAACCAAAAAAAAAAGAAAAGAAAAAAAAATCGTAGTTTCTTTCAATCCAAACAATCCCCGGTAAACCGCACCACGAAATCTGTTATAGTAGAGTAGTAGAGTAACAATTTTTCTTTCACTGTATTATAGAAAATGCAAAGACACAATAACGACAGATTCGGTGGGCACCATAGAGTGCAGGAACATGTTAGGGCAGAAACAGAAGCATTAGGTCAAATCGAAGAGAACGACCCCATTTGGAAGATTCTAGAAGAGCTCAGGAAACCAAGTCGAGAGCCGAAACCAACAAAAGAGGAGATAGAAGACTGTTTCCAGAGACAATACCCCTTAAACCCCCCAGATAATGGTAATGGTAACAGAGATGAACGCGATCGAGGAAAAACAAGACTTAGAACGGAGAAGAAGACAGTTCAACGAAAGAAAATATTGCAGCAAGACCGTAACGACAACGGGCAGCAAAGAGACACCAATTCTAAAATCCCCAAAGTTTGACAGAAAACAAAATGGATTTAAACAAAATAATTCTTTGTAATGTAAAACTTTAATCTAAATAAATAGAGCAAAAGAACCACAGTAAATCTGTTAGTCTTAGTCAACAAACCGCAACAGAGCCTAATCTTAAACAAGATAGGTGAGTCTCAGGTCATCCTCGAGACGAGCAATTCTGGTATTTTAAAAATAAAAATAAATCGTTTTTCTCAAATTAAATTCGCACTCATGATCACGAAATCATTTAGTTCTTTTAAGCCAACGGCATAAAATTATCAATTACCAACTAAGCATCCTAAAATTATCCCCAGAATAATAAATAAAAAATTCACAAGGAAAGTAATTGTGTTTAACTTTCTTCAATAGATAATCCCAAGAGAAGATGTATCCAATAAAACTGAGTTTAGTGCTAGTTACCAAAACAAATTGAAAATGATGAACTTGAAAATACGAGACATATAACATATAAAGAAATTAAGTAACCGTCTGTAATATAAAAATAAAGTAAAGTGGAATATCGCAATACATACATAACATTATAGGTCAATGGAGCGAAAAGAAAAAGAAATATGATCGGTAGTAAATTTTATGTATTAGAATATAAGGGAATAAATAATGTAGATCATAATTTCAAAATTCAAAGTAATGCGATATTTCGTAATAATAAAAATATGTAAAATCAATTAAAATTTAGGTCATAAATTTGGAAAAGGTCTATCAGTAAAATATGTAATAAATTTAACTATCAGTATATGAAAATCGTCCAATAGCAATTAAATGTGGGACACAAAAAAAAACATACCGACAAAACTAAATAAATGTCACACGACTTGCAATAATTGTAATGCATAAAAAATGCAATCAAACATAACAACCCAAATTTTCATAACGATATGGGTAAATGACTTTTCCAAATTATTGACCGAAATGAAATTTTGTTGTTAGTGCAAAAGACACACACAAAATTAGTATATAAGGCTTACAAAATTAAATATAAAGTTGTTATAGTCTTGAATCTCAAAGTCTCAACATTGTCGAAGCACAATAAATTTATCAAATAAAGATATTAAAACCAAGAAGCGGAGTTTCTTTTTATCCTCCAGATCCAGAACATAAGGAGTAAGTATTTCAACAACTAACTAATAACGCCCAGGCCTAGAGAGAACACTCTCAAAAGAACCAATAAGTGCTACGCACGTGTTTCTTTTGTTAGCAGTACTCAAGGTATCCGAATATTCCACTAACACCGTGCCTAGCGGCATTCTCCACAAAAAGGGAAATTAATTCACGATTCGGTAATAGCCCCCACCAGAGGCAAGCTCGAACCGTTGAATTTATTGATTCTCTAGTTAATTGAAGAATTGCCTTAACATCTGTAAAACCGGAGATAAACATAATTTAGGCTCAAGTTAGTTTAGGTTAAGTAAATGTGTTGCTAAGAAGGTTGATAATCCTCGTGAATTCGGGATGATGCTGCTTGATAATTCAGCCAGATTATCGTACTCCAATTTTATTGTAAATTTATATTTACGGATGTATTTAATATTTAATAAAATAAAATTGTAAACCGTTTGAACAAAATCTTTATTAAATATTTATCAACACTTGATATCTTTATTTTCGCTTGTTGTGATCTCGATGGAATCTCGTTTCGAATAGGAAGAATTTTCTTTATTTATTTTTCAGCTTAATTAAAACCGCCAAAAATTTGATGGTTTTTACATATTGACATCTTTGTTTAACCTTTGTGTGCGTGGCAAATTTTTCTTCATTTCCGAGGTGGCTAAGGTACATTTGTACCTCCATACGTTTTGTATGGAAAATGCACTAATAAGTAGATTTTTTCCGCACGAATATTGTTTATCATCTAAATAAAATGAAATAGCAATATCCAATCCAAGTATGGTAGAAAAGAAAATCATTGAAAACAAAAACAAAACACAAATAATTAAAAGTAGCGGCAAAATTACCGTAATTTGCTTTTGTTTTTTTATTTTGTTTCTGTTTGATTTATATTATAACACAATCATTCACTCAGTCTTTTATTTAACTTGCTGTGCAATACATTCCAGTGGTTTGCAGTGAAAAATAAATAATTGTGAAGTGAATAAGTATACTTATACATAAACAACATATACTTTACACCTATTTAGAGAAACTAAACGCAAATTAGTATGAACGAAATATCACAAGCAGAATACAGTCGGTAAGTCTGATAATTTGTATCTATGCAACGTAACACTATTATTCCTCTCCGTTTTAGGCTTACTTATGATCAACAGCAAGCCTACTTAATCGCGCTTTTTAATGAGGAAAACAGCGACAGCGACAATGATTTTGAAAATGATGGCACCGAGGACGAATGGGTTCCATCACCTCGATCAAATGATCTCGATATGGACGATATATCCGATGCCGAAAATGCGTATATAGCTCAGGACAATCAAATCGAGTTTAATGAAAACGTACCAGACGAATATGAACCAGCTGACGATTCTGATGATGACGCTGCAAATTCTAGTGTGAGTGCCTCATCAGGTTCCGATTTTGTGGCTAAAGATGGTACAATTTGGAGAAAAGTACCACCGACAACTACTCGAACTCAGAAGCATAATATTTTGCGCCAAAAGTCTGGACCAGTTTTATCCACAAAACAATTATCCATCGCTGACACATTCAAATGCATTTTTTCTGAAATGATGGTGGACATAATAGTACGTGCAACGAATCGAAAAGCTGACCGAACGTTTGCAAAATGGAATGAAGAGAATCCGGACAAAAATACCAGAAGTTGGAAACACTTGACTTCAAAAGAGTTCTACAGTTATATCGGAGTGCTTATAACAATGGGTATGCATCACTCAAATTCCGAACATCACAGCGTTCTATGGCGTTCAGATTCATATCCTTTATACCGAGCGACCATGTCAAATGACCGTTTTAGGAGCTTATGTCGGTTCATTCGATTTGATAATGAAGCCACCCGAGCTGAACGGTTACTTACAGATAAAGCAGCTGCCATCACGGATATCTGGTTGATGCTTAATGACAATTTGGCATCAAAATATGTGGCATCCGACTGTGTAACCGTCGACGAGCAACTGTTTCCTTATAGAGGTAGAACAAGATTTACACAGTACATTCCATCTAAGCCGGCCAAATATGGTTTGAAGATATTTTGGGTTTGTGACGCAAAAACATCTTATCCCATAACCGGCCAGCTGTATACTGGAAAAGGGCCCGGTGGACCGGAAAGGGATCAAGGGCAACGGGTTGTTCGGGATTTATGCTATCAATTTAAGGGTTCAGGCCGCAATATAACAATGGATAATTTTTTCTCTGCTTTGCCCTTGGCGCGTTTGTTGTTGTCGTGGCAGTTGACGATGGTGGGAACACTGAAACAAAATAAAACGTACATCCCAACCGAAATGAAAAAATCAAGTACTAAGACCGAATTTTCGTCCTCATTTGGGTTCAGCGATGATGGAAAAGTTAGCCTTTGCTCATATGTCCCAAAAAAAAACCGTATTGTTACTTTGCTTTCAACAATGCATACCACTATCAACACGGATGGTCCCAAATGCAAACCCGAAGCGATAATATACTACAATTCGACCAAGGGAGGTGTCGATAGCATGGATAAAATGCTAACGCACTACACTACAAAACGTAGGACGCTTCGGTGGCCACAAGCAATGTTTTACAATATAATAGATGTAGCTGCCCTTGCAACGTATATAATTTATTCGAAAAATAATCCGTTTACTTCCAAGTCTTCGCACAGTCGACGCACCTTTCTTCAAGACCTAGGCAAACAGTTGGCGATGCCGACTATTGAAGAACGAGCTACAAATCAAAAAGTTATGGCTCAATTTTCACCCCGCTCTGGAATACAATGCATGATGGGGCGCCCGGTAATCGTTGTTCATCAATCGAGCTCGTCTGTTCCTAGAACTGGAAGCCCAC
Source organism: Tipula vernalis (assembly GCA_958295665.1). NCBI lineage: Eukaryota > Metazoa > Arthropoda > Insecta > Diptera > Tipulidae > Tipula > Tipula vernalis. The sequence goes on from OY282559.1 coordinate 121,257,001, forward strand.
ATGTTGGAAGCTGTTATGTTTGTCGAACGGTTTCATCATTTCAACGCAAAACACGAAAAAATTGTTCGGTCTGCAAACGGCCGATTTGCAACGAGCACTCAGAAGCAATAACAAAATGTAATGAATGTATATTATAATAATAATTTTTTAACCTATGTTCACTTTTTTCAAATAAAATGGATTCATTGAAGAAGCTTTCATACTTATTTTTTATAGGTACAAATGTACCTTAGCCACCCGTTAAAGTGGTACTGTTCCATTTCCGCTAAAAACACTTTTTTTTTACTCTACAAGATTGTTGGAAATAGCTTAATCTTACGTAAGAATACTTAGTTGAGGCTAAATAAAATTGATAGGTGTGTAGCTGAATGTGAAACTTACAAATTATTGAATTATAAACGCAAAAGGTACAATTGTACCTTGCCACGCACATAAGGGTTAAACATGTTAAATAATTACTATTTCTTTAAATTTAATCAAATAATAAGTGACATCTCTTATTGTGTAGCTAAACTAAGTTTGTCGTGAGCTTTCATGTATGTACAAGATAATTTTATAAATTGAGCAAACTGTTATATAAATCAATTTTGACAATAATTCTTCTGTCAAATAAAAAATTTAAATAATAATAAACAGTGGTGTTGTGTTGTGATTAGAACGATAAAAAATAAGCTGTTTCTCAAAAAAAATAAATTTATAATACTGAATATTTAATTCTAATGTTGTGTTTGTTTTTAGGTGAAGATTGCTGCTGATGATATTCTGCTTCAACACCTTGCCTGTGTCAAGATCACGCAGACTAGATCAAGTTCGCTATAAAGCTGCATTCACACAATTCCAACAAATGGCGGAAAATTTAGGATTTGTAGACCATCCGCATCTCACGATCACAACAGTACAATAGGTAATCATCGATTATTTAAATTATGCGACACTTTAACAAAGGTCATTTGCCTGTGTCAAGATCACGCAGACTAGATCAAGTTCGCTATAAAGCTGAATTCTTGCCGACCGTCCGCATCTTACCACAACGGTACAATAGGGTTTTGTATTTGTTGTTAGTGTAAAACAATATACAAATTTAGTATATAAGATCAACAATTTTACATTAAGAATTCAATTCATTATTAAGTCAGTATCAGTAAAGATCGCTATTAAAATAAATTCTTACAAGTAGGGACCGCTGCTGATAATTTGTCAGTAAAAAAATGTAAAGTAAAACCAAGAATTATAATCTGAAAGAATAAAAATGTATACATAGTCCAACTTTGCACTTGTTACAATTAATCAAGAGAGCGACAGCCAAAGTTTCAACAAAGCTAATGTTGTGTTTTCGTACACAACAAGGTAAAACAAAATCAAGGGACAAGCAAACTGGGTAACTGTAAATTGTAGTTTTCCAAAGTCTGTAACAGTTTGTTTATCCCTCTCTATTTTCATTATATTATATGTATATTGCTGTTTTTACCGTTTGTTTTCGGCGTTTCGTGGTGGTGCACCGATTTGGTGGAAACCCCACTCAGATCAAATTATTGTCAGGTTATTTTTTTCTCCGTCGTTTTGAGTAATTGCGTTTGGAATTTCCGCTGTTTTTTTCTCTTCGCTCGGCTTGGTTGTCCGTTTTTGGGTGTGGTTCGACCCCATAACGGTTAATTTCTTTCAGATATTGTTTAGTGCTATTTCTTAATTTTCTTAAAACAGTGAATAGTGAAAGTGAAATTTAATATTAACGTAGAATCAGTTTTAACGTAATCTATCTTGCATAATTTTCATTCTTTTTCTTTCTCGAGGCTCGAAGGACCATGTAAAATCCATGGACCATGTAGCCTCCATGATTGTAGCATATGCAAAAAGAGGCTCTACTACCCCTGAATTTCTAATGCGAATTGTCGACGGAGTAAGAGAATATCATGGAATTCGAATTCGTTTAAATGAACATGTAATAAGAAGTTTTTGGGGTGTTGCATCCCGATGGCTTACGGACGCTAATATTCAACAGACATATGTATATTGCTGTTTTTACCGTTTGTTTTCGGCGTTTCGTGGTGGTGCACCGATTTGGTGGAAACCCCACTCAGAGCAAATTATTGTCAGGTTATTTTTTTCTCCGTCGTTTTGAGTAATTGCGTTTGGAATTTCCGCTGTTTTTTTCTCTTCGCTCGGCTCGGTTGTCCGTTTTTGGGTGTGGTTCGACCCCATAACGGTTAATTTCTTTCAGATATTGTTTAGTGCTATTTCTTAATTTTCTTAAAACAGTGAATAGTGAAAGTGAAACTTAATATTAACGTAGAATCAGTTTTAACATAATCTATCTTGCATAATTTTCATTCTTTTTCTTTCTCGAGGCTCGAAGGACCATGTAAAATCCATGGACCATGTAGCCTCCATGATTGTAGCATATGCAAAAAGAGGCTCTACTACCCCTGAATTTCTAATGCGAATTGTCGACGGAGTAAGAGAATATCATGGAATTCGAATTCGTTTAAATGAACATGTAATAAGAAGTTTTTGGGGTGTTGCATCCCGATGGCTTACGGACGCTAATATTCAACAGCAATATGTATATTGCTGTTTTTGCCGTTTGTTTTCGGCGTTTCGTGGTGGTGCACCGATTTGGTGGAAACCCCACTCAGAGCAAATTATTATCAGGTTATTTTTTTCTCCGTCGTTTTGAGTAATTGCGTTTGGAATTTCCGCTGTTTTTTTCTCTTCGCTCGGCTCGGTTGTCCGTTTTTGGGTGTGGTTCGACCCCATAACGGTTAATTTCTTTCAGATATTGTTTAGTGCTATTTCTTAATTTTCTTAAAACACTGAATAGTGAAAGTGAAACTTAATATTAACGTAGAATCAACGTAATCTATCTTGCATAATTTTCATTCTTTTTCTTTCTCGAGGCTCGAATGACCATGTAAAATCCATGGACCATGTAGCCTCCATGATTGTAGCATATGCAAAAAGAGGCTCTACTACCCCTGAATTTCTAATGCGAATTGTCGACGGAGTAAGAGAATATCATGGAATTCGAATTCGTTTAAATGAACATGTAATAAGAAGTTTTTGGAGTGTTGCATCCCGATGGCTTACGGACGCTAATATTCAACAGCAATATGTATATTGCTGTTTTTACCGTTTGTTTTCGGCGTTTCGTGGTGGTGCACCGATTTGGTGGAAACCCCACTCAGAGCAAATTATTGTCAGGTTATTTTTTTCTCCGTCGTTTTGAGTAATTGCGTTTGGAATTTCCGCTGTTTTTTCTCTTCGCTCGGTTCGGTTGTCCGTTTTTGGGTGTGGTTCGACCCCATAACGGTTAATTTCTTTCAGATATTGTTTAGTGCTATTTCTTAATTTTCTTAAAACAGTGAATAGTGAAAGTGAAACTTAATATTAACGTAGAATCAGTTTTAACGTAATCTATCTTGCATAATTTTCATTCTTTTTCTTTCTCGAGGTTCGAAGGACCATGTAAAATCCATGGACCATGTAGCCTCCATGATTGTAGCATATGCAAAAAGAGGCTCTACTACCCCTGAATTTCTAATGCGAATTGTCGACGGAGTAAGAGAATATCATGGAATTCGAATTCGTTTAAATGAACATGTAATAAGAAGTTTTTGGGGTGTTGCATCCCGATGGCTTACGGACGCTAATATTCAACAGCAATATGTATATTGCTGTTTTTGCCGTTTGTTTTCGGCGTTTCGTGGTGGTGCACCGATTTGGTGGAAACCCCACTCAGAGCAAATTATTGTCAGGTTATTTTTTTCTCCGTCGTTTTGAGTAATTGCGTTTGGAATTTCCGCTGTTTTTTTCTCTTCGCTCGGCTCGGTTATCCGTTTTTGGGTGTGGTTCGACCCCATAACGGTTAATTTCTTTCAGATATTGTTTAGTGCTAATCGGAGCAAATGTGTTAGGCAATCCTTTTGTTTTTGACTTTTTCAACAATTAGTGCTTAGATAACGGTTTTATTGTTTTATTATTGCATCGGCTCTTTTTTTTAAGAGAAATAAATTAAAAACAGGTTTTATGGCCCGCAGGTGTTCTTTATTCGAATTTGTTCTGTATTCGAAATCCGTGTAAATGTGTTAGGCAATCCAATTGTTTTTGACTCTCTTAACAATTAGTGCTTAAATAACGGTTTTATTGTTTTATTATTGCATCGGCTGTTTTTTTTAAGAGAAATAAATTAAAAACAGGTTTTTATGGCCCGCAGGTGTTCTTTATTCGAATTTGTTCTGTATTCGAAATCCGTGTAAATGTGTTAGGCAATTCTATTGTTTGTCACTCTCTCTACAATTAGTGCTAAAATAACGGTGTAATTGTTTTATGATTGCATCGGCTGTTTTTTTAAGAAAAATAAAATAAAAACAGGTTTTAATGGCACGCAGGTGTTCTTTATTCGAACTTGATGTTTAACGTTTAGAATTTTATTGTGTTTTCTGTGCCTTCATTGAATACACACGTGGAATAATTTGCATATAAATTTGTATATTAAAAAAGTAATAGTGAATTTATCAAAGTACTACGTTTTTAAACCATGCCGAAAAAGAGTGAGCTTAGTGCTGACACAGCGAATAAAAATTAAAATTTACCATGAGCAAGGCATGTCTCAAACTCGGATAGCCCAGGAAGTCAAGTGCTCACGTTGCGCTGTCCAGTATACCATTAAACGTTTTCAGGAAACCGGTGTCTACGTTAACAGACCGAAAACTGGCAGAAGGAAGGTGACAACGATTCGAGAAGACCGACTGCTTATAAGGCAGTCTCTACAAGACCGCAGAAAGACTGCGGTAGACCTTGCTGCAGCTTTATCGGAAGCTAAAGGCAGCTCTGTAAGCGTATGGACGGTAAGGCGAAGGCTTCTTAAAGCTGGATTGAAAGGGTGCAGGGCAAGAAAGAAGCCATGGCTGTCAGAGCAAAATAAAAAAAACGGTTGGCGTGGGCGAAAAAGCATAAAGATTGGACAGTTAAGGATTGGTCTAACATCCTGTGGTCTGACGAGTCCTATTTTGAGGTATTGTTATTTACTTTATTTATTAAATTAAAAAAACTCAATGTTTTTAAAATCACGTTCTGCAATGCTAATAATTCAATTTTAAATTAAATCTTATTTTTCTGTTTGATTAGCTGTTTGGGACACCGGGTGTCACATATGTCAGGCGAAGGGTGGGCGAGGCATTCAACCCAGAATGTGTGGTGCCCACAGTAAAGCACGGTGGGGGATCCATTATGATATGGGGATGCATGGCTGCAGAAGGAGTTGGCGAAATTGTGTTGTGCGAGGGGCGCATGAATAGCGTTAAATACACTGAAGTATTAGAAACAGTACTAGCGCCCTCCAAGATAAAAATTTTCGGCGATAATTTTGACAATGTCAAGTTCCAACAGGATAACGCCCCTTGCCACAAATCTACGCACAGTATGACGTGGTTGGCTAATAATAAAATTAGTCTTTTGGACTGGCCGCCACAATCACCGGACTTGAATCCGATAGAGCATATTTGGGCCATTTTAAAAAATAATATCAGAAAACGGCCAACAACAAATAAAAAATCGCTACTGGACGCGTTAAAGCGTGAATGGGGCAACATTTATAAAGAAGAATGCTTAAAGCTAGTTAGCTCAATGCCAAAAAGACTGGCTGCTGTTATTAAGGCGAAAGGTGGCCCAACGAAATATCAATGTTTTATTAAAAATTAAACATTAAAATATTAAAAATGTATTTTTATTTCAATTTTCTGTACTAAACCACCCTAAACTTGCAGAAATGCGTACTGCCTAATACTTTTGCACATATTGCTGTTTTTGCCGTTTGTTTTCGGCGTTTCGTGGTGGTGCACCGATTTGGTGGAAACCCCACTCAGAGCAAATTATTGTCAGGTTATTTTTTTCTCCGTCGTTTTGAGTAATTGCGTTTGGAATTTCCGCTGTTTTTTTCTCTTCGCTCGGCTCGGTTATCCGTTTTTGGGTGTGGTTCGACCCCATAACGGTTAATTTCTTTCAGATATTGTTTAGTGCTATTTCTTAATTTTCTTAAAACAGTGAATAGTGAAAGTGAAACTTAATATTAACGTAGAATCAGTTTTAACGTAATCTATCTTGCATAATTTTCATTCTTTTTCTTTCTCGAGGCTCGAATGACCATGTAAAATCCATGGACCATGTAGCCTCCATGATTGTAGCATATGCAAAAAGAGGCTCTACTACCCCTGAATTTCTAATGCGAATTGTCGACGGAGTAAGAGAATATCATGGAATTCGAATTCGTTTAAATGAACATGTAATAAGAAGTTTTTGGGGTGTTGCATCCCGATGGCTTACGGACGCTAATATTCAACAGCAATATGTATATTGCTGTTTTTACCGTTTGTTTTCGGCGTTTCGTGGTGGTGCACCGATTTGGTGGAAACCCCACTCAGAGCAAATTATTATCAGGTTATTTTTTTCTCCGTCGTTTTGAGTAATTGCGTTTGGAATTTCCGCTGTTTTTTTCTCTTCGCTCGGCTCGGTTGTCCGTTTTTGGGTGTGGTTCGACCCCATAACGGTTAATTTCTTTCAGATATTGTTTAGTGCTATTTCTTAATTTTCTTAAAACAGTGAATAGTGAAAGTGAAACTTAATATTAACGTAGAATCAGTTTTAACGTAATCTATCTTGCATAATTTTCATTCTTTTTCTTTCTCGAGGCTCGAAGGACCATGTAAAATCCATGGACCATGTAGCCTCCAGCATATGCAAAAAGAGGCTCTACTACCCCTGAATTTCTAATGCGAATTGTCGACGGAGTAAGAGAATATCATGGAATTCGAATTCGTTTAAATGCACATGTAATAAGAAGTTTTTGGGGTGTTGCATCCCGATGGCTTACGGACGCTAATATTCAACAGCAATATGTATATTGCTGTTTTTGCCGTTTGTTTTCGGCGTTTCGTGGTGGTGCACCGATTTGGTGGAAACCCCACTCAGAGCAAATTATTGTCAGGTTATTTTTTTCTCCGTCGTTTTGAGTAATTGCGTTTGGAATTTCCGCTGTTTTTTTCTCTTCGCTCGGCTCGGTTGTCCGTTTTTGGGTGTGGTTCGACCCCATAACGGTTAATTTCTTTCAGATATTGTTTAGTGCTATTTCTTAATTTTCTTAAAACAGTGAATAGTGAAAGGAAACTTAATATTAACGTAGAATCAGTTTTAACGTAATCTATCTTGCATAATTTTCATTCGTTTTCTTTCTCGAGGCTCGAAGGACCATGTAAAATCCAGGGACCATGTAGCCTCCATGATTGTAGCATATGCAAAAAGAGGCTCTACTACCCCTGAATTTCTAATGCGAATTGTCGACGGAGTAAGAGAATATCATGGAATTCGAATTCGTTTAAATGAACATGTAATAAGAAGTTTTTGGGGTGTTGCATCCCGATGGCTTACGGACGCTAATATTCAACAGCAATATGTATATTGCTGTTTTTGCCGTTTGTTTTCGGCGTTTCGTGGTGGTGCACCGATTTGGTGGAAACCCCACTCAGAGCAAATTATTGTCAGGTTATTTTTTTCTCCGTCGTTTTGAGTAATTGCGTTTGGAATTTCCGCTGTTTTTTTCTCTTCGCTCGGCTCGGTTGTCCGTTTTTGGGTGTGGTTCGACCCCATAACGGTTAATTTCTTTCAGATATTGTTTAGTGCTATTTCTTAATTTTCTTAAAACAGTGAATAGTGAAAGTGAAATTTAATATTAACGTAGAATCAGTTTTAACGTAATCTATCTTGCATAATTTTCATTCTTTTTCTTTCTCGAGGCTCGAAGGACCATGTAAAATCCATGGACCATGTAGCCTCCATGATTGTAGCATATGCAAAAAGAGGCTCTACTACCCCTGAATTTCTAATGCGAATTGTCGACGGAGTAAGAGAATATCATGGAATTCGAATTCGTTTAAATGAACATGTAATAAGAAGTTTTTGGGGTGTTGCATCCCGATGGCTTACGGACGCTAATATTCAACAGCAATATGTATATTGCTGTTTTTGCCGTTTGTTTTCGGCGTTTCGTGGTGGTGCACCGATTTGGTGGAAACCCCACTCAGAGCAAATTATTATCAGGTTATTTTTTTCTCCGTCGTTTTGAGTAATTGCGTTTGGAATTTCCGCTGTTTTTTTCTCTTCGCTCGGCTCGGTTGTCCGTTTTTGGGTGTGGTTCGACCCCATAACGGTTAATTTCTTTCAGATATTGTTTAGTGCTATTTCTTAATTTTCTTAAAACAGTGAATAGTGAAAGTGAAACTTAATATAAACGTAGAATCAGTTTTAACGTAATCTATCTTGCATAATTTTCATTCTTTTTCTTTCTCGAGGCTCGAAGGACCATGTAAAATCCATGGACCATGTAGCCTCCATGATTGTAGCATATGCAAAAAGAAGCTCTACTACCCCTGAATTTCTAATGCGAATTGTCGACGGAGTAAGAGAATATCATGGAATTCGAATTCGTTTAAATGAACATGTAATAAGAAGTTTTTGGGGTGTTGCATCCCGATGGCTTACGGACGCTAATATTCAACAGCAATATGTATATTGCTGTTTTTACCGTTTGTTTTCGGCGTTTCGTGGTGGTGCACCGATTTGGTGGAAACCCCACTCAGAGCAAATTATTATCAGGTTATTTTTTTCTCCGTCGTTTTGAGTAATTGCGTTTGGAATTTCCGCTGTTTTTTTCTCTTCGCTCGGCTCGGTTGTCCGTTTTTGGGTGTGGTTCGACCCCATAACGGTTAATTTCTTTCAGATATTGTTTAGTGCTATTTCTTAATTTTCTTAAAACAGTGAATAGTGAAAGTGAAATTTAATATTAACGTAGAATCAGTTTTAACGTAATTTTCATTCTTTTTCTTTCTCGAGGCTCGAAGGACCATGTAAAATCCATGGACCATGTAGCCTCCATGATTGTAGCATATGCAAAAAGAGGCTCTATTACCCCTGAATTTCTAATGCGAATTGTCGACGGAGTAAGAGAATATCATGGAATTCGAATTCGTTTAAATGAACATGTAAATAGAAGTTTTTGGGGTGTTGCATCCCGATGGCTTACGGACGCTAATATTCAAGCTACTTTCAACGAACTTATGGCGGCATATCCGGCTCGAAGGACCATGTAAAATCATAGACTTTTGTACTTAAATTATAAATTCAAAATAGTCTTGATCTACAGTTAACTAATAGATTACCACGGGTGGGGTCTATTGGTTATCGAGAATAAACAACTTGTTGTTAATATAAGAGTTCCGTATATTGATGATTATTAAGATTACCACTGGTGGGGTCTTAATAATCTTGAGAACAAACACTTTGTTTCAGTTGTAAATTTATTCTGAGCGTTTATTTTTAATTTGCTCGACTTTTTATACAAAATCTCATTCATCCAAATTACACTATTTTACAATAAAAAGAAATAATAAAACATTAATGTTTAGTAAGCATATTAATGAGAAAAGGTGTTGTGTGACATGATACGAACATTATTAAGATAATAAGTAAACATGTTAAAACAGAATTAGTTTTCTTGATAAAAAGGTATTGTGTGATATTATAAAGAAAACAAATTATTAATTTGTTAGGTTCCGGCTTGTAGTGTTGATGAGTTGACATAAAATATTGTGTTTTGTTGCACTGTTGATCTCAACAGTATTTGTGTTTATTTAAAATTTTTTTATAAATTAGTGGAAAAATTCATTCACTAAATTAGATTAAATTCGCCGGGCCTCGTTTAACCGAGTCGGTTCGGTGGCAATGGACTGTGGAATTAATTCATTTTCCTCGTCATCAATCTCATTTTCCACCAATTCTGCGGGTCAATTCTTGTTCTGTGAAAAAATGAAATGAAAAGAAACTTCTCATTCCCCTTCTATCACTTTGTTCTCATTTTTTCATCTCACACAACCAAATTATGCGATTCTCGTTGGTACAATGAAAAACATTTGCTTAATGTAACGCTGAATACAGTTTTTTCATTCTATGTTATAATGCTGAATACATTTTATCATTTTTTGTTCTTTGGGTGAATATATTTTGTTTATTCTGTTTATTTAGACATTTGTCAAAACATCAAAAGTGTATTGTAGACAATTTTATGTTCTAAAAAAAACTTTAAATATACTATAAATAAACATTATAATCAATAAAATAAATTATTATAATAAACTTTTAATATTTACCTATTATGAGTTCGATAGCCACTCGGATTATCATTGAAAGACGTAGGCGAAATCGTCAAAGGTAAGAACAAAAAAAAATGCTAATGAAATTATGTAAATACTTATAAGAATTATTTTGTATAAATAATAATTTATATTTACATAAATAAATTAGGTATTTGTATTGTAAATTAAAAAATATTTTGTGTTTCAGGGACAACATGCGTATAATCAGACGCCGTCTGCGAGATACGCAAGACCCGTTCGAATTGCTATCCGACACGGAATTTTTTAATTTATATCGGTTTCCGAAAAATGTTTGCGCAGATTTAATCGATAAGCTGTCGCCATTTTTCACCGAAACCTATAGAATAAACGCCATTCCGTCTAACATAAAAGTGCTTTCTGCATTTAGACGACAGGAAGTTTCCAGCGCGTGATTGGGCAAGAAGCTATGTCAATGCTGTCACAAACTTCTGTTAGTCGAATTATCAATGAAGTGGAAGAAGCACTTAATTCAGTGGCACATGAATTCGTAAAATTTCCAAATGAGTCGGAAATTTTTCGAAACAAACAAAATTTTTTTGAATTATATAATTTCCCCGGGAGTGGGACTCATATTCGGATCTGTGCCCCAAATCGAAATGTTGTGCATGTGTACTATTGCAGAAAAGGCGGGCATTCTAAAAACGTGCAAATCGTGTGCGACAGCGAATTTATAATTTTAAATTTAAATGCAAAATTTGGAGGAACTGCACATGATCCGTATATATGGCGCCGTTCCAATTTGCAGCAACAGCTGGAACGAAGATATATGGATGGTGAGAGACATATGTGGTTATTGGGGGATAGTGGATATCCACTACAACCTTGGTTGATGACCCCAATACTAACCCCTGTTAGCGATGCTGAGAAAAGCTACAATGTGGCCCACAAAAAAACAAGATCCATTGTGGAACGATGCATCGGCATATTGAAAATCCGGTTTCGATGCGTATCAAAGGAGAGGGTCTTGTATTACTCTCCCGAAAAGGCAGGGAAAATAATAAATGCGTGTGCTGTCCTCCACAACATTTTAATTAGGGCGCGAATTCCTTTACCAGGGAGAAGTTTCCGATGGCCACCGACAATCAATTTGGGCAGTTCACAACCCAATATTTTCATTATATAAAAGACAAAACGACGAAGAATTTAAAGATGGATGTGCCTACACTTTCCCCTCGGTTGTAATTTTATACTAATACTTTTTTTAAATTTTTTTTTTTTTTGATTCAATACCGCGAATATTTTTTGCTTTATTTTTTGAAGTAAAACTTCTTTACGCACGCTTGACTTGGGGACTAAGCTGGTGAATGCATTATGAAAATGCGTTACGAAAAGTGTGATCGATCGTTAATAGAATGCTTTGAAAAAATAAAACAATTTAACAATGCAAATTAAAAGCACTATGTAGTATAGTTTGTGGCGTAGTGGTAAAGCACGGGACTAGAGGGGCAAAGGTCTTCGGTTCGATCCCCATCATATTTTATTTTTTTTTTTAATTTTGAGTTATAAGCGTTTTAGTATTAACTATTCTATTAAAAATCCAATTTTAGAAGTAAAACTTCTTTACGCACGCTACTGTATCTTTTATATTTATAAGATACAGTAATCAAACTATTTAATTTACCATTTTATTTTAATAATTTGTTAAAAAAGCAACCTGATTAAATTTGTATAAAAAATGGACAAACAAAATTTTTTTTTTTTTGTTTTAATATATTATTGTGATTATTTAATACATTATTGACATTATTTTGTTTTAATACATTATTTAATACATAATTGTGCATAAAAAGTGTGTGACAACATATTAAAGGCAAGGTTTTAAACCTAGTGAGACCCAATCAACTGATAATGTGAAAAATCATCGACAATACCTATATGTCCTACTGCGCCTCAATATTGCGTCAATACCTACTAGTGAGAGCACAAATGCCAATACACGTACAACATGCCATAGTCGATGGAGCCATCAGGATGCACTTGGCAATGATACGTCCCCAATACGAATATGACATACATGCCATGATCAAGTATAATGACAACATATCCATGATACAACGCAAAACCATCAGAGTGTTCAATTGGATCATTGAGGTCCCATTAACCAACATATGCGTCGGTACAAATACGGTTTTTCAGCTGGGCTTTACTTAACTCCAGGACAGACCCCGGTTGAGAAAAGCTCTGCTATATCTACTAGCAACAATAATGTTGGCCGGTTTTTTTTATTTTACCCTTCCATCAATAAGCCCAACCAATATTTTTACTACGCACAATCGTCCGACACAACCATTGCCGCGTACCAGAACAGGCACATCGCGGTCAAATTACCAACCTACGACCCAATGTGTTTCCGAAATGATTGTATCTTCAATAGGTTCAAACGCAAATTACATCCATGGACTTATGAAGAATACGTGGAATCAATGGACAGCCCCCAAAAAAAGAAATTTCTACCGGATGGTGGTCAAATCTATTCAGGAAGGAGCCAAAATAAGCAGCATCGTATGTCCATTTACCAAGTTGGAAAAGTGTGGAGTCGATAAGTACAAAGCTCCTAGACTTATCCAGGCAAGGCATCCGACATTCAACGCCTGCTATGGTAGATTTATTAAACCACTTGAAAAATCTCTCTAAGGAGACTACCATTTTGGTAAAGGAACTCACGACGATATTGGAGCCAAAATTGACAAATTGGCTAAACGATACAGGTGGTATACTGAAGGAGACCACGTCGCATTTGATGCACACGTCACTCCCGATATGTTACGATTATGTCACCGATTCTACGCCCGTTGTTTTCAACAAAACAAAGAACTTATTGGGTTATGCAAAAGAACAATCAAAAACAGTTGTCATTCCCGTAATGGTGAACACTACAAAATTGTTGGGACACGTATGTCAGGAGACATTGACACAGGCTTCGGGAACAGCCTCATTAATTATTATATACTCTGCTCGGTCCTTGGAGAACTTGGGATCGGGGGTGAAGCAATTGTCAATGGAGATGATTTCATCCTATTCACAGATACAGCAATTGAAGGAGGAGCGTTTGCGACTAGTATTGCAAGATATAATATGGTCAAAATGACCCCATTACACGGCCAATGTAATTTTTAGTATGACACGAACAGAAGGTTAACAATATTTATTGAAAAATGATACGAACTCTATTTACAATGATGATATCCGGACCATCAGGGTGTGGAAAAACTACATTTGTTCTCAACTTACTTAATACCCTAGAGAAATTTAAGAAAGTTCTATGGTGCAATGCTGAAATAAATGCAATACCGAACAATGTTTACAATGATAGCAATATTGAAGTTTTAAAAGATATTCCAGACAATTTTGATAATGTACCATTTAAATACCCTAATTATTTTAGATGATTTAATGTTAGAAGCTTATAACAAAAATGTTTGTGAGTTGTTTACTAAAGGTTCTCATCATAGAAATTTATCAGTTATTTTAACAACTCAAAACGTTTTTCATCAAGGGAAACATGCACGTGATATTTCGTTAAACTGTAAATATTTAGTTTTTTTTAAGAATCCAAGAGATAAGTCTCAAATTGCACCATTAGCTAGACAAATTTATCCAGAAAATTCTAGTGAATTAATTAAGGTATATAAGGAAGTGACTGAAAAGCCATTCAGTTATTTGTTATTTGATTTAACTCAAACTGGAAGCGAACTGACACGATTTCGAACAGATATTTTTAACAAAGACTATTTGGTTTGTTATATACCAAAATCTGTTTTAGGAAATAGAAAAATTTGCAACGAATATGAAAAAATTAATGGTGAACAAGCATTTTCTACACAAATTGAAAAATGCTAACCCTCAATTTTATATAATTTTAATCAATTTTATATAATGGAAGCTGAAACTGGATCGGCAATAATTAAAATATTAGATGCCTCTTTACATATTGTTACGCCAGTCAATTGGCGTACCTCTAATTTTCTTAAGTCATCGCCTATTTTACCTGTACTATATGTACTGTCCACATTCTTTCCCATGGTTGTTGGTATTGCAAACAACAAATTATCTGTCTGCCTAAAACAGATAACAAATTCCTATCTCATGTGACTACTTGTGCTCAATTAGGTCGAGCATTCTTCTACGGAAATCAAGCAAGTCAGCTATATATCAACGCATGAGAATTTTCATTTTTCTGAGTTTCACGAAGCTCATTTTTCACTTGGGTTCTTATCTTTTTTATTTTTTTTTGATATTACCAAGTACATACTTTATAATCTAATTTTCTAATTCCTTTTATGCTGATGCATTTTTTTTTCTGATGTTGGCGATTGACGACCGACGTGCATCGCGTGGTTTGTGAGTTAGTTAAGTTTTGGAGCTCAAGGAGCTCGGGTGTTTTCTATTTAAAAAAAAAAAAAAAAAAAAAAAATTTTTTTTTTGGTGCGAGCCTAATGCTTAGGAAAATTTAAGTCGATTTTGTTTTTCTTCTTTATTTTTTTGTGAAGAATCCCTGTAAAAATAATATACGCGTGGGGATCGCGTCTTAGCTAAATATATCTAATATATATCGTTCAAGTGATAACTTTTATGATTTCTTCTATTTTTATACAATGAACTGTTATTTTTGTCATAAGTGAATTTATGGTAAAGCGGTATATCATCACGGTGTTTCTTACGTTGTAAAACCGTTATTGATAATTTAATACCAAAATGCTAAAACGAACAATCATTAAATTATATACTAACTGTCCTTGCCTTGTCATTGGTGAATTTTTCTTGAACAATAAAATATATATATAATATAAACTTTAGAAATTAGTGAACAATAATGAAGAAATTAATAAAAATTGAAAATATCAATCATTCAAGTGTGATATATAATTATGTTATAATTGATAAACTTAAGTTTAAACTTTAAACGGTAAAAAAAAAAAAAAAAAACTGTTAACCGTGTTAATCGTAGTCTTACTGTGTTATGTAGTAGACAATATCTATGTTGTTTGCAAAAATTATAATTACTTTGCAAAGTGTTCGTTGGTGTAGAATGAAATAATATTCAAATTTGGAAAAAATAAACTAATCATAAGAAAAATCATAGAAAATATAATAAATGTTACAACACACAATGCCATGATGAAATCACAAGTATTTAAATCTATGAGTCAGTATACACTACCATTGTACCTGTAGATATATGAAACGTCATTGTAATTGTATATAATCTAATTTGTTCACGTTATGATTTGCCAAAAATTATATACTGCATACAACCAAGTATAGTCGTACATATAATCGACTATGCTATGTTCCTGTATTTACACCTCGTATACTAATGGTGTGGACCACATTATCCGGAAAGCAATCATCTGATTCAACTTTAAGTATCATTTTTTTGTATTATTATTACATAATTATGTATATTGTAGTTATTTATTGAATTAATTACGTAATCAAACATTTCCCATTTTGTCAATATTAAATTAAATATTTTTTTTTACAATAAATTTTCATTTGTTTCCATCTTAATCATTATTATAAAAAAAAAAAAAAAAATATATATATATATATATATATATATATATATATATATATATATATATAATACATAACATATGCATTCTACATTACATATATATATATATATATATATATATATATATATATATATATATATATATATATATATATATATATATATATATATATATATATATATATATATATATATATATATATATATATATATATATATATATATATATATATATATATATATATATATATATATATATATATATATATATATATATATATATATATATATATATATATATATATATATATATATATATATATATATATATATATATATATATATATATATACATTATACATATTAATTCATTACCTTTTAAGTCATTTGTCAGTTAAATACCAGTAAATGGTTAAGTTAAGAAACTTAAGTCCGGACTTGAAAATAGTTTATTAAGATTCTTTTGTTAGTATTTAGTAATTTCATGGTGCATTTTTACCATTTTTTTTTTATTCAATTTTTTCCAATTGGATTATTTTATACATATTATTATTGATTTATACATTATTTGTCAGTTTACAAAAATTCACCAATATTAATTAGTCCTGAAATATAATTTGTTTGCAATATTTTCACATATTCATATTTTTTTTATTTTTTTATTTAAATTTTTTTATTATATAAATTTTTCTTACAGCTCTCTCTCTCTCTCAGTAATTTTGCCCGGTTTTCGTCCGATAAGTCCATGGTGATCCGATTTTATTTTTGTTTGCTAAATTAAGATGGCGAGATAAGCCCCATTTAGGATGAGTTCAGGACTCTCCTAACCCAGCCATAAAGCGAGGTGTTAGTCATCGCAATCCACATCCCCGCCTATTCCATTCTCCCACATCCTGCCTCCATCCCTTCCCGCGGTTCAACTAGATCCGTGCCATGTTCCTGGCAAACCACACGCCTTTCTCCTGAGCCTTAGCCGGCCAATGACCGCCCAGGAACAACAAGTGGCATGGATATCTGCTAACGGAGTGACTTCACGTCCTTCCGTTACAGTGGCGCCCAATTAAAAAAATTTCGGCTTTAGTTTCTCAGTTTTTATTTTTTTGTGTTAACCTCGTTATCTTTTTGTTAACCGTTGTAACCAACCCCGAGTTGTTTTGAATACGCACGGCTGCACATACTGAGGTTTGTTTAAAATTTTCATTTGGT
The DNA here is from genome assembly GCA_958295665.1 of Tipula vernalis. NCBI lineage: Eukaryota > Metazoa > Arthropoda > Insecta > Diptera > Tipulidae > Tipula > Tipula vernalis. The sequence continues at coordinate 121,273,945 of OY282559.1, forward strand.
TTGGTTATCAACCATCAATATCTGTTGTCCGTTGTCTCCTACGTGAGCGGGATATCAACGGTTGACCAAATCTAACCCTTCCCTATCTCCTTTCGTTTCCCAGGCAGTTCGTCTCAGTAGTCCCATGATATTCATGGTGAGCGTGATTGTAATTGCCGGGGTTACTTAAATTCCCTTCCCACCCGCTTAAAGTTTTCGGTCGGTTCATTTCATCAGTCCCTTAATGGTGAGCGTGATATAATTGCCTGATGAAAAAAAAACCCTAATGTTCCTACAATCCTTTCCTATACTATATAAAAATATGACGTAGACGTTTATGTTGTTGTAATTTACATGCAAAAATTGTTTGGTGTAAATTATTTTTGGCTGTGCTAGCTACATCTACTTTATACTACTTGTGAATCTTTGAATTTGATGATTATTTTAAAAACATTATTCAAAAATCTATAAATAGTGTTAGCAATTAATTTATAAATCAGTTACAATTAGAAGTTTTTGTCAAGATGTACTCTCGTTATTCAAGTGATGATGATGATGAAACTCAATTTAAAATGAGTTCACCTCAACATATGTTGTATGACAATCGTTTTGGTTCATACAAGAAGAAATGGCCTCAAACATTAAAATATTTAGTAGAATCATTATCTGAAGCTGGGTTCTTCTACACTCAAAAAGGTGATGAGGTTCAATGCTTTTGCTGTGGAGGTTCGTTAAAAAATTGGAATGATGGAGAACATCCTGGAGAGAACAACATGCGATTTGGTTTCCAAAATGCAATTATATTAATATGGTGAAAGGGTCAAAATATATTGATTTCGTTAATGAAAAAATAGTTGTTAAAGTATAATTAATTCAAAAATAAAATGTTTAAAAAATAAAAACATAAAAAAAATAAATCTATTGTTTTTCATTTATTAATCATAATCAAAATAACAGCAATGTCTATGGAGAACCGCTTTAACATACATGACCACGTGATGACGGTTCAAAAAATAAATTGTTTTGAAAGTAGGGTAAATAATTAACATGGAAAATCGTGGCTAACTTTCTAAAACTTGTACAATAAATTTGCGTAAATAAAATGTTTAGAAAGTTGGTTAAACTATAATCTTAGAGAAACATGATTAACTTCTAAAACTTTTAACAACAAATTTTCACATAAAAATAAATTGATTCGAAAGTAGGTTAGATAACTAATATAGAAAATCATGGTTAACTTTCTAAAACTTGTATAATAAATTTATAAATAATTGTAATATGTATAAAAAATTTTACTATATAATAAATGGAAATTGCAATATTAACTTAGATTAAATTCAGAAATGGTAAGTTTCATTTAAAAAGTATTTTTTACAAAATATTATATTTATATATATTTTTATTTTTTATTTATTTTTTATTTTTTTTTTTTTTCAGGCTGATCAATTTATCAAAAATTTTAATGAACTAGTAAAAGAAAGAAACGTAAATCGTTTCTTGAAAACGGAGGATATAGTTTATAATAAGCCTCATAAAGTGAAAAAAATTAAGTTAAACTCCACTAGATATGGAGAAAGAATACATGTATTTATTTCTGAGGGGATATACTCCCTATCAGAAAAGATGTCGAAAGGCATCAAAAAAAGATACACACATTACAACAACAACAAATTGTATATCAACTTTTTTTTTATTTCTTCAACTTGTATATCTACAGACTTGCTTTACGTTTTATTTTTTTAATATCATGAATAAATTAAGAAACTTTTCAATATCGACTACATAAAACTAAAAAGATGATGCCACCTATAGATAAAGTTAAAAAAAATCATTTACAGTTGAATACCTGATTTTTAATAAATTTATATAGAGTTTTAGTTAACATGTTTGATATAAAACTGTAAGATTCAACAATTTATCAAAGACACATACACTCTTCCAAAGTTTATCAAAGACACACACACTTTACCAAAGTTTATTAAAACTTTTCAAAATTTATCAAAACTTTTCGAAAGTTTAAAGTGCTGCCATCTAGTAAAAAATTAAAAAAAATTTAATATACAGTTGAATGACTGATTTTTAATCAATTTATGCATAGACGTATACAGTTTATATGAAGGTTTAGTTATCGGGGTGTTACTGTTCTCTTCTATATAAAAATATGACGTATACGTTTATGTTGTTGTAATTTACATGCAAAAATTGTTTGGTGTAAATTATTTTTGGCTGTGCTAGCTACATCTACTTTATACTACTTGTACGCTAATTTTTACTTTTTTTTATTTTTTATTGAATATTAATTAATTCATGTAATATCTAATATGCTACCGGTGATTATACCATTTTAAGTGTGTTTCGATTAACACGAGAAGTATATTAGTATTTACGGACAGTAATTCTATTTATTTAATTATATGATTTTAATATGTTCCGAAGATTGTAAGAGAATGCATCTGTATTAGTACGACTTAACGCACAGCACATTTTGTATATAGAATATAAATTGTGGTATAATCAGTCCAGTCGCCGCGGCCTGATGAGTAGATTGATTTTTTCATAATCATAAGCTCATCAGTTCGAAACTGGATTGAATTCTCTTACAATCTTCGGAACATATTAAAATCATATAATTAAATAAATAGAATTCTGTCTATTAGTCGGTTTCGTTGAATTACTGTTCGTAAATACTAATATACTTCTCGTGTTAATCGAAACACACTTAAAATGGTCTAATCACCGGTAGCATATTAGATATTACATGAATTAATTAATATTCAACAAAAAAAAATTTAACTTGTATTTGACTTAAACAACCAAACAAAATTTTTATCGGCACCACATGTAGTCATTGGTAATATCTACAACGTAAAAACAGTCCATATATAAAATATCGGCACTGTATCCAGTACATATATAGAATACTGTGCTGTATTTTTTATAATATTTAATTAAAAATGAATAAAAAGTTTTTTTTCTGCCAGTGCAGATACAGCGGGCGGGAGCTACGAATTTTATCAAGAGTTTAGCCGAATTCATAAAAAGTGAGGACTACTTGCCACAACAAATTTTTAATGTCGAAGAAACTGGGCTATATTGGAAAAAAAATGCCAAATCGGTCCTATATATCCCTTTTTGTAATTTAAAAAAAATAATATTGAATTTTAAATTTTTCACTACACTTCCAAACACAACCAAAACCGTACAATTGTTAACGAGAACTGTCTTCTGTCTCTTTGAGGTTGATCTGTGACGGTGTCGCATTTGCGAACAAATTGTCGAACTAAAAAATCGCCCTATAATTTCAATTTTGTGGGGTCACAAGTTTTGGTTATTTGGGTAACGTCTAAAGTAGCCATAATCGCCGTGACTAATATCATGACAGTCCGCCATTATTTCGGCATATAAGTTTGTAGCGGCTCTTTCATTTATACAATCTTGTATACACTCATTCATTCATTCATTATTACATTCACTCACCGCCACAATCAATTCGTTTGCGAACCCATTCAAAAACAAAAGAACTCACCTATTTAATGTCAGGCATACCAATGCAACCACAAAAAACATTTCATAGAAAAAAGAAAAAAAATGAAAATAAAACAAAGAAAAATAAAAGACGTCACTTGGTGCTATCGGCGTTACACACATTGAGCCAATTCACACTGTGTTGTATATGCATGTTGCAACTTCCTCGTTTTTTTCCCCTCTGTTAATAAACTTGTTAAAGTGGGCGTGGTTTTGTTGCATCTTTTTCATCGTTTTTTTTAGCGATGAACGTGTTGCATGTTACTAACACAAACAAAAATTATTATAATGCGCACTAACACAGACGAAGTTTTTCATTTAAAATTATTTTTGATGGAATAAACATCTTGATAATTTAGTAGAAATTTTTGTGTCAATTTGTGAAATCAAATATCACTCGTAATTTTTTTTTAAATTTTAGTAAAATTGTGTTGTGTTTTTTTTTGTTGTAACAACAACAGTGAAAGTTATAGACGAATTTTTTGAATATTTTGATTTTAATAAAAGTTGTAAATAAAATATTTTGGGATTTTTAGTGTTAAATTTAAAGAAATTGTGTTTTTTTTTTGTAGTGAAACATTAAACAATTTGTTATAGAATTTTTTATGGTTGTAAACCAATTGTGTTGTGTTTTTTTTTTTGTTAACTTTTTAATAAAATGGATGAGATTTGGAGCCATCAGGAAACAATTGAATTAATTAATTTATACAGAAATTCGACGTGCCTATGGGATCCCATGGATCCCAATTTTACGTCAAAATCCAAACGTAGTACATCATTAAGTGAAATTTGTACTACTCTACAAAAAACAAAAGCAACTTTGACCGTTTCGGCCATTAAAACAAAACTAAGGACATTGCAGAGCCAATTGTCGAGAGAAAGAGGCAAGATAAATACGTCGAAGCGAAGTGGCAGTAGCACTGACAATTTATACAAACCGAGTCTATGGTGCTACGATGAGCTATCGTTTTTGTTGTATTGCAATGATGCTGAAAGCAGCTCATCGAACATCAACCAAGAATTGGTAAGTTATATTTTAATTTTATAAGTCAATAATTTCTATAACATATTGATTATTTAATTTCCAGATTGGATTAGCAGAAAAATCTAAAGAAGAAATAGAATCTCGGCAGAATATGAATAAAAAGGTAAATTATTGTTAACAATATTGTTTATTTATTAAAGTAAATTATTGTTTATTTATATAGTGTAATGCAGTAGTTACAATGTCCCTTCATTATTAAAATATTCCCTCAGTTGAGTACGAACATACTCTCCCAATTTAGTTTTTTGTGAGTTTGCAACAGCTGCTATTTGATTAGTATCGTCATTCTGCACCTCATCAATGTTATCAAGATACCAATGGCTTCTGGTTATTAAAAAATTGTGCAGTAAGCAACAGCATTGTACAATTTTTTTAACTTTATCCTCTCGAAGGTTAATTGGCTTTTGAAAAACCTGGAATCGGTTGGATAAAATTCCGAAAGCCCTCTCAATCGTTTGTCGTGCTCGACTTAGGCGGCGATTAAAATTTTTTTTATGTACGTCTGTTGTTGTGTACGGATAAGGTGTCATCATGTGTTCTGACAAGGGAAAAACATTATCAGCAACAAACATATGTGGTAATAACCTTGAATTTCCTATATGCCTGTTTGGCGGCAAGAACTTATCTGATTGTTGTAGAATGTACATTAAGTCAGACCACTGTAAGACACCACCATCGCTTATCCTGCCATTACATCCAACATCAATAAAAGTAAACTTTGCTTGAGCATCTGCTACAGCAAGTAGAACAATACTGTGAGTTCCTTTATAGTTGTAATATAAATTTGCATTTTTATTTGATGGCTTAAAATTTATGTGCTTTCCATCTAGAGTCCCCAAACAGTTTGGAAACTGCCATTTATATTCAAATCCGTTTCAAGTTTGCTACAACACACACGCGCATTTATTCGTACGTTCAACTATTTTGTCAGCCATATTTTGTGGTATACAAATTTTACAATATATTTCGGTGGTGGATTATATAAACCCATTTTTGTAATTTTACTAAGTGTAGTGAGTTCACAATTAAACAAAATTATAATTCAATAAATTAATTCAGTGAACATAAAATCAGTGTGTGTTTATTTGTGTCAAGAAAATAATAATTTATTACTTGGTAATAAATACAAGCAATTTATTATTGTGATACTGGGTGGTGTATTACAGTCGAAGCAACGTGCCGCGAACCCAGTTCCACAATTGGTGACCATTCGACGCCCTTTTTAGGGACTCAACAGTCTATTATACAAAACGACAGTGGGATATAATATAGCAACCAACTCATACGGCGTCACACATATGCGAATAAAACGAAAATTATTAAATCAACGGTAAATGAAAAAACCGCACAGTTGAAAAAATATTGCTTATGTAATGCAAATTGCATTACATATAGGTCCAGTGCAAGTCTGTATTATAAAATGATACAAAGCTTGCATTAAAAATTAGTTTGATACAATTTGCATTGATTTGTAATACAGCAATTAGATTAAATTTTAGTGCACCATTCCGTTATAATATAAAGCAAATTGTAGGAGAACCGTCAATCAACTGCATTAAAATTTATCAAAAACTGCATTAATAAAATATTTTAGAAGTATTAAATTTACAGCAAGTTGCATTAAAAGTTCCGTAATTTTAGCAATTTTTTTTTTGTTTTTCCGGGTTTATTCTTTGTTTTTAGTGCCTTGAGGTTGAGGGTCGAAATCTCAGAAAGCAGTTTACTTAAAAAAATAAAATAAAAAATAAAAATTTCATATTTATTTCATCTTTCAACGGGCGGGCTAGCCTAGTTCACTTTATGGTCGCCCAAGGTACTAACATATAAATTAAGAACTGAAAAGCTTACGTTAAAACATAATAGATATTTTCGAATCCGGAAAACTAAATTATTAAAGATTTATTAAGCTGCTTATATATATGTCATGTAGTCGGTTTGATTTAGTGAATTTTATACCAGTAATGCAAAACTCGAGCATGATCTTATTATTCATATATTCATATTGTTTTAGCGAATTTTATGTTGATATAATTTTTTCAATTTAAGCAGGTTGCTTTAAAATGTTAAATAGTTGTATTAAAAATATTTTCTTAAGCAAATACTGCTTTAGAAATCCTCATAATTGCATTAAAATTCATTTTAACGCAATCATACTTTATATAATTTAATAATAACTGTAAGTCGTAATGCAAGGCTTGCATTAAAAATTAAAGTAATTTTTTCAACTGTGCGGCACACAACAGTGCAACAAAAATTACAACAGAAAAAAAATATTATTGCGATTACGGAGATTTACATACTATTTTTCAAATAAAAAACTTGGTGCGGAATAATAAAACTGTGCCAAGTACAAGGTAGGTAACCATATTTTTTTTACCAAGAGTTGCGAAAGTTTCAAAAAAAGTGAATGGTACTATTGCATGCTATTGTAGCGGGTACTTTCTTCCATTACAAGAAACACCGCACAATAAAATCAACAGCGGACAATCCTTTGCAAGCTCTAATTTTTATCTACGGACAATTCTCCAGATAAAGAATTTTACAAAATACATCCCAAAAACTTGTAACGAACAATTCGCATTTAATTGTGACTTCATTCTTTTCCTCATTACATAACAATTCTACTTTTGTATACAAACTATACAAAGTACATTATGCATACACAAACATACAACATAACTTGTATTTACAAATTTCGTATGCAAAATATAATTGAAAAATTATATTTTTGTGACACACAATCATTTTGTTAGCATGACCTCCAAATCACCTCATTTGGAATTGCATTAAAATCGCATCGATTTTAACAAGACAAAATTGATAAAATCATACAACGACAATAGGTATCATGTTTTTTTCAACAGCCTGCGTCATACCTTTAACATCATCAATAACACAATTGCCCGAACAAAAGAAAAACTGGTTACCGAATTTAGGTTCGGCGGTTTTCAAAATACACGAGGAAGAAAATAAGCCACACATTCAGTCTATTCAATTTGGGACTTGGCAGCAAGCAGCAGCAGAGCAGCAAACAACAAATTATATTTTATAAAAAAAATATTTTGTTAAATAAAATTTAAATATCTCTAAACTAAAGTTTAGTAGTTTCTAATTTTATTTCATTTCATAAAAGAGTTAATAAACCACATTTCTGGAATCAACAATTATTGGGAATAAACGTTATACTACACTATTATTTACGAAGAAAAGAAACGTGCTACAAGGCAAACAACATTGGACCAGTTCTTTATTAAGTAGTTTTATGTACCTTAAATGTATCTATGTACGCTGAAATATTTATGTACATATCTGAATAAATAATAATTTCTAGAAATAATATAAATAATAATGTTTTATTAAATATTTGTGTATATAGGTCCATTCTATTTTCACCTATCCATTAAAGCTAAGAATATTTTCACGAATTTAAGGTTTGTTCGACTTACGGTATTATCACAGAGGTCGCGTCAATGCATAAATTTCGAAATTGTACGTTCTTTTGCTGTGTTATTTTTCTTATTATTATTGTGACAGCCATCATACGCTAAACACACGCTAAATTTACAATTGGGTTATTTCATATAAAATCGAATTTATAGGTAAGTAACCGGTATCAGGTATGTGGAAATTAGAAATCTTAAATTAATAAATACGACCATGGGCTAGGCCCACTAGTTAAACCTTCGTTAGTGCTCCTTTTGTGTCTCTGGGTTTTTCCTACTGTGATGTAGGTCCGCGTTTTTTTTTTTTTTTTTGTAATTTGATTGAGTCCCATCGTTTTCGGTCCATTTTGTGACCAATTGCCCCTTCCCAACCATGCGGCTAGGTTAGGTTAGGTTAGGTTGGAGTGGCTGCTTACGCACACTTAGACCGGTGACGGTCCATTGTGATACCACAGGATGTATCCCCTTTTACCCCTATTGGAACCATTTCGAGCTACTTATGTAGCGTAAGACGTCCCGCACTTTAATGTTTTCGAGATCCGAGAGGCAGTCCATCCTGAACTTACCTAAGTGTTTGTGCCTTCTGAGAGCCAATGCTGGACACGAGCAAAGGAAGTGGACCAACGTCTCTTCCTCCTCTTCGTCCAAGCAGCTTCTGCAGAAGTCATTAGCCTCCAGACCCAGCCTTCTTGCATGTTCTCCAAAAAGGCAGTGTCCCGTGAGAATTCCTACGACCGTTCTTAATTCACGTCTGCGTAAGGATATTAATGCCCTAGTGCGCCCCAAGTCCAGCTTTGGCCAAACTTGTCTTGCAACTCTACAGGTGAGGGTGTTAGACCACCTTTCCCCCGCTGAGGATAGCGCCTGCTTCCCAAGTGCTTGTCTCAGCGCTGTGATAGGCCTCCCCAGACTTGCCCTTTCCGGTTGCAGCTGGAGAGTCGTACCATGCCTAGCAAGTTCATCTGCCCTGCAGTTCCCCATGACGCCCGAGTGACCTGGGACCCAGACTACCTGGATGTTGAAATGCGTGGTTGAACCATGCGGCTAAAGCAAGGCAGAAAAATTATATTGTTATTAAAAAAAAAAGTTTGTGGAATAAAGGAATTAATAATTTATTAAATTCCTGCTGAAATTTATTTGAAGAGAAATTATTAAGCGGAATATCCTCAACTCAATTTCAACATTGAGTAAAGTTAAATAATTCTTACTTGCGTCCATTAACATTATTTTGAAACTATAACGGTAACAACAACAACCAGCACCGATACCACTAAATAATAAAAGGCTGAAAACAAAACAATGAATTGGGCCATTTCTATTCTCTTATCTGTAATACTCAATACAATCATCTTACATGCAAAACCACTATCAATCAAGAAAAAAAGCTCCAATGTCCAAACTAGTGATCAAAATTATGATTTTTTTTGGATATTATTGTTTAGATCAGGATACGATTCTCACTGAATATTTAATATCCCAAATTGAAGAATGTATCCCGGAACCATTGAATATAAGCTCGAAATCCAATATTCAAGTAGTGGAGAATAAGGACTTATGTAAAATACCTTTTTTCCAATGCTCTGTTTCAACATTTAATTCTGTGATGAGATGTGAAAAATCATGGCAGCAATTCACACCGTTAACAATTTCTTCAGAAACTATTATGCTTACTCAACAAGAATGTTTGCAAATAATAGAAACAAAAACCTATAACCATTTAAAAGGATTTCAAATGGTAATTCCACAAATAAATACAATGTACAAAGCTTCAATTGTACATTATGGATATATGTATATCATCAGGAGGTGGTTACCATGATCGAGGACTATCCATAGATAGAGCCGTAGATTTTTGGACACGATGGGCCAGCAAAAGTATGGCGGAAGAAGGGGCAAGCACTAAATGTTAAAAACCTTAGAAGCACCGTAAACATGGCGGTGTAGCGTAATGGTTTGGGGATGTATGGCGGCAGGTGTGGGCAATTTAGTGATAATCAATGGCAATATGAATAAGGAGATGTACCTTGACATTTTAAGGGTCAATTTGGCTGAATCAGCAACAAACCTCGGCTTGCAACAGGGTCAATGGGTATTTCAGTAGGACCACAATCCCAAATATACAGCCCATATAGTGCGAGAATGGCTCCTATATAATACACCGCGTCAGTTGAATTCTCCGCCACAAAGTCCGGACTTAAATCCGATTGAACACCTATGGGATTATATCGAGAAGCAACTACACAAACAAGAAATATCTTCTAAAAGGACTTTGCAGCAGGCGATCATCGCTGAATGGAATAATGTGCCAATTGCATTTACAGAAAAGTTGGTCTTGTCAATGCCGAATAGACTGCAGGCCGTCCTCGAGGGAAAAGGTTGCCCGACGAGGTACTAAATATTGTAATTATGTCCAGTACGATGAATTTTGGAAATTGGAGAATTTTGTATATAAACATTTATTTATTTTTTAAACATTTTGAAATCAAATTAATGAAAACTATATTTATAAATATGTAGTCTTTTTCTCAATCCCTATTCTTACTTGTGGTACTTGATATCTTTAGCTGGCCCACTTTTTCACTTACGCGAAATTTTGAGGTTGTACGATGAATTATGTTGCAGTGTGGGAATGGTTTAGATATTGAAAAAATATCTCCAAAGGGTTTTTTCGACAAACTTTGGTCCAAAATTTTTAATTATTCAACAAAATTTGGTCAATTTATGTCATTTGTTATAGGTCTCATATGTTTAAACAAAATTTTCCAATTCACTATAGGAATAGGTAGAGATGAAATACGCACAAGAGGATCAGTGACATTAGAAATGGAATTTGAGAATAATTTCGAGATTACTTATAAGATGCATATAGTAGCAGATAATTTTCCAATCTCAGAAAACGGAGTAGTAGGTCACGATTTCTTCGAAAAACACAAGGCCGACGACATAAAGTAAAGCTCGAACAGTAGCGTAAACGATACAACTATTGACACCCAAAAATATCACACAATTATTGACACACTTGCTTTACTTAAGGTTTATAGCAAAATCATTTTATTTATCCTCTCCATATCTCAAATTTTTACAAATATTCCTCAATTCTCTTTCTCTTTTATATATGTTCTCTTGTTTAGAAATTTAGTCTGTTGGTGAATTTTGCGTGACAAAGACGCGTGTTTCTTTATAAATTTTTTGTGGTCAAACGGACCGAGTTTTGCTAAGGAATTAGAATTTGTAAGTACTTCCTATTAATTTAATAATTAAATTTAAATAATAAGCTCAATAAATTATGTGGTACTAAGAACAATATTTACAAATGTGCTATCTAAACCTCATTTTTTTAAATAAGATAACAAGATATTAGGGGTGTCAATAATTGGATTAATCTGTTGATTATATTCATTTATTGTCATAGGGTGTCAATAATTGTAATCTATTGGAGTACAATAATCGACACCATGTCAATAGTTGTACTTTTAAAGAATGACAATAACTGAAATGGTTTCGAAAATTTATTTTTAGTAAAAAAAACGCCCAAGACAAATAATAATTACTCCGAGGAGGATCTTCAAAATGCTCTTGTAGCGATTAAAACCACAAAAATTTCAAAAAGAGCAGCGGCAAAATATTATGGTATTCCCAGAACCATATTGATATTCCGTATGGGAGAAAAATTCAAAAAAGTGAGACCGGGCCCTTCGACAGTGCTAACCGCAGAAGAAGAAGATATTCTAGAATATTGGATCATCACTTCACAGAAAAAAGGATTTCCCCAAAGAAAAGAAGATGTTCAGCACGCAGTAAAAGAATTCATCGAATCTACACAACGAGAACATCCTTTTGGTACTAATAATTTGCCAGGTAATGGATGGTTTCGAGCTTTTCTGAATAGACACCCGACTATCTCATTAAGAACACCAGATCCGGTGACAGCTGCGAGTGCCACAGTCGGCGAAAATGATATTAAGGAAAAAAATTCAAAAATTCAATTTCAATTGAAAAATATTTAAAGGAAAACAACTATTTTGAAATAATGCACGATCCTACAAGAGTTTTTAATGGCGACGAAACGAATTTTCAGTTGTGCCCCAAAACTAAGACGGTATTAGCAGCAAGAGGGGCCAGAAACATATATGAAGTCGACCGAGGGTTAGCAAAAACAAACTTAACTGTGATGTTTTCGTTTGCAGCCTCAGGAGCTTTGGTTCCCCGTATGGTAATTTACCCGTACAAACGAATTCATGAGGACATTCGAAAATCATTGCCAATGGACTGGGCTTTGGGGATTAGTGGTAATGGGTGGATGACCAAAGAAGTTTTTTATGAATATGTTTCTAAAGTTTTCCATCCATACCTTATCAAGATTGGAACGAAATTCCCCGTAATATTTTTCGTGGATGGCCACAGCACGCATCAAACACTTAAATTAAGCAAACTATGCGTCCAATTAGGAATTGTGTTAATCGCTTTGTATCCAAACGCAACGCGGATATTACAACCAGCTGACGTAAGTGCGTTCAAGCCTCTCAAAAACGGATGGAATAAAAAGGTACATGAATGGCGGCGACAAAATCCTAAAGAATGTTTAACCAAGCAAAAATTCGCTCCATTGCTTGGAGAAGTGGTTGAAACAAGTATTACAGCTCAAACTATTGAGCATGGTTTTCGGGCCTGTGATATCTTCCCTTGGGACTATAATTCTATAGATTTTTCTCGTTGTTTGGGAAAGGGATCGGGAACATCAATCGGCCATCGATTCAAAGAATCAATGACTACAACTGACAAAACTATTTCATATGAGAAATTCGAACAAATAATAGGTAAAACAACCATCAACGAATTTGAGAAAGCTTGCAATAGTGTATGCAATACGTCACATTGGTCGGATGATAAAAGACATTTGTTTACATTATTTATTCAATTTAAACCCGAAAATTTTGCTCCAAAAACACAAATTGATTGTTTAGTCAACAACACCAACCCAGTTTTGGAAAGTGAGATATTATCTTTCAACCATATAGGTAACTCTTACATGGATGTATCGGAAATCAATGACTTTTTATTCGTTAACGAGGAAATAACTGTAGAATAAGGTGCAGAAAACGTTGACCTAGTGGCTATAAATGAGTCCAGCATTCCCCTAGTAACTCCAATTAAGCTGACCGCTGCAATTGATGAGTTCTTGGATTGGCCGATAACACCTGAAAGACAGAATATTAAGCCTAAGAAACCACGAAAACCGTTTGTTATTACCGATGCATTGTGGATTAAGTCCGAGCAAATTAAAAAGGAAACTAGACAAATGGAAATAATAGACAAAGAACAAAAAAAAATTAAAAGATTGGAAAACAAAAATAAAAAAATAAAAGAAAAAGGTCAAAGAACAAAACCAAAAATTAGTAAGAAAAAAACGAATAAAGTAACTCGACCCAGATTGTCTTCTGCTTCTGTACCAGTGCAACAACAATTACACAACCTAATCATTTACGTAAGGCTTTTTTACAACACATTTTAGAATTTCAGTTTTAATTGTTATGTTTTTTAGCGCTGGCCCAGATCGATAATATCGAACTGATTGATGTTCAAACTGAATCTCTGAATAATGGAAGAAATGATGCAGGAAAACTCCAAAACCATATTCATTCCATACCTCTACGGTAAAAAGTTTACGATAATCATAGATCACAAACCTCTCACTGGTAACCCTCTACGCTTTGCCGTGCGACGATTAAACCTAAATGTCTCCTGAACCTTGCTGTTGCTAGATGTTAGTAGGATGGTTATTAAATTTTTTATACTTACCGATAACTGTTCTTCTCTTGATTGATTTAAAAGAAAGTATAACATAACTTATCAATCAGAAGTTATCACTTATATTCTAAAATTCATAATCATATCAAACAAGTAAATAAATCGTGGAAAATGTCTAAATTCAACAAAAAGTGCCATCTCATCTGGACGATAAAAGTTTCACCATATCTATTACATCATTATCATCGGTAAGTATCTCATCTACTAACATCAATGGTACCACGTACACTCTAAGAAGTGATAGTAAAAACACTCGCAAATTTGGAATTTCCTCACAAAAAAATGTGTTAAATAACTTATCTCTGTGTAATAAAAAATCGTAGCAATGTGATTTTCTAAATATAGCCGTAATTCGCACATTTGTTATCGTTTACACTATTAAACAGGTAAAACAAAACAATAATGAGTGATTTCCCACTATAGAAGTTTTTTACAACTTACTGTATGTGTTTTTACACAAAAATGGGTTTTTACTGTATTTTTAGTTGCATTTCGTTGTGACGAACAATGCATTCGCGTTATACGAAACAAAAAATCATTTAAGTCGTGACCATCACAGTGTATATAGAACGTATTCAATAGAAGTGGAAAAAAAAAATTAAGTTTTAGTTTGTAAGATATTTGTGCGTGCTTTTTTTATTTAAAATTCAATTAATTCAAATAAATTATTTTATATAATATAAAAACATTAAAAAGGTATTATTTATAATTTTTAAATGTAATACATATTTGTAAATTTTTTGTAAAGGATATAATATTGTACCACAAGCATTTATATTTGCACAGATCCTTAAAAAAATGGCCAATTTATTTGTTTGTTTCCGGCATGTTACAAAAAATTTTCAATTTATAAAACATTTAACACAAAATAATATTAAATATTAAATAATATTTTTAGTTGCATTTCGTTGTGACGAACAATGCATTCCGCGTTATACGAAACCATCACAGTGTAGAACGTATACAATAGAAGTGGAAAAAAAAATTAAGTTTTAGTTTGTGAGATATTTGTGCCTGCTTTTTTTTATTTAAAATTTAATTAATTCAAACAAATTATTTTATATAATATAAAAATATTAAAAAGGTACTATTTATAATGTTTAAATGTAATATTTGTAAATTTTTTGTAAAGGATATTATATTGTACCACAAGCATTTATATTTGCACAGATGCTTAAAAAATGGCCAATTTATATGTTTGTTTCCGGCATGTTACAAAAAATTTTCAATTTATAAAACATATAACATGCATTGGCACCGGTCAGATTCACAGTTATTAAAACAAAATCAAAGTGAAATGAACCAAAAATGTGTCGAAACTTTTAAGTGTAAAATCGTAAATTGTTCATTTGAGTCAAATAATTTAAGAAAAATGATTTCTCATTTAAATTTTCATTTCAATTTAAACTCTAGTATTGAATGTCCGTTTTCAGAGTGCAAAATTAAAATCAAATCAAAATCAAACTTAAAAACACATGTTTATAGAAAACATAACCAAACTTTTACACGAAACTTTAATTGTAATATTGCTAGCTCTGACAAACAATTACTTGATTGTCCGGTAAATACTGCTTTTCAAAACGAAGTTAATATTGATTTTATTCCTAATAATCTTGGGGATGCAAAAAATAATGAAACTTCAAACAATAAATTTGGACATATGTTTCTAGAATTAAAAAGTAAATATAAATTAAGTGAAGAACGTTCAAATTTTTTGGCCAACGAGCTTACAAATATTTTAACCGATAATACAAATTATAACACTGAAAGGATTGATCGTTTATGTCGAACATTAAATATAGAACAGCATGCAGTTGATATCATTAATATAACAAATAGTTCAAAATTATTTTCCAATTTAACAGAATTAAATTCTTCTTTCAAATTGAATAATTTTATAAAGAATAAAAGTATTTATGTGGCTCCCCAGAAAATGCATCTGGGAAACGACTCATATCACAAAACATGTTTTTTCTATTATGTTTCTATTATAGAAACTTTAAAGTGTTTAATTTCAGACAAATGTTTTGTTAATTTGATTAATGAGAAAAATGATTTTCCAACTAGCAATTATGCTGATTATACTGATGGATCTGTCTATAAAACTAACTTATTTTTTAATGTTGGTAAAAGAAAAATTGAAATAATATTATTCCAAGATGCTTTTGAGGTATGTAATCCTATTGGTTCTTCTAGGAAAAAGGATAAACTGTTAGGCATTTATATGATGATAGGAAATATAAATAAAAAATTTAGGTATTTTATTAACAATATTCAACTTGTCGCATTGTGTAAAGAGAGTTCCATTAAGACTTTTGGCTTTGAAAACATTTTTAAACCCATCATTCAAGATATCCTTACACTTGAAAATGGTATCGAAATTATTGATGCATATTCGGAGATTCCAATTCAATATTGCGGATCTTTGTATGCGATGCTGGGAGATAATTTGGGAAGCCACCAAATCGGGGGATTCACAGAAAATTTTAGTTTTTCCGAATTTTTCTGCCGATATTGTTTTTACACTCGTGAAATGCTAATGAATGGGGATTTAAATCAGTGTGAAGTAAGAACTGCTGAAAATTATAATTTAAATCTTGCTGAGTTGAATTTTAGTGAGCAATCTATCGTAAAAGGTGTTAAATCGGACTCTTGTCTTAATAAACTAAAATATTTTCATGTTTGTAATCCCGGACTTCCTCCTTGTTTAGGCCATGATCTATTTGAAGGCATAATTCCATATGATTTAATGCTAATTATAAAGCATATTATTTCCAATTTTTAAGTGTCTCTCGATTACATAAATATGACCCTGGCTTATTTACGCAAAATATTTCAACTACGTTTAAATTTTCCAAAACTAGAAAAAAATATGAAAAAAGTTCCTGGAAAATGTAATGAAGTCATGCATATTTTAATTCTGTTACCGATAGTTTTGTTAGGTAAAATCCCAAATCTTGAATGCACTAAATGGAAATTTCTATGTAGCATGGTAGAAATGGTTCGACTAATTTGTTCTCCTAGCATATCTGAGAGCGGTATTGGCTTATTAGCACATTATGTACACGTATATTTTGAGTTTAGAAAAGATTGCTTTCCAAATGTGAAACTAAGACCAAAACATCATTTTATTTGTCACTACCCTAACCTTATTAGAAAATTCGGCCCATTAAAAAATTTATGGACATTACCTTTTGAACAAAAACACCAATTTTTTAAACAGAAAGCAAAATTATGCAGAAATTTCAAAAATATAACTTTTACTCTTGCCAAGGCTCATCAAGATTTACAGGCTAATCTCCAAGAAGACCGTTTTAGGTCTTACATAATATGTGTCAAAGTCGAATATTATACAAGCAAATTAATTAATGTAAATATTTCTAGCGAATTTACATTTCTTACAAATAAAATCACATACTTAAATACAATTTATAAAGAAAATGACGCTATACTTTTTAATTTTGATGAAAATGAAAATGCAGAAGTCTTAATAATAAAATCAATTTATTTAAACAAAACGTATGATAAAGCAGTATTTTATGGAGATTTGATAAAAATGTGGTACTCTGAAAACTTGATATTGTACTAGAGCTATAAAATTGACCAATCAAAACAAGTTGTAAATTTGGAAAATATTGTAAATATAAAACCAATTAATATTTTTAAATACAATAATCTGATTTATTATTCACCAAATTGCACGCACAATTTAAAATAGATTGCGACATCAATAAGTTATATCGTATATAGTTACAAACACATTTGTAAAATAGTCATTTAAGTAACAATCAACATTTTATATAATAATAATAACCATAATAAACCAAAATAGTACGAATGGACAAGTATACGTTCAACATCTGGAGTAGCGACAGGAAAGTGCGGAAATTGTTTATAAGTTCTCCCAAAATCAAAGCAATAATTGATAAAGGTAATAAATGCATAATATAAACGTATGTATATTTTTTTTTGTTCAATATATTTTTTATATTTAGCTGCAACCTTTGGTATTCATGGTTCAAAATTAGTATTGGAAAACAATGGATCGGACATATGCGAAGATGAAGTTGTGGAGTATTTAATTAAAAGTAACCTGCATGTGATATTTCTGGTGCTAAACGAGGAAGAGGACTGGGTTTCAGAGGAAAATCAAAAAGAAACATCAGAAAAGGAAAACGTGAGTTTATTGCGGTTGTTCTTATTAAAAATAACCATAATATTGAAATTTTAAATCATTGTTTTATATTTCTAACCAATAACTTGCCAAAATTTAACCAATATTAACACAAGATTGCCGGAGCGAGTCAATTTGACTCATTTAAATAATTTAATAAAAACATAATATATTGTTTTTTTAATTAATACTAGATTGCCGGATGTTAACTACAAACCCACATTTTTTTTTATTTTATTATTTTAGTTTTTTATATATACATTATACATTCAAAAAAATCGTAAATGAGTCAAATTGACTCGCTCCGGCAATCTAGTGTTAATGTCCTATATGTTCTAATACTGCAAAAATTATGTAAAATTTAAAACAATAGCTGAAATTTAGCTTTTGAAGAACAATTAAACTTAAGACATATTTCTTTCTTGTTCAAATTATATTTTTTTTACTGTTTTACAGCAATCCGAACCTATTATATTTAAGATCGTCGATGAGGCTGATAATGAAACAATTTTCAGTCACAGCACAGAAGAGCTCGAGACGAATTATTCTGATACTCAATCGATGAGTAGCACCGCAGCGTCGTCATCATCAAGTACCAACATAGAATGCCGAAAGTTGTTTAACAATTTTGAAAACCCATGGCATAAAATGCCGTTTGATGTATTGGAATTACTAAAAAATAAATCAAACCTGGGTAAACGACTGAATGTGGTAGCGAATACAATAGTGGATGAACTACGAGGCTTTTCATTACATGTACCAATGAGAGTGTTTCGCACGATAGCACAAAAAGCAGCCGACCTTTATCCAGACTCAATAATTGAAAAAGATGGCGATGGGAAATATCTTTCCACGGAACCATTGGCTCTCATTACTAAAATGAGAAACCGCAACAATACTCTAAACAGAGAGCCAAAACGAACCATAAATGGGGTAAATTTAAGTATTGATTTAAAACATCGAAGAAAAACAAATGTGTTAAATTCTACTTGCAATAATTGGCAACCAAATGACGAAACTATCAATCCTGAATTTAAGAAAAATATTTTACAAAATTTATATGTAAAAGAAAAAATTACATCTAATGAAAGAAACACAGTAGAATCATATATGATAGAATGTTTTACTGCAATTAGATTATTTTTAAATAATACAAGGGAAATTCCTGGAATTGCAGAGATTTTAATCGATTGGCCATATATATTTGATCATGTCATTTTAAAAGAACACTTTAAAAAATTAATGAACATCGAAGTCGGTATTTTTGAAAAAAAACTTTGCCGCAACGCGAAAAAATATAGTTAAGTTCTCCTGCGATTATGAAAAAAGACAAAATTACGACATGTCAAATATTGAAATTTTAAAATTTTTGGCCAAATATTTTAAAGAAGACTTAAATTATCTATTAAAAGAATTTGATGTAAGTAAAGTCTTTTTAAGCTTATTTCCTATTAAAAAATTACTGCAATATTGTTTACAAATCTTTCTTAATTATCATTACAGTATGGAACAACATTAGACAGCATTCAAAACCAAATACCAACTAATACGCCATGGGCAGCTGTAATAAGTAAGTAATGTCACCGTTGCTTGAACTAAGGCTGTTTTCGAAACCGATACTAATTTCGCACTTATAAGGTTTCTATGTAAATAAATCAATAAGTATGAAATAAGTATCTGTTTCGAAAACAGCCTAGGACCATTTTGTGGTAATTAAAAAGTAATATTGTTTTGAAGTTAAGATAGTTTTAACAACCGGCATATCACGATTTTTTCCTTTATACCAAGCTACTGTGGTACCCGCACATCATGATTTTTTTACTTGTAACAAGCCAAAAGTACAACCGAACATCATGCATTTTTTCTCTCCCTATGCGCCAACATACACGACATTTCGATACATCAGTGGCTTGGTACAAGGAAAAAAACAATGATGTGCAGGTGTACATGTGCCTTGTTGTAAGGTAAAAAATGCATGATGTGCGGGTGCACATGTGGCGTGGTATAAGGAAAAAATACATGATGCTCCGGTGCATCTGTGGCAGCGAAAGTGTTTTAAAACTCACAAACACGAATATTATTCTAAAAATATTACTTACCTAATAGCGTTGACTATTAGGTATTGACTATGGTTTAATAAATCCGATTTAGCTAAACGCGCTCAAATACTCTATGAAAAAAAACGGGTTTAGCAAGAACCCACTACGGTTGACACGCTACGACTAAACTCAAAAAATTCACTACATCAGATTTATTAAATCGCAGTCACTCAAGGGTATAATAGGGCGTTGCATCTGATATATCTCAAATTAATAAAAACATATACCTATTTTCACACAATGAATATGAATAATACGTTTAAGTAAAGTCACTTAACTCAAAAATTTTAAATTTCCAAACATTATTAACTAAATCATTTATTTATACAAGTTACTGAATTTTAATTTTTATAATTTGGAAAAATCACTTAATTTATCAAATTACTTAAGTAGTCGTAATATTTTATTCTTTTGTTTCAAGTTGCATTTAGAAAAACCACTTACATATGTATATCGATTTAAGTAAATATCAAATCGAACTATCAAATTTAAAATAAAAACTTATTTCGAGATATGTGATTATTCTTAATTAATTTTCAGTGATTATTCTATATTAATTTCAGATATTACTAATATAATTTTACTTATTAATTAATTACAGAAAGCTTGGATCCCGCAAATGAGGATACTTTTATTTACATTTTCGTGGAAAAGAAAGATATAATGAAAGACACAACGAATATTATTGAAACACTACAGAACATAATCTGTGTTTTTTACATAATGAATATTATGTACCCAAAACAAATTACTCAAACTATGGAATTTCTAGTGCGTTATTTCCTTAAACATTATCCGGATTCCGTCAGGGGCGCCAAGAAGACAATTAATAATTTAAATAAAATAAATTCATTAATTAACAGATTGAACCTTGCATAAATTAAAAAAATTTCATATACATAATATGTATATGAATTTTTTTTGTATGTATGTACATATTCTTGAATATTATACTATTTATTTTTATATTATTTTGAAATATTATTTTTATTTAAATAAACATTATATAATTTTAATAAAATTTCGCGTTTGTATTATTACATTCCCTATATATTCCCTATACACGTTATTGTGTGATTCTTAACTTTATTGACATATTTTCACGCGTTAGACGGTGTATTTTACAATAAATAAATTTGAAATTACAGCTGTTATAGTGGATGTTTACACTTTAATAGATTTTAATTCTGGTAAAAGGTTCTTTTTTCTTAAGTTTTTAAAGTTAATTCATGCTACGTTGAAGACAATTAACTTTAAAGAGGTATATTTTGCAACAATTTACAAATTATTTCACACAAATATAACGCTTTTTTAAACGTTTAAGATGACATTTTACGTCATTAATGTGTAATTTAAAACATTTGGGATGTGTACCACAATAATTAATTCACATATATTTAGCGTGATTATTTACAAAAAACGCTATGATGGAAATTTACTACAATAATTGAAGGAAACAGATAACCTACATTAAATGTAGTGAATTTCAACAAAAAAATTTTAGAGTGTATAATAGTCGTAACTGGTAAATTCCTGCATGGCAAAGTAGGAAAGTAACTGAAATAGGGTGAAAACCTCAGTAAGTTACTCGCTAAGCCGACTATTGTGCGCTTTTCACCAACTAACTAATACAAAATTCTCCAAAAATCGTAACTAAATCGCTTCGGAAATAGCCCTCACCAGTGGCAAGCTCCAAGTGATTTTATCGTTACACATATATAAATTTTCGTCGTTTCGTATTATAAATTTTCATTGCTTCATTCGTAAAAATTATTTTGCGATATTAATACTTTAAACAAAAATCGTAATAAATACGAAATTAAATAAACTAACGCGTTTTACAACAAAATATATAACAATTATTTTATCGTTATTGCCATAAAAAATATTATAACAATTTAGAACATATTGTCGTTATTATATTATAACAACCACATTGTCGTTATCCAAATATAACAATTGACGTTATTCATTTATAACAATTTTATTCATAAATATACAACAAAACGACGTTGTAAACCTAATGTAATGACATATTACATTTCTCATATAGTAAACAAACAAACGCATTCCAATCGTTTGTAAATGGAAATATAAATAGTATATTATTTGTTAGTGTAATTAATGATAGTAAAATATGAATCAGCAATGTTGAAATATAATCATACATTTCATTTTAATAAGCGCGTGTACAAAGAAGTTATTGTTGTAATCAATGTAATAAAATTAAACGCGTGCAAATACAATTGTTAGTGTAATAAATTATAAATGCGCTGATTGAATATTTTAAATTGAATATAAATTTTGTCAATTAAACAAATTAATAAGTAAAGTAAATTTCAATCAGAGAATAAATTACACATTAAATTTAAGTATATAAACTGTAAAATTTTGTAAACAAAAAAAAGAATAAATTTGGATCTAGTTGAGTGATCAACTAAATTAATTAGTTTGTTCTTAGAACAAGGAGCCACCCCGCTGAAACCAAGTTGCAATTAACTTTGCAATATAAGGTGGGTAAATGGCGAGGGCCAAAAGGGCGCGTTAGTCGACGCAAGAAATTGCGTTAAGAAGCGTAGGCCACTCTTCACCCTTGGCACTTCTTCACATAATAATAATTAATTAATCAACTACAAATAGTCAATATCAAATTTAAATAAATATATCATTTAATGGCGATCATGCCAATCATTTCATTATAATAATATATATAATATTTCATGGCGATCTTGCAAATGGACCAGATCTCTGACGAGCAGATTCAATGGCAACACAACAGAAGCAGTACTTTACGGAGTGAATGCAGCCAAAAAGAGGATTACTTTAGAAGAGTACAGGCAGAGGCAACATCAGACGATAAAGAAAACTAAACGTGGAGGAAAAATTAACAAAATCAAAAATCAAAAGAAAGAATTAATGAGAATATTAGGCGCGTGTGTTAGACCTAAAGATCGGCAAGTAATTCAAGCCGAATTAAATATATTAAAAGAAAAAAAAAAAGACATTATAAAAAATCAAAAGCTTTCTAAGAAAAAGAAAGTCAAATAAAACTACAATATTTGTAATTAATTAAGTCACATAGTATTTAAAAAAATCAAAAACTTCAAATAAACATGTTTGTAAATTAATTAGGTAAAATATTATTTAAAAATGGGTAGTCAACCTGCAAAACCAGAAAAAGAGATAATAATTGCACAAAATGCAGCAGATTCTAGATCATCAAAAGATAGTGAAGAAAAAGAATTAACATTAATAGAAACAGTAATAATAAACCAAATAGTAACCTTTATAATTCTTTTAATTATAATAAAAATAAAAAAAATATTGAAAAGGAGAATAAAGAAACATGTAAACACAGAAATAAGTAAAGCATAAGTAAAAATAAAAAATAATATGAATCGATGTAATTAATATAGTCTTAATAAATAAAAAATTAATTTATGTAATTATAAACAGATTAATTAAATAAAAAAAAAAATATATTGAAATGTTTAAAGCATAACATGAAAGATGAAATTAAATTAGAAAATATTAAGAAAATAGTAATAGAATTATTAGTAAATTTAAGAAAAAGTCCAAATAGAAAATATAGTGATAATTATATAAAGCTTAAAACAAAGCAAATAACAGAATTAGAAGAGTCATTAAAAAAATATAATAAAGAGTAATCCTAAATTTTTAGAAGAAGGTATAAAAATATATAAAAACTTAAAGAGAATCAAAGAGTAACTGATCATAGACCATTAGTTAGCCTATTTAGACATAAAAATCCTTCATCAAAGTTAACACGCATTAGATTAGATCTACAAGATTATGATTTCGAAGTACATTTTAAAGCAGGAAAAATGAATACGAACGCAGATGCATTATCTAGGATACAGATAAATTCTGACACATTAAAAGCAATGATACCTACACAGCATGAAGACACGAAGCATATAAAGATAATTACAAGAAGTGAAGCTAGAAGAAAACAGGAAAATAAAACCAAGCAAACATTGGAAGAAACAGAACCATCTACGCAGTATGGCCATATGCATATTTGGGACAGTACTTCTATAGCAGATATAAAGAACGCGGTTAGGTTAAAATTTGAACAAACAGCTAACATAAATAATAAAAGGGTACCCAATGATAAAGAAACCAATGATAAAGAAATAAATGATGAAAAAGTAGAAAATAAATTAAAAGACTCCAGATATAATAAAGGTTTGCAAATAAATATTGAATATAGAAATAAAATTCCTAGAAAAGTAATTGCAGAAATTAGTGATAATCCATACTCAGAATTAGATTTGACCTTGGAGAAACTAATATTCAAGATGAAAGATTCAGGAATTCAAGAATTAGCACTTGCAAGTGAAGATAAAGTATTCGAATACATAAATAAAAGTGAATTTAAAGAGAAATATAATAAAATGCATGCAAAAATGATAAATGATATTAAGCAAACCAGTATAAATATAATAATATATAAAGCGCAACAAAAAATAAATGATGAAAATAAAATGAAAGAATTGATAGATGAGTATCACAATTCACCCCACGGAGGGCATTCAGGAGTCAAAAGATTAGTTAGCAAATTAAAACAAAGATATATATGGAAAAATATGAATAAAATGGTAAAAGATTATGTCAGAAAATGTGATAAATGTGCAAGAAATAAGCAGATTAGAAAAATTAGAGAACCTTTGATGATTACGGACACACCAACAAATAGTTTTGAAGTAGTAGCTATAGACACAGTAGGACCATTAAAAATATCAAACGACTTTAGGTACATATTAACAATACAATGTGAACTAACTAAATACATTGAAGCTTTCCCAATAGAAAATAAAGAAGCTAAAACGATAGCAAAGGTATTAGTAGAAAAATTTATTTTAAAATACAGAATTTTTAAGAAACTCAAAACAGATTTAGGGACTGAGTATGTATATAAATGAATTAATGAAAAATATTTGTGAATTACTGAAAATTGAACATATAAAATCAACGCCTTATCATCATGAGACGTTAGGATCACTAGAAAGGAATCATAGAGTACTAAATGAATATTTGTTATCTTTCACAACAGATTATGATTGGGATATATGGATACCGTATTATGTATTTGCATATAATACAACTCCACATACGGATACAGGATACTCTCCTTTTGAATTAATTTTTGGTAAATTATGTGTGTTACCTAACGAGACATTAAATGATGAAGAACCAATTTATAATATAGAAAATTATGTTGAAGAATTAAAATTAAGATTAAAAATTGCTCACAAAAAAGCAAAAGAATTACTAAATATAGCTAAAATAAATAGAAAAGAACAAACAGATAAAAATGTTCAAAGTATTGATTTAAAAATAGGTGATTTTGTATACATAAAGAAAGAAGATAGAAGAAAATATGAAAGTCCATATTTAGGACCATATAAAATAATAGAAAGGAAAGGTGTAAACTCTGTATTAGATATTAATGGTAGAATAAAAGAAATACATAATAATAGATTAAAACTAAAAATTACAAATTAACAAAAAAAAAAAATATAAAATTTTTTTTTTTCCAAAAGGAGAAGGGTGTAATGACATATTACATTTCTCATATAGTAAACAAACAAACGCATTCCAATCGTTTGTAAATGGAAATATAAATAGTATATTATTTGTTAGTGTAATTAATGATAGTAAAATATGAATCAGCAATGTTGAAATATAATCATACATTTCATTTTAATAAGCGCGTGTACAAAGAAGTTATTGTTGTAATCAATGTAATAAAATTAAACGCGTGCAAATACAATTGTTAGTGTAATAAATTATAAATGCGCTGATTGAATATTTTAAATTGAATATAAATTTTGTCAATTAAACAAATTAATAAGTAAAGTAAATTTCAATCAGAGAATAAATTACACATTAAATTTAAGTATATAAACTGTAAAATTTTGTAAACAAAAAAAAGAATAAATTTGGATCTAGTTGAGTGATCAACTAAATTAATTAGTTTGTTCTTAGAACAAGGAGCCACCCCGCTGAAACCAAGTTGCAATTAACTTTGCAATATAAGGTGGGTAAATGGCGAGGGCCAAAAGGGCGCGTTAGTCGACGCAAGAAATTGCGTTAAGAAGCGTAGGCCACTCTTCACCCTTGGCACTTCTTCACATAATAATAATTAATTAATCAACTACAAATAGTCAATATCAAATTTAAATAAATATATCATTTAATGGCGATCATGCCAATCATTTCATTATAATAATATATATAATATTTCACTAATGATTATATAGATATCATAACGACACCACAGACAAACGATAGATATACCGCCCCTGGCCAATTACACTAATACATACGCAAAATTCTTGACTTTCAACCTTGAAAAAAGTAATTTAGGAAATTTATTATGCAGTTCCATTTTGTATTTACATGTATTACATTGTATTATACCAATACATAGACAATATTTTTGACTTTTAACCTTGTGGACATTTATTACGCAATTCCATGTTGAATTTACTTTGAATAGGTTGCATTTCAATTTTATTTGTGTGTGTGTGTGATTTTAGTTTGTGTGATACAGTTTAATTTTGTGGACGTGTTTTGATTGATTAAAAAAGGGGATCTTTCACCAAATAAAAAAAGTGAAATTAAGACCCTCATTAATATAAAAATGTTGTCCAACCGTGAAATATCACGAAGATTGAACGTGTCTGAAGCTAGCGTGCGACACATAAAGAAGAAGATAGAATTAGGGCACGAATTGAGCCCGAAAAGAAACAAAAGATGCGTTTGCAGTTTTTGCAGGTATGCTTCAGCGAATGAAAGCACTTTTGAAATTTTACAAAACAAATCTCAGTTTGTACGTCGTCGCCATGGTGAAAAATATCATCCCGACTGCATTGTCCCGACGGTTAGCACCCTAACAAAATAATGATCTGGTCATTAAATTGTGTACATTAAGTGAATACAATAAATGATTGATGTGATTATAAAAAATGTTCAAAACTATATTAGTTTAATTCTAGTCGACCGAATGTGTATTCCAAATTTGTCCGAAACCATACAAACCAACAACTTTTAGTAAACATATTGGCCCTTCGCGCCGGATTAAACCTCTAGCGGAATTCTGATATAATTCTGAGTTAAATTGACTTATGCCATGTTCACTAACATCCGGAGATAGTACATAATAAAGGAGAAAAAAAATTAATAAAAGGGTTAATATCAATGAACAATAGCCATTAAAAAGTATACAGCAATATTACTGGTGAATCGCCAGTTTCGTGAGTTTTATGATATGTATTTGGGATTTTTTTTTGGTTGTCATTACAAAATTAGTGACTGATTACGGATATAATAAAGGTCGATTACCCTCATTTTGAGGGTAATATCCAGGTGCGTGAATAAAATTTCACGAAAAGCTCTTTGGGAGTTACTTTGTAGCAACCCTGCCAATCAAGCGGGGTGTTGACGGTGCGAGAGGGGGAACCTGCGTCGGGTGATGCAACACAGATCAGGCCGGACGGGTGGGTCTGAAAAGGTATCGTGTTCTGAAAAAAAATTAAAACGAAAACGATCTGGAAATTTTCCTTGTTATCATTTATGAATTTTTTTTTATTTTTTTAAGTCAGTTTGAATTTCCATTGTTGATAATCTAGAATTTCCTTTGCTGTGCCTCATTTTGAGGTATTGTCAATATTTTTTTTTTATTTATTAGTTTAATATCTTTGTAAGCCAACCTTGACTGTCGCGTTTTCGTTTATACTACATTTATTACTTTTTTTATTATATAACGTTCTATTTACAGCTTTAACAATCGAATAATCACGTACACACCATACCGTTGTTTATTAAATTTTTTAGTCTTAGTTATTTTCAGTTAATTTTCTTTAAAATCGCAGGTTTACTTATTTAATTTCATTACCAATTCTTTATTCATTTGCTCCAATACATTTTGAAAACTTAACTGTAATTGCAGATTTTTGTAATTTTAGAGTTTTTACTTTACGTTTTATGACTGATAGAAAAAGTAATTTTGAATTTATGGTTGCCATAGTGGGTGGAAAAAATAATCCATCACGATGCCATCACGTGATGATTGTTATAGCGATCCAGGTTCACAATCAGGTTGGTTAGATATAAATGGAATTAAAGTTTCATATACTAAAGTTTTATCAATGGAAATATACTATACTCATACACATCTTTTAATATCTAAAAGAATCTAAGACAAAAATATTATACACAAAAAAAGAAAGCGTCAAATATAACTTATTTAAAACATGATGGAACAAAAATTTTCGAAGGAGAATATCAAATTTGGAGATTAGAAAACGCGATTGATTATTCATATCAGCCAGAGTATATTTCAAGTTTTCTGCGAAATCCCACAAACAACTTAATATTAAAACTATTTTTGGTTTTGTTCAAATTTTATATCGTAGAAATGCATATCAACAAAAAATTTGATGTGTTAATCGTTGATGATTCGATTGTTAAAATTTTAAAGGCCTTAGTATATACGAGTACATATAAACTAATGGACTCATATCTTCTTTTCCACGTTATTAAGTAATGATGTCAAAAATGTATACGTTTTCAGGCTAATCTGGACAATGAAATTCATGGTATGTTAGTACATGCAAGAGTCATTCTCAGAACAACAGCAGCAAGAAATTTGAAAACAATAGATAAACAATCTAAAGACTTAAGAGATCCTAATACTTTATCCTCAATGCAAGCAATGATCACAACAAAATATCCAACAACAATATCAGCAAAAAAAGCAATTGAATACAATATACTGAAAGTGTTTTTAAGCAAATCAGAAGATTCTAGGCTCCATGGACGCTTGTTATGTAAATTAGAAGCTATGGACTATTTTATTACACATGCTGATACGTCATTGATAGACAAAGGATGATAGACAAAGGACGCTGATACGTCATTGATAGAATGACAAAAGTAAAAGATGGTACAATAAGCAAAGAATTAGACTTGTCTTACGATAATATTGAACACTTTATGTCGAGACAGGTCGCAAGAGTGACGATCCCCATTTCGATCACATGCTTACAGCAATACCAACAATTACCAACGCGGTTTATGTTGTTATCATTTTAATTGATTTGTGTCAATGGGAGCTTCAGTCTCTCCTCCCCCTGGACATGGCGCTTACTGCTTTCAAGAGAGTCTCGTACTGATTTAAAGAAAATGGGAGAAGAAATGACACAATCATTAAATCAAGAACAGAAATATGCATTTAATGCAATTATGACTGCTATCAATAGCGATATAAATGACCGAGGAGTAAAGAAGTGTTTCTTCTTAGATGGCCCAGGTGGAAGTGGTAAGACTTACCTCTATAAATTTTTGATTTACTCCATAAAAGGGAGAAGGGGGATCTGTTTTACCTGTTGCCTCTACAGGAATTGCAGCAAATCGGCTTGATGGAGGGAGAACTTACCATTATCAGTACAAACTCCCTTTAGACTTACATGAGGATTCTTCCTCAAACTTTATAATATCAGATACAAGTGTCAGTGCGGTCGTGAAAAACCCAATTTTGGATAGTAAGAAATATAGACGCGCGCTTATTAATAAAAACAAATAATTTTCTAATATCGGTGGTGAAAAAATAATAATAAGAAATTAATATTGTAATAAAATAAAATATTGTGATCGCGGTATAGAATTGTAGTAAATAGTGATACGTGTGCAATAATCAAATTCAATAAAATTGTAAGAACATAAAGTGTCTGCATTTTGTTTATTGTTAACGCTTGAACCCCCAGCGTTATAATTGGTTATCAAAAATGCTATTTCGGTCCATTATGTGACCACTTTCGTCATTCCTAAACAACCATGCGGCTAAAGCAAGGTTGTATCGATTCCACCAAAACCCCACGCCATTTCCCTGCTGAGCTAGCGGGAGTAGAAAGCCGCGGTGGGCAAATCGGTACAACAAAATCTATGAAACGTGAAGTGTGAGGCTTTGCCTTTAACTTCAACGTTTCAAACGTTGGTGATATAACCAGTCGATATATAATATTTGGCGTAAAACACCAATACACAGCATAATATTGACACTGTATACAACTGGTAAAACCCACAAAGAACATAATATAATATTTGGTGGTGTTAATCCAAATTCATGAAAGGGAGGATATACGTCGTGTGATTTTTCATAATTTAAAATTATTAATAAAATTATAGTTTATATATATTTTTCTAAATTGTTTTCCATTTTTTAGTTAATATTTATTTAATGTTAAATCATTATTTTATTGGTCGGTTGGTCATCGACGCTCGAAGAGAATAGACGTGTTTTTGTCGTCCTCTTCGCAAATATAATTTAATTGTATTTATTTTTTTTGTTTTAAGTTTTTAAGTTTTAGTGTTGCTTGTATTATTTTAGTGTTATAAATAAATAAAAAAATATAATATAAAGTGTAAAAAATATTATAAAGAAAGCAATGTTATAGGGGATGAGTTATTTTGGTTTAAATGTGCATTATCGTAATTTTAATTGCTTCGCATATTAAGTAATTTTCACTTAAATTGATTAATATCGCGTGTGACTTTGTCTAATTAGTTTAATGTATGTAACGACAACTATCGTTCATCGTTCCATAATTGGAATTGGTTCGACAGCCCTGACGCTAAACGGTTTTTTTTTGATAATGACGAATGTTATGTTGTACAGAGAAATTTAAAATGCGGTAATAAAATATTACATAAACAACTTATAGAGGGGAACAATACTAGATTGTTCCATTGCTAATGGTTGGGTGGGATAGCCTATTGTATTACCAAAGATAAAAACCCGAATTTTTGGATGCTCAGTAGTTAATTAGTAAAGCGAACTCATTTTTGGTTGTCGAAAAAAAAAAGATTTTTTTGGAGTTGATCTCCTGCAAAGCATCGTGAGTGATTAGGTTATAATAATAACAATAAAATATTAATAATCTAAAAGTTTTTTTTTCAAAATTTTATTTCTTGTGTTGAAAATAAAATAACAAAAGAAAAGTTAATAATAATAAGACCATTTTCAAATTGAATTAAAATGGCATAAAAGTTTCTGGTTCGTGGTATAAATATACATATTTACACATAATTTAAAAATTGAAAGAAAAAAAATGTGAAAATTCAACCCGCCATTATGCAATATATTACAAATTTTAATGTTAATGTACCGAATGTTATAAATTAAGTGTAAGTTAGTGTAAGTTAAGTTAGAACATTTAAAAACTATACATTTATATAGATAAGTGATAAAGTTAATTTTATATTAATGTTACGTGATAATAATTTACATACAATATAATAAGACAGTTATAACAATAAATAATAATGATAATAGTAATTAACGTTAAACCTTACTAATAAAAATAAGTTAAACGTTATGGTATTAAAAGTGTTCTGATTGGCACCTACTACAAATAAATGTTAGCCTGCAGTATCATATATGTAGTATATAAGTTTAAACCGGAACGTTAGTGATATTAAGTTAAGTGCCACGGACAATTGTAAAAGTGATAGTGTGGTCACTGAGTTAAAAAAAAAAAAAATAAGAAAACACAACACAAAAATCAACGTTAACCCAAAGAAACAAAACTATGTTTTAACTAAAATAACTTTGGTGGAAAAGGTGACCACATGTAGTGAAATATACAATGCACAACAAAACAAAATAAAACATATAGTTACAAACTAAATAGAGTTAACACTGTAAAATAAAAATATAAACTATAAAATATTTTACAGTATAGTGAGTACAAGTCAATATAATATAATATAATATATAAAAGGCTATACACAAATTACGAAATCATATATACATAATATTCTATATATATGGTATAATATCTAATCAATTATTAATAGTATAACCATTCGAATAAACAATAATAAAATTCTATAAATAACAATATAATTAATCTATCATATAATAAATAATTTCTATTTTTATTTTTATTTTATTTTATTCTTACTTTTATTTTTACTTTTTATACATTTTTTATCCATTTTTATTTTTAATAATAATAATAATAATTATAATTATATATAAGATAAACAATGGAGATTTTATTTTTTAAATATTTAATGTATTTTATTTCTATGTCTATTTTGTTAATTTTGTTATCGGATGAAGTTGATTCATTCACTGCATATGATTGCTCTGGAAACATTGTAAAGAAAAAATCCTTTTCTACATTAGAGTCATATCCTTGTGAATTGCCAACAAGAAATCTATCAAAATCCAATGTCATGATTCAGTTAATCCAACCTAAGGATATAGAAAAGGTTGACATCATCAGGTGCAGTGTGTTAGCGTTTCACCATGTATTTAGGTGCGGAAAAACAATCGACACGCATCATGAAGCAGGATTTTACACTGAGATTCATGAAATTGATAAATCTGAGTGTGAAGAAATGATCAACTTAAAAAGATATAAATATCCAACTTCGTCAGGATATACATATATAGATTTAAAATTGAATGAAGTAAAAGCTTTCTCTTTAACTAGTATCGGGAGTATTGATCAGGACGGGTCATGCAGTACATTCGGAAATTTAAACTCAAATGGAAGAACTTACACAAGAGCTGTTCGACAAACTGCTTTAAAAATTATAATATCTAAAGGGGAGGCAAGATTTAGTGTAGACGATAAGTCTCTCATAATTCCGAATGGAAACAAGTTTGACTTCTATGGTGGCAAAGGATATTCAGCAGATTATGGTTTTGTTTTTTGGGATATAAACTTTAAAAAAGCTTCATGTAACAATAACAAAAAGAACTACGAAGTATTATACGAAGGATCAGCAATAAAAATTGTCGAAAATAATTTTAAAGAAAAGTTTTATTCTTATATTTTTGTGATAAATTCAGAATACACAACTCAAATTTATTTAGAGAATTTGAGACACATTTCTACTTGTGGACTAAAAGCATACAATACAGAACATCCCAAACTCCATATTATAGAAAAAATAGATGGAGTTGATTTCACACTTCAATATAAACCTCTTGACTCCTTGGATGTAAGTCTATCTACATATTTTAATGCAAAACTACTCCATGTAATGAGACATACGAAAGATGAGGTGGAGAAGCTTTTTGACTTATTTTCCTATGAACGATGCAAATCAGAATCGAAAATTACCCATAACTTACTTACATTAGCAGTGACATCTCCAGTGAACTTTGCTTATAATTTTATGCAAGGGCCAGGATTTACAGCAACTGTATTAGGAGAAATGGTTCACATTTCAGAATGCAAGGCCATAGAAGTGATTTATCATCCTATTCCGAATCGATGTTTCAAAGAGCTGCCAATATGGTATAATAATGTAACATTCTTCCTTCAACCTAGAACTAAAATAATATTAAAAATAGGAACCGAAATAGATTGTTCATCTGCACTACTTCCTGTCTTTAAAGTTTATGATGACTGGTATGTTCCAGGTTCTAATGGACTAATTCAAGTTGCAAAACCGAGTATCATTATTCCCAGTGCAATTAATTACACTTTTCAAGTTATTAAAAATCTCGCGGAAGGAGGGGTATACTCAGCAGAGGCTATTGATAAAATGCAAAAGCTGTTGATAAGCCCCATGGACAATTTCAGTGACGAACAGCACTATTTCGGGACCAATTACCTATTGGTATCCGCTGATGCCACCTAGTTCGTTACAGATGGCGCCCAAACGTAAGCTTTCCTATTCCTTCCCCTATTTAGTTATTAGAAAAATAAAAATTCTGCCCTGTATCGGTTTATTTTTGAAGTAGCAGTATACTACCGCAATAATTCTGTATTTCTTTTTACGTTTGACGTTATTGGTGTGTCTCTGCTACCTCAATGAACGGTTTTGACGATACTTTCTCCATTGACAAACTGTTTCTCCACTTTGGATTTTGATTACAGTATGATTCAATGAAGAATGTAGTACTTCGGGAATATGTAACAATTTATTATCAATCATTTGTTGTCTAGCTTTGCTGTTTTGAACCTTTTGTTATCGATTTATTGTTATATTATTCGTTAGCTGAATAATTCAATTTTTTTTTTTCACATTCATCAAGCCTTGTGATCGGCTAATGATGTCTTTTGAGTCAAGGGATGAATGTGTTAATTTTATTTTTTTCTCCCTTTCACCCTTTTTCCTTTCATTTCAAGGCAGGATCACCTTTACTGTAATATATACAATTATCAAACAAAATGCCGGAACAAACTGCAAGCGCTTACCATGTTAATCCTTTTATTCTTAAACATATCATTTAATCATTAATTTTTTTTGTCGTTATTTGAATTAGATTAAAGCATCCAAATTTATTAAGGTTTATTATTTTCGTTGCTTAAGTATATCGTTTATCTTCCAATAATAATTTATTTTATTTTTTTTTTCCTTCCTTAATAATCAATATTATTTAATAATCATGATGAACCCCGATCATTTGGCTCATGACGAGTTTACTTTAGAATGTGAGGTTCGCGACATTAACGGGGATAATCCCCTTAGCAATTTAAATGAGCTACTGAAGCGCTTAGAGGATGAAAAGGAACATCCTGTGCTAGCTCCCAACAGACCATTGACCTCTACCCGGAAAAATCCGAGACGCGAAGTTTATAAAATTTCATTGAAGTTTAGACAACTTTATTCGGAAATTGAAAACACTCTAGAAATAAAAAAAGTTAACGTAAAAGAAAGTTTAGATATTTATCTTTCAAGACTGCTTCATATCCGTAGTCGCTTGTATCGAATCGAATATTCCACAGTAGTAACACTCGAGGTCAAGGAGCTCCAAGAAAAATGCACTCAATTGATTGAGTTCATTAATAAGTACAACGAAGGAAACAGTGAAAGTAATTTAGAAGAGTCAATTACACAATTAGTAAGCTTTAAATTGCAAACTAACGAAGGTACCCCTACTAGTGAAATAAGCTCTCAGTCCGGGAGCGAATCAGATAGAGAATCCGAAATATCACAAATTACGTCGCAAATGGAACAGAACAAACCACCGGACACCCACAATATACCTAATAATGAACCAGTTCCTTCTCACAGTAGAACAGTCGAACGTCGGCATGTTGTGAACTATAAATCATCATCTCGGCGTTCAGCCAACCTAGTAAATGAAACTAGCGAGAGACCAGCCTCGCACGTCTCCTCCAGGAAATTGCCCACATGGGACCAAACAAAACCTAATCCACCCGTAAGTTCTTCCAATTATTTTGTGCCTAACCAAAATTTATATAACCAACAATCATTTCACCCTCTACAACGAGATCCTACAAAGTGGCCCATTTCATTCGATGGCACACCAACCGGAACTCCAGTAAAGAAATTTATACGCATGGTTGAGCATCAAGCGATGACTAATTGTATTCATTTACAACAGCTTGCAAATGATATGAGCTATTTCCTTAAAGGACCCGCAGCTGACTGGTATTGGAATTTCATCCAAAGGCACGGGAATTCGGATTGGCCATTGCTTAAAACGGAACTAATAAAAAGATTTGCTGATAGACGGACAGATCTCGAGATAAGACGGAGTATAGAATCAAAAAAACAACGACCAAACGAAAAATTTATTGATTTCTATCACACTATTCTATCATTGTCGTTACAAATGGAAAATCCTGTTCCAGATTCAGAACTAATTTTCATACTAACACAAAATATGCGACCCGGATTACAAGACCGACTGGCAGTTACAAAGTTCACTTCACCAGATGAATTGGTACGACAATGTATTGCGTATGAGGATGCTTGGACCCGAAATCGTATAGTCCCAGAAGCTCTGTGTGAATCACGTAAATACGCTCATGAAGTTCAAGTCACACAAAATCCGAATTCAAGTTTTACAAAATTCATGACCCAAGATCCACGGAATTATATAAACCAAGCAGCAAATGTAAGTGTACCTGCATTACCATACCCCGGAAACGTTATTCCTAATTATCAAGAACCCATGTATTATCGGGATAATTATAATAATATAGTTTTTAATCCGACATCTGGGCAACCAGCGGTTAACGCTTTAGCCTCAAATTGCAATGCTTTACCAAATCCTTCTACATCTCGAAGAAATTTGCATATGATTAAGCATTGTTGGAACTGCGGTCTGACAGGACATTTCTTTAAATCTTGCAATAAGCGAATATTGCATACTTTTTGTTTTGGCTGTGGTACACCAGAAGTTTTGAAAACATATTGTCCAAATTGTTGTACCATCTGGGGAAACGGGAAAGAGGGGGTGAACGTCCCGATGATGGTTACCCCCGATATTCCAGCAACACACCCAACACAAAACAGGAACGAAGCGTTTCATTCAATGCGCAAATAACCAAAAATGATACTTATAGTCTATCAAAATATTCCGAAACCAACTAAATTCCCAAAAATAATATCTAAACGCCTAGCCAGATCCATTCGGTATTTTCAAACGAGGAAATCTATTCAGTCTCAAATTGTTGAATCACTTATAGCTGATACTATAGATGGACGGCCTTACGCTGAAGTAGAGCTGAATGGCAGGAAAATTCAAGGCTTATTGGATAGTGGTGCCAATGTGTCCCTACTTGGCAAGAATTGCGAAGAAATTCTCAAAGATCCTACTATCAATTTTCGGCACTTTCCGTCATCTATTAGGACCGCAAATGGATTCACCGAACAAATATTAGGCCATGTGAAAGTTCCAGTTACATTCGCTGGCGAAACCAAATTCATTACTTTACATCTAGCTCCTAGCCTCAAACAGGAACTATATCTTGGTGTTGATTTTTGGAGATTGTTCCAATTAAAAATTGTCTATAAAACTGATGTTTTCGACTTCGAATCGTCCTCTCAGAATATATCTTCTTCAGGCGTAGTGTCAGAAACGACTATTTGTAATGCAGAAAATAATTTCCACGAATTAACCGCCATTCAGCATCAACAGTTAGAGACAGTGAAGCAGTTGTTTCCTTCTTCCGCTTTGCTTGGTTTGGGTCGAACGCATCTACTAAAACACGAGATTGACGTTGGTGATGCGAAACCCATCAAGCAGCGGTACTACGCTGTGTCTCCGGCAGTTGAGGCTGAAGTAAATAAAGAGATCGATAGGATGATTGCATTAGGTGTCATAGAGGAGAGTTCCAGTTCGTGGAGTTCCCCGATGGCCATAGTCCGTAAGGCGGATGGCAGAGTTCGATTGTGCTTGGATGCGAGGAAGCTAAACTCAGTCACGGTGAAGGATGCTTACCCTTTGCCTCTCATTAATGGATTGCTAGGGCGTCTAAACAAGACACGATTTATATCGAGCCTTGATTTGAAAGACGCCTTCTGGCAAATTCCGCTGGACGAGAGGTCGAGGGATAAGACGGCTTTCACTGTGGCTGGACGCCCCTTGTACCAATTTACCGTTATGCCTTTCGGACTCTGTAATGCCCCTCAAACTATGTGTCGGCTGATGCATCGGGTGATACCTCACGAACTGCACACTCAGGTTTTTGTTTATCTCGATGACCTGTTGATAGCCGCCGAGACATTCGAGGAACATCTTTCCCTGCTTCGCAAAGTATCTGAATTATTAAAAAGGGCTGGGTTAACGATTAATATCGACAAAAGTAAGTTTCTCCTAAGAGAAATTAAATATCTCGGGTATATGAGGTTTTCTTTCTCTAGCAAAAAACGAGCGTAAGGCGATCCAAATATGGTAGAACCGGTAGCACGATATGTATTTATCAACACGGAAAATGTTGGATATTGGCCGGCCTATATAATTCCAATTAATGAAAAAAAATTACAAGTTGTATGGATTGAAAAAGGATACCCAGACTCATTTTCGGACATAAGTCAAGTGAAAGAAATTTTACAGGTAATGCATCTGGATGAGCTGATGACGGATAGGGCACATTACAAAAATTTCAAAACAACATTACAAGCAATGAGAGATCGCGTGCCTCATGAGGAGGCTGACCATATAACGCGTCTTTTATACGTCGGAAGAAGACGAGGGCGGCCGGCGAAAATTACAGCTCCGATTCGTTCGGGAAATCCGCAGCCACCATCACCGTCAGCGCTGCCACCATCACAGTATCATCACACACTATCATCACAGGGACCGTCATCATCACAGGGACCGTCATCATCACAGGGACCGTCATCATCACAGGGACCGTCATCATCACAGGGACCGTCATCATCACAGGGACCGTCATCATCACAGGGACCGTCATCATCACAGGGACCGTCACGGCAGCTCCCATATAATTTTCAAAATTTGGCTCCGTACGAATATGGGCCAGACCATCGACCAGCCGATGGTCGATTTATAAAAATATATGCTCGTCCTTCCTGCAATCCTACGGTTTTGACAAAATTTCTTGTGACAAAGCTTCGTCACTTTTGTGACGTACAAAACATGAGTTGTAATTACTCAACTTTAGTGTCGAAAAAGTTTATCAAATCACTGTATTACAAAATGGATCCGGATGGCACGTTCGGAAAATCTCCCTTAAGTGATAGCCAACGAATGGCTGTAGTAAATTTTGTCCAAAGAAATAGAGATCTGTTCAATCCATGGTTCGACGATCATGATTGAATTATATTGGATGAAGAAACTATTAAATACTCCATTGAAAGGCGTTATCTGAGAGATCGATACGATGTGATGGATATGGAAAATTACAAGTTTATTGAGTCGTTTCGTGTCACGAAAGACATGTTCCGGTATTTATTAAATGAACTTTCTCCGCACATTCCTGATGGTGACTTTGACTTTTGAGTCAAACAGACGCTTTTGTTATTCAAAATTAAATTGATTTTTTTCCTGATAACCATCGACCTTAAATTTCGCTAATTATGCTGAAATGTCCAACAAGTGGGTACTGATGATCCATATCAGAGCGGCCAGATTCAACGATATAACAGATTTGCAGAAAATGTCGGAAAATTTAGATTAGTTACCATAACAAGGAAGTTCGAAATGGTACCACTGGAAGAATTGTATCGCTATGCCTTAGTCTGGCCTATATAGGTATGCAGGAAATTTATTGCTTTATGGACCTCCAGTATATTGACACTTTATTGTAAATGAGCTTATGCTCAAAATAAAGTGTCCCAAAATTTTAATTGTAAATAAATAAATAAATAAATAAATAAATGGTATTGTGGGAGATGGGGTTCTCAAAGTCGACACCTCTAAAGTTTCAGCTATTTTATCCTTTCCTATTCCTAAGACAGTCCGGCAGCTCAGGAGTTTTCTGGGACTGTCCGGCTGGTATCGACGGTTTATCCATCGGTACTCAGATTTAGCAACACCTCTCACTAATTTGCTCAAGAAAAATCAAAAATTTCAATGGAATGACGTTGCTCAGGAATCGTTCGAGAAGCTAAAACTGGCTATTTCTTCTGCTCCTGTGCTTAGTAACCCGGATTGGAATCTGCCATTTTACATTCAATGCGATGCTTCAACGACCGGAGTGGGTGCAGTTCTATTTCAGAGGTCACCCAGCGGCGATGAACGCCCTGTTGCGTTTATTTCTCAAAAGCTCAATGCAGCACAGCGAAACTACAGCGTCACCGAGCTGGAGTGTTACGCGGCTGTATTGGCTGTTGAGAAGTTTAGGCAATATGTAGAGGGTTACCCTTTTACCATTATCACCGATCACGCAAGTTTGAAGTGGTTAATGGGACAGAGGGATCTCTCTGGGCGTCTCGCTCGCTGGAGCCTAAAACTGCAAGGATTCAATTTTACCATTGAATACCGTAAGGGAAAAGATAACGTCGTCGCAGACGCGCTCTCACGACAGGCGGAGGCGTTGACACTGAATGAGAGTGTGAGTAATCAATCTCCAACTTTAGATCCGGAACATGTTTATTTTCAAGATCCCGAATATCTGAAATTTATGGACTTCATTCATACAAATCCTACCGTTAAGTCTAACCTCCGAATCAATAATGGCAGAATATTCATTTTACCTAAGGCAGAGATCGACTTGTCATCTGATATTCCTCCATGGAAAACCTATGTGCCAAAACCGCTTATTCCTATTTTGATTGAAAGAGCGCATTCACCACCAAATTCTGCACATTTAGGAGTTCGTAAAGTACTAGATGTTTTAAGGAGACATTATCATTGGCCTAGAATGGCTAGTGATGTGCACGAATTTATCGTAAATTGCCAAATTTGCAAGGCAAGTAAAGCAACAAATACCATAACACGACCACCAATGGGTCATCAATCTAAGGTATCGAGAGCTTTCCAAAAACTCTATATTGATTTCATGGGACCATATCCGCGATCTAAACAAGGTAATACCTATTTATTCGTCGTTTTAGATCACCTTAGCCGCTTTGTGCTGCTCGAGCCCATGCGAGATGCCAATAGTAATAATGTTGTGAAATTTCTTGAAAATCGAGTGCTAAATGTCTACTCCGTTCCCGAACAAATTTTTAGTGATAATGGTAAGCAATTTACCTCCAAAATTTTCCGAGATTTCTTACAGAAGTATGGTATATCACAAATTTTTACTCCTAAGTACTCGCCCCAAGCGAATGCTTCAGAAAGAGTGAATCGCAGCATTTTATCAGCCATACGGTCTTATATAAAAGAGGATCACACCGTTTGGGATTTGCATATTCATGCTATTGGATCTGCATTGCGTAATGTGACGCATGAAAGTACTGACCGCTCACCATATTTTATGGTGTTCGGCCAACATTTCATCCCTCACGGATCTCATTACGGATTACTTCGTCAGTTGAACAGTTTTGAAGATACTGAAATTCAATTAACTAACGCTGACAGATTGACTATTGCTCAAAAAACTGTGCTTGAAAATCTGCGTAAAGCTCATGACCGAAACTCGCACACGTATAACTTAAGAAGTCGTCCCCGTAAATTTTCTTCAGGCCAAGCAGTCTTTATCAGAAATTTTTGCCAAAGCGCTGCATCTCAAAAATTTTCGGCGAAACTTGCTCCAAAATTTCGAAAGGCTTATATTAAGGAACCGGTTGGAAATGTGGCTTATAGACTTGTAGATGAAAATGGGAACTCATTGGGAACATATCATCTAAAAGACATTAAATGATAAGAAGTACATTGACTTCATTCATACAAACCTTACATATAAACTTGAGGTTATTCTACCCTTTATATTTATAATCGCAAATTTCATCTAATGAAATTACTCCAAATTACACATCTATAAAAACATGGTATTGCCCGGCTTAATGAGACATATCTCATGGGGTGGGACGTCCCCACGATCTGTAACGACAACTATCGTTCATCGTTCCATAATTGGAATTGGTTCGACAGCCCTGACGCTAAACGGTTTTTTTTTGATAATGACGAATGTTATGTTGTACAGAGAAATTTAAAATGCGGTAATAAAATATTACATAAACAACTTATAGAGGGGAACAATACTAGATTGTTCCATTGCTAATGGTTGGGTGGGATAGCCTATTGTATTACCAAAGATAAAAACCCGAATTTTTGGATGCTCAGTAGTTAATTAGTAAAGCGAACTCATTTTTGGTTGTCGAAAAAAAAAAGATTTTTTTGGAGTTGATCTCCTGCAAAGCATCGTGAGTGATTAGGTTATAATAATAACAATAAAATATTAATAATCTAAAAGTTTTTTTTTCAAAATTTTATTTCTTGTGTTGAAAATAAAATAACAAAAGAAAAGTTAATAATAATAAGACCATTTTCAAATTGAATTAAAATGGCATAAAAGTTTCTGGTTCGTGGTATAAATATATTTACACATAATTTAAAAATTGAAAGAAAAAAATGTGAAAATTCAACCCGCCATTATGCAATATATTACAAATTTTAATGTTAATGTACCGAATGTTATAAATTAAGTGTAAGTTAGTGTAAGTTAAGTTAGAACATTTAAAAACTATACATTTATATAGATAAGTGATAAAGTTAATTTTATATTAATGTTACGTGATAATAATTTACATACAATATAATAAGACAGTTATAACAATAAATAATAATGATAATAGTAATTAACGTTAAACCTTACTAATAAAAATAAGTTAAACGTTATGGTATTAAAAGTGTTCTGATTGGCACCTACTACAAATAAATGTTAGCCTGCAGTATCATATATGTAGTATATAAGTTTAAACCGGAACGTTAGTGATATTAAGTTAAGTGCCACGGACAATTGTAAAAGTGATAGTGTGGTCACTGAGTTAAAAAAAAAAAAAATAAGAAAACACAACACAAAAATCAACGTTAACCCAAAGAAACAAAACTATGTTTTAACTAAAATAACTTTGGTGGAAAAGGTGACCACATGTAGTGAAATATACAATGCACAACAAAACAAAATAAAACATATAGTTACAAACTAAATAGAGTTAACACTGTAAAATAAAAATATAAACTATAAAATATTTTACAGTATAGTGAGTACAAGTCAATATAATATAATATAATATATAAAAGGCTATACACAAATTACGAAATCATATATACATAATATTCTATATATATGGTATAATATCTAATCAATTATTAATAGTATAACCATTCGAATAAACAATAATAAAATTCTATAAATAACAATATAATTAATCTATCATATAATAAATAATTTCTATTTTTATTTTTATTTTATTTTATTCTTACTTTTATTTTTACTTTTTATACATTTTTTATCCATTTTTATTTTTAATAATAATAATAATAATTATAATTATATATAAGATAAACAATGGAGATTTTATTTTTTAAATATTTAATGTATTTTATTTCTATGTCTATTTTGTTAATTTTGTTATCGGATGAAGTTGATTCATTCACTGCATATGATTGCTCTGGAAACATTGTAAAGAAAAAATCCTTTTCTACATTAGAGTCATATCCTTGTGAATTGCCAACAAGAAATCTATCAAAATCCAATGTCATGATTCAGTTAATCCAACCTAAGGATATAGAAAAGGTTGACATCATCAGGTGCAGTGTGTTAGCGTTTCACCATGTATTTAGGTGCGGAAAAACAATCGACACGCATCATGAAGCAGGATTTTACACTGAGATTCATGAAATTGATAAATCTGAGTGTGAAGAAATGATCAACTTAAAAAGATATAAATATCCAACTTCGTCAGGATATACATATATAGATTTAAAATTGAATGAAGTAAAAGCTTTCTCTTTAACTAGTATCGGGAGTATTGATCAGGACGGGTCATGCAGTACATTCGGAAATTTAAACTCAAATGGAAGAACTTACACAAGAGCTGTTCGACAAACTGCTTTAAAAATTATAATATCTAAAGGGGAGGCAAGATTTAGTGTAGACGATAAGTCTCTCATAATTCCGAATGGAAACAAGTTTGACTTCTATGGTGGCAAAGGATATTCAGCAGATTATGGTTTTGTTTTTTGGGATATAAACTTTAAAAAAGCTTCATGTAACAATAACAAAAAGAACTACGAAGTATTATACGAAGGATCAGCAATAAAAATTGTCGAAAATAATTTTAAAGAAAAGTTTTATTCTTATATTTTTGTGATAAATTCAGAATACACAACTCAAATTTATTTAGAGAATTTGAGACACATTTCTACTTGTGGACTAAAAGCATACAATACAGAACATCCCAAACTCCATATTATAGAAAAAATAGATGGAGTTGATTTCACACTTCAATATAAACCTCTTGACTCCTTGGATGTAAGTCTATCTACATATTTTAATGCAAAACTACTCCATGTAATGAGACATACGAAAGATGAGGTGGAGAAGCTTTTTGACTTATTTTCCTATGAACGATGCAAATCAGAATCGAAAATTACCCATAACTTACTTACATTAGCAGTGACATCTCCAGTGAACTTTGCTTATAATTTTATGCAAGGGCCAGGATTTACAGCAACTGTATTAGGAGAAATGGTTCACATTTCAGAATGCAAGGCCATAGAAGTGATTTATCATCCTATTCCGAATCGATGTTTCAAAGAGCTGCCAATATGGTATAATAATGTAACATTCTTCCTTCAACCTAGAACTAAAATAATATTAAAAATAGGAACCGAAATAGATTGTTCATCTGCACTACTTCCTGTCTTTAAAGTTTATGATGACTGGTATGTTCCAGGTTCTAATGGACTAATTCAAGTTGCAAAACCGAGTATCATTATTCCCAGTGCAATTAATTACACTTTTCAAGTTATTAAAAATCTCGCGGAAGGAGGGGTATACTCAGCAGAGGCTATTGATAAAATGCAAAAGCTGTTGATAAGCCCCATGGACAATTTCAGTGACGAACAGCACTATTTCGGGACCAATTACCTATTGGTATCCGCTGATGCCACCTAGTTCGTTACAGA
Source organism: Tipula vernalis (assembly GCA_958295665.1). Lineage (NCBI taxonomy): Eukaryota > Metazoa > Arthropoda > Insecta > Diptera > Tipulidae > Tipula > Tipula vernalis. The sequence goes on from OY282559.1 coordinate 121,318,370, forward strand.
TGGCGCCCAAACGTAAGCTTTCCTATTCCTTCCCCTATTTAGTTATTAGAAAAATAAAAATTCTGCCCTGTATCGGTTTATTTTTGAAGTAGCAGTATACTACCGCAATAATTCTGTATTTCTTTTTACGTTTGACGTTATTGGTGTGTCTCTGCTACCTCAATGAACGGTTTTGACGATACTTTCTCCATTGACAAACTGTTTCTCCACTTTGGATTTTGATTACAGTATGATTCAATGAAGAATGTAGTACTTCGGGAATATGTAACAATTTATTATCAATCATTTGTTGTCTAGCTTTGCTGTTTTGAACCTTTTGTTATCGATTTATTGTTATATTATTCGTTAGCTGAATAATTCAATTTTTTTTTTTCACATTCATCAAGCCTTGTGATCGGCTAATGATGTCTTTTGAGTCAAGGGATGAATGTGTTAATTTTATTTTTTTCTCCCTTTCACCCTTTTTCCTTTCATTTCAAGGCAGGATCACCTTTACTGTAATATATACAATTATCAAACAAAATGCCGGAACAAACTGCAAGCGCTTACCATGTTAATCCTTTTATTCTTAAACATATCATTTAATCATTAATTTTTTTTGTCGTTATTTGAATTAGATTAAAGCATCCAAATTTATTAAGGTTTATTATTTTCGTTGCTTAAGTATATCGTTTATCTTCCAATAATAATTTATTTTATTTTTTTTTTTCCTTCCTTAATAATCAATATTATTTAATAATCATGATGAACCCCGATCATTTGGCTCATGACGAGTTTACTTTAGAATGTGAGGTTCGCGACATTAACGGGGATAATCCCCTTAGCAATTTAAATGAGCTACTGAAGCGCTTAGAGGATGAAAAGGAACATCCTGTGCTAGCTCCCAACAGACCATTGACCTCTACCCGGAAAAATCCGAGACGCGAAGTTTATAAAATTTCATTGAAGTTTAGACAACTTTATTCGGAAATTGAAAACACTCTAGAAATAAAAAAAGTTAACGTAAAAGAAAGTTTAGATATTTATCTTTCAAGACTGCTTCATATCCGTAGTCGCTTGTATCGAATCGAATATTCCACAGTAGTAACACTCGAGGTCAAGGAGCTCCAAGAAAAATGCACTCAATTGATTGAGTTCATTAATAAGTACAACGAAGGAAACAGTGAAAGTAATTTAGAAGAGTCAATTACACAATTAGTAAGCTTTAAATTGCAAACTAACGAAGGTACCCCTACTAGTGAAATAAGCTCTCAGTCCGGGAGCGAATCAGATAGAGAATCCGAAATATCACAAATTACGTCGCAAATGGAACAGAACAAACCACCGGACACCCACAATATACCTAATAATGAACCAGTTCCTTCTCACAGTAGAACAGTCGAACGTCGGCATGTTGTGAACTATAAATCATCATCTCGGCGTTCAGCCAACCTAGTAAATGAAACTAGCGAGAGACCAGCCTCGCACGTCTCCTCCAGGAAATTGCCCACATGGGACCAAACAAAACCTAATCCACCCGTAAGTTCTTCCAATTATTTTGTGCCTAACCAAAATTTATATAACCAACAATCATTTCACCCTCTACAACGAGATCCTACAAAGTGGCCCATTTCATTCGATGGCACACCAACCGGAACTCCAGTAAAGAAATTTATACGCATGGTTGAGCATCAAGCGATGACTAATTGTATTCATTTACAACAGCTTGCAAATGATATGAGCTATTTCCTTAAAGGACCCGCAGCTGACTGGTATTGGGATTTCATCCAAAGGCACGGGAATTCGGATTGGCCATTGCTTAAAACGGAACTAATAAAAAGATTTGCTGATAGACGGACAGATCTCGAGATAAGACGGAGTATAGAATCAAAAAAACAACGACCAAACGAAAAATTTATTGATTTCTATCACACTATTCTATCATTGTCGTTACAAATGGAAAATCCTGTTCCAGATTCAGAACTAATTTTCATACTAACACAAAATATGCGACCCGGATTACAAGACCGACTGGCAGTTACAAAGTTCACTTCACCAGATGAATTGGTACGACAATGTATTGCGTATGAGGATGCTTGGACCCGAAATCGTATAGTCCCAGAAGCTCTGTGTGAATCACGTAAATACGCTCATGAAGTTCAAGTCACACAAAATCCGAATTCAAGTTTTACAAAATTCATGACCCAAGATCCACGGAATTATATAAACCAAGCAGCAAATGTAAGTGTACCTGCATTACCATACCCCGGAAACGTTATTCCTAATTATCAAGAACCCATGTATTATCGGGATAATTATAATAATATAGTTTTTAATCCGACATCTGGGCAACCAGCGGTTAACGCTTTAGCCTCAAATTGCAATGCTTTACCAAATCCTTCTACATCTCGAAGAAATTTGCATATGATTAAGCATTGTTGGAACTGCGGTCTGACAGGACATTTCTTTAAATCTTGCAATAAGCGAATATTGCATACTTTTTGTTTTGGCTGTGGTACACCAGAAGTTTTGAAAACATATTGTCCAAATTGTTGTACCATCTGGGGAAACGGGAAAGAGGGGGTGAACGTCCCGATGATGGTTACCCCCGATATTCCAGCAACACACCCAACACAAAACAGGAACGAAGCGTTTCATTCAATGCGCAAATAACCAAAAATGATACTTATAGTCTATCAAAATATTCCGAAACCAACTAAATTCCCAAAAATAATATCTAAACGCCTAGCCAGATCCATTCGGTATTTTCAAACGAGGAAATCTATTCAGTCTCAAATTGTTGAATCACTTATAGCTGATACTATAGATGGACGGCCTTACGCTGAAGTAGAGCTGAATGGCAGGAAAATTCAAGGCTTATTGGATAGTGGTGCCAATGTGTCCCTACTTGGCAAGAATTGCGAAGAAATTCTCAAAGATCCTACTATCAATTTTCGGCACTTTCCGTCATCTATTAGGACCGCAAATGGATTCACCGAACAAATATTAGGCCATGTGAAAGTTCCAGTTACATTCGCTGGCGAAACCAAATTCATTACTTTACATCTAGCTCCTAGCCTCAAACAGGAACTATATCTTGGTGTTGATTTTTGGAGATTGTTCCAATTAAAAATTGTCTATAAAACTGATGTTTTCGACTTCGAATCGTCCTCTCAGAATATATCTTCTTCAGGCGTAGTGTCAGAAACGACTATTTGTAATGCAGAAAATAATTTCCACGAATTAACCGCCATTCAGCATCAACAGTTAGAGACAGTGAAGCAGTTGTTTCCTTCTTCCGCTTTGCTTGGTTTGGGTCGAACGCATCTACTAAAACACGAGATTGACGTTGGTGATGCGAAACCCATCAAGCAGCGGTACTACGCTGTGTCTCCGGCAGTTGAGGCTGAAGTAAATAAAGAGATCGATAGGATGATTGCATTAGGTGTCATAGAGGAGAGTTCCAGTTCGTGGAGTTCCCCGATGGCCATAGTCCGTAAGGCGGATGGCAGAGTTCGATTGTGCTTGGATGCGAGGAAGCTAAACTCAGTCACGGTGAAGGATGCTTACCCTTTGCCTCTCATTAATGGATTGCTAGGGCGTCTAAACAAGACACGATTTATATCGAGCCTTGATTTGAAAGACGCCTTCTGGCAAATTCCGCTGGACGAGAGGTCGAGGGATAAGACGGCTTTCACTGTGGCTGGACGCCCCTTGTACCAATTTACCGTTATGCCTTTCGGACTCTGTAATGCCCCTCAAACTATGTGTCGGCTGATGCATCGGGTGATACCTCACGAACTGCACACTCAGGTTTTTGTTTATCTCGATGACCTGTTGATAGCCGCCGAGACATTCGAGGAACATCTTTCCCTGCTTCGCAAAGTATCTGAATTATTAAAAAGGGCTGGGTTAACGATTAATATCGACAAAAGTAAGTTTCTCCTAAGAGAAATTAAATATCTCGGGTATATGAGGTTTTCTTTCTCTAGCAAAAAACGAGCGTAAGGCGATCCAAATATGGTAGAACCGGTAGCACGATATGTATTTATCAACACGGAAAATGTTGGATATTGGCCGGCCTATATAATTCCAATTAATGAAAAAAAATTACAAGTTGTATGGATTGAAAAAGGATACCCAGACTCATTTTCGGACATAAGTCAAGTGAAAGAAATTTTACAGGTAATGCATCTGGATGAGCTGATGACGGATAGGGCACATTACAAAAATTTCAAAACAACATTACAAGCAATGAGAGATCGCGTGCCTCATGAGGAGGCTGACCATATAACGCGTCTTTTATACGTCGGAAGAAGACGAGGGCGGCCGGCGAAAATTACAGCTCCGATTCGTTCGGGAAATCCGCAGCCACCATCACCGTCAGCGCTGCCACCATCACAGTATCATCACACACTATCATCACAGGGACCGTCATCATCACAGGGACCGTCATCATCACAGGGACCGTCATCATCACAGGGACCGTCATCATCACAGGGACCGTCATCATCACAGGGACCGTCATCATCACAGGGACCGTCACGGCAGCTCCCATATAATTTTCAAAATTTGGCTCCGTACGAATATGGGCCAGACCATCGACCAGCCGATGGTCGATTTATAAAAATATATGCTCGTCCTTCCTGCAATCCTACGGTTTTGACAAAATTTCTTGTGACAAAGCTTCGTCACTTTTGTGACGTACAAAACATGAGTTGTAATTACTCAACTTTAGTGTCGAAAAAGTTTATCAAATCACTGTATTACAAAATGGATCCGGATGGCACGTTCGGAAAATCTCCCTTAAGTGATAGCCAACGAATGGCTGTAGTAAATTTTGTCCAAAGAAATAGAGATCTGTTCAATCCATGGTTCGACGATCATGATTGAATTATATTGGATGAAGAAACTATTAAATACTCCATTGAAAGGCGTTATCTGAGAGATCGATACGATGTGATGGATATGGAAAATTACAAGTTTATTGAGTCGTTTCGTGTCACGAAAGACATGTTCCGGTATTTATTAAATGAACTTTCTCCGCACATTCCTGATGGTGACTTTGACTTTTGAGTCAAACAGACGCTTTTGTTATTCAAAATTAAATTGATTTTTTTCCTGATAACCATCGACCTTAAATTTCGCTAATTATGCTGAAATGTCCAACAAGTGGGTACTGATGATCCATATCAGAGCGGCCAGATTCAACGATATAACAGATTTGCAGAAAATGTCGGAAAATTTAGATTAGTTACCATAACAAGGAAGTTCGAAATGGTACCACTGGAAGAATTGTATCGCTATGCCTTAGTCTGGCCTATATAGGTATGCAGGAAATTTATTGCTTTATGGACCTCCAGTATATTGACACTTTATTGTAAATGAGCTTATGCTCAAAATAAAGTGTCCCAAAATTTTAATTGTAAATAAATAAATAAATAAATAAATAAATGGTATTGTGGGAGATGGGGTTCTCAAAGTCGACACCTCTAAAGTTTCAGCTATTTTATCCTTTCCTATTCCTAAGACAGTCCGGCAGCTCAGGAGTTTTCTGGGACTGTCCGGCTGGTATCGACGGTTTATCCATCGGTACTCAGATTTAGCAACACCTCTCACTAATTTGCTCAAGAAAAATCAAAAATTTCAATGGAATGACGTTGCTCAGGAATCGTTCGAGAAGCTAAAACTGGCTATTTCTTCTGCTCCTGTGCTTAGTAACCCGGATTGGAATCTGCCATTTTACATTCAATGCGATGCTTCAACGACCGGAGTGGGTGCAGTTCTATTTCAGAGGTCACCCAGCGGCGATGAACGCCCTGTTGCGTTTATTTCTCAAAAGCTCAATGCAGCACAGCGAAACTACAGCGTCACCGAGCTGGAGTGTTACGCGACTGTATTGGCTGTTGAGAAGTTTAGGCAATATGTAGAGGGTTACCCTTTTACCATTATCACCGATCACGCAAGTTTGAAGTGGTTAATGGGACAGAGGGATCTCTCTGGGCGTCTCGCTCGCTGGAGCCTAAAACTGCAAGGATTCAATTTTACCATTGAATACCGTAAGGGAAAAGATAACGTCGTCGCAGACGCGCTCTCACGACAGGCGGAGGCGTTGACACTGAATGAGAGTGTGAGTAATCAATCTCCAACTTTAGATCCGGAACATGTTTATTTTCAAGATCCCGAATATCTGAAATTTATGGACTTCATTCATACAAATCCTACCGTTAAGTCTAACCTCCGAATCAATAATGGCAGAATATTCATTTTACCTAAGGCAGAGATCGACTTGTCATCTGATATTCCTCCATGGAAAACCTATGTGCCAAAACCGCTTATTCCTATTTTGATTGAAAGAGCGCATTCACCACCAAATTCTGCACATTTAGGAGTTCGTAAAGTACTAGATGTTTTAAGGAGACATTATCATTGGCCTAGAATGGCTAGTGATGTGCACGAATTTATCGTAAATTGCCAAATTTGCAAGGCAAGTAAAGCAACAAATACCATAACACGACCACCAATGGGTCATCAATCTAAGGTATCGAGAGCTTTCCAAAAACTCTATATTGATTTCATGGGACCATATCCGCGATCTAAACAAGGTAATACCTATTTATTCGTCGTTTTAGATCACCTTAGCCGCTTTGTGCTGCTCGAGCCCATGCGAGATGCCAATAGTAATAATGTTGTGAAATTTCTTGAAAATCGAGTGCTAAATGTCTACTCCGTTCCCGAACAAATTTTTAGTGATAATGGTAAGCAATTTACCTCCAAAATTTTCCGAGATTTCTTACAGAAGTATGGTATATCACAAATTTTTACTCCTAAGTACTCGCCCCAAGCGAATGCTTCAGAAAGAGTGAATCGCAGCATTTTATCAGCCATACGGTCTTATATAAAAGAGGATCACACCGTTTGGGATTTGCATATTCATGCTATTGGATCTGCATTGCGTAATGTGACGCATGAAAGTACTGACCGCTCACCATATTTTATGGTGTTCGGCCAACATTTCATCCCTCACGGATCTCATTACGGATTACTTCGTCAGTTGAACAGTTTTGAAGATACTGAAATTCAATTAACTAACGCTGACAGATTGACTATTGCTCAAAAAACTGTGCTTGAAAATCTGCGTAAAGCTCATGACCGAAACTCGCACACGTATAACTTAAGAAGTCGTCCCCGTAAATTTTCTTCAGGCCAAGCAGTCTTTATCAGAAATTTTTGCCAAAGCGCTGCATCTCAAAAATTTTCGGCGAAACTTGCTCCAAAATTTCGAAAGGCTTATATTAAGGAACCGGTTGGAAATGTGGCTTATAGACTTGTAGATGAAAATGGGAACTCATTGGGAACATATCATCTAAAAGACATTAAATGATAAGAAGTACATTGACTTCATTCATACAAACCTTACATATAAACTTGAGGTTATTCTACCCTTTATATTTATAATCGCAAATTTCATCTAATGAAATTACTCCAAATTACACATCTATAAAAACATGGTATTGCCCGGCTTAATGAGACATATCTCATGGGGTGGGACGTCCCCACGATCTGTAACGACAACTATCGTTCATCGTTCCATAATTGGAATTGGTTCGACAGCCCTGACGCTAAACGGTTTTTTTTTGATAATGACGAATGTTATGTTGTACAGAGAAATTTAAAATGCGGTAATAAAATATTACATAAACAACTTATAGAGGGGAACAATACTAGATTGTTCCATTGCTAATGGTTGGGTGGGATAGCCTATTGTATTACCAAAGATAAAAACCCGAATTTTTGGATGCTCAGTAGTTAATTAGTAAAGCGAACTCATTTTTGGTTGTCGAAAAAAAAAAGATTTTTTTGGAGTTGATCTCCTGCAAAGCATCGTGAGTGATTAGGTTATAATAATAACAATAAAATATTAATAATCTAAAAGTTTTTTTTTCAAAATTTTATTTCTTGTGTTGAAAATAAAATAACAAAAGAAAAGTTAATAATAATAAGACCATTTTCAAATTGAATTAAAATGGCATAAAAGTTTCTGGTTCGTGGTATAAATATATTTACACATAATTTAAAAATTGAAAGAAAAAAATGTGAAAATTCAACCCGCCATTATGCAATATATTACAAATTTTAATGTTAATGTACCGAATGTTATAAATTAAGTGTAAGTTAGTGTAAGTTAAGTTAGAACATTTAAAAACTATACATTTATATAGATAAGTGATAAAGTTAATTTTATATTAATGTTACGTGATAATAATTTACATACAATATAATAAGACAGTTATAACAATAAATAATAATGATAATAGTAATTAACGTTAAACCTTACTAATAAAAATAAGTTAAACGTTATGGTATTAAAAGTGTTCTGATTGGCACCTACTACAAATAAATGTTAGCCTGCAGTATCATATATGTAGTATATAAGTTTAAACCGGAACGTTAGTGATATTAAGTTAAGTGCCACGGACAATTGTAAAAGTGATAGTGTGGTCACTGAGTTAAAAAAAAAAAAAATAAGAAAACACAACACAAAAATCAACGTTAACCCAAAGAAACAAAACTATGTTTTAACTAAAATAACTTTGGTGGAAAAGGTGACCACATGTAGTGAAATATACAATGCACAACAAAACAAAATAAAACATATAGTTACAAACTAAATAGAGTTAACACTGTAAAATAAAAATATAAACTATAAAATATTTTACAGTATAGTGAGTACAAGTCAATATAATATAATATAATATATAAAAGGCTATACACAAATTACGAAATCATATATACATAATATTCTATATATATGGTATAATATCTAATCAATTATTAATAGTATAACCATTCGAATAAACAATAATAAAATTCTATAAATAACAATATAATTAATCTATCATATAATAAATAATTTCTATTTTTATTTTTATTTTATTTTATTCTTACTTTTATTTTTACTTTTTATACATTTTTTATCCATTTTTATTTTTAATAATAATAATAATAATTATAATTATATATAAGATAAACAATGGAGATTTTATTTTTTAAATATTTAATGTATTTTATTTCTATGTCTATTTTGTTAATTTTGTTATCGGATGAAGTTGATTCATTCACTGCATATGATTGCTCTGGAAACATTGTAAAGAAAAAATCCTTTTCTACATTAGAGTCATATCCTTGTGAATTGCCAACAAGAAATCTATCAAAATCCAATGTCATGATTCAGTTAATCCAACCTAAGGATATAGAAAAGGTTGACATCATCAGGTGCAGTGTGTTAGCGTTTCACCATGTATTTAGGTGCGGAAAAACAATCGACACGCATCATGAAGCAGGATTTTACACTGAGATTCATGAAATTGATAAATCTGAGTGTGAAGAAATGATCAACTTAAAAAGATATAAATATCCAACTTCGTCAGGATATACATATATAGATTTAAAATTGAATGAAGTAAAAGCTTTCTCTTTAACTAGTATCGGGAGTATTGATCAGGACGGGTCATGCAGTACATTCGGAAATTTAAACTCAAATGGAAGAACTTACACAAGAGCTGTTCGACAAACTGCTTTAAAAATTATAATATCTAAAGGGGAGGCAAGATTTAGTGTAGACGATAAGTCTCTCATAATTCCGAATGGAAACAAGTTTGACTTCTATGGTGGCAAAGGATATTCAGCAGATTATGGTTTTGTTTTTTGGGATATAAACTTTAAAAAAGCTTCATGTAACAATAACAAAAAGAACTACGAAGTATTATACGAAGGATCAGCAATAAAAATTGTCGAAAATAATTTTAAAGAAAAGTTTTATTCTTATATTTTTGTGATAAATTCAGAATACACAACTCAAATTTATTTAGAGAATTTGAGACACATTTCTACTTGTGGACTAAAAGCATACAATACAGAACATCCCAAACTCCATATTATAGAAAAAATAGATGGAGTTGATTTCACACTTCAATATAAACCTCTTGACTCCTTGGATGTAAGTCTATCTACATATTTTAATGCAAAACTACTCCATGTAATGAGACATACGAAAGATGAGGTGGAGAAGCTTTTTGACTTATTTTCCTATGAACGATGCAAATCAGAATCGAAAATTACCCATAACTTACTTACATTAGCAGTGACATCTCCAGTGAACTTTGCTTATAATTTTATGCAAGGGCCAGGATTTACAGCAACTGTATTAGGAGAAATGGTTCACATTTCAGAATGCAAGGCCATAGAAGTGATTTATCATCCTATTCCGAATCGATGTTTCAAAGAGCTGCCAATATGGTATAATAATGTAACATTCTTCCTTCAACCTAGAACTAAAATAATATTAAAAATAGGAACCGAAATAGATTGTTCATCTGCACTACTTCCTGTCTTTAAAGTTTATGATGACTGGTATGTTCCAGGTTCTAATGGACTAATTCAAGTTGCAAAACCGAGTATCATTATTCCCAGTGCAATTAATTACACTTTTCAAGTTATTAAAAATCTCGCGGAAGGAGGGGTATACTCAGCAGAGGCTATTGATAAAATGCAAAAGCTGTTGATAAGCCCCATGGACAATTTCAGTGACGAACAGCACTATTTCGGGACCAATTACCTATTGGTATCCGCTGATGCCACCTAGTTCGTTACAGATGGCGCCCAAACGTAAGCTTTCCTATTCCTTCCCCTATTTAGTTATTAGAAAAATAAAAATTCTGCCCTGTATCGGTTTATTTTTGAAGTAGCAGTATACTACCGCAATAATTCTGTATTTCTTTTTACGTTTGACGTTATTGGTGTGTCTCTGCTACCTCAATGAACGGTTTTGACGATACTTTCTCCATTGACAAACTGTTTCTCCACTTTGGATTTTGATTACAGTATGATTCAATGAAGAATGTAGTACTTCGGGAATATGTAACAATTTATTATCAATCATTTGTTGTCTAGCTTTGCTGTTTTGAACCTTTTGTTATCGATTTATTGTTATATTATTCGTTAGCTGAATAATTCAATTTTTTTTTTTCACATTCATCAAGCCTTGTGATCGGCTAATGATGTCTTTTGAGTCAAGGGATGAATGTGTTAATTTTATTTTTTTCTCCCTTTCACCCTTTTTCCTTTCATTTCAAGGCAGGATCACCTTTACTGTAATATATACAATTATCAAACAAAATGCCGGAACAAACTGCAAGCGCTTACCATGTTAATCCTTTTATTCTTAAACATATCATTTAATCATTAATTTTTTTTGTCGTTATTTGAATTAGATTAAAGCATCCAAATTTATTAAGGTTTATTATTTTCGTTGCTTAAGTATATCGTTTATCTTCCAATAATAATTTATTTTATTTTTTTTTTTCCTTCCTTAATAATCAATATTATTTAATAATCATGATGAACCCCGATCATTTGGCTCATGACGAGTTTACTTTAGAATGTGAGGTTCGCGACATTAACGGGGATAATCCCCTTAGCAATTTAAATGAGCTACTGAAGCGCTTAGAGGATGAAAAGGAACATCCTGTGCTAGCTCCCAACAGACCATTGACCTCTACCCGGAAAAATCCGAGACGCGAAGTTTATAAAATTTCATTGAAGTTTAGACAACTTTATTCGGAAATTGAAAACACTCTAGAAATAAAAAAAGTTAACGTAAAAGAAAGTTTAGATATTTATCTTTCAAGACTGCTTCATATCCGTAGTCGCTTGTATCGAATCGAATATTCCACAGTAGTAACACTCGAGGTCAAGGAGCTCCAAGAAAAATGCACTCAATTGATTGAGTTCATTAATAAGTACAACGAAGGAAACAGTGAAAGTAATTTAGAAGAGTCAATTACACAATTAGTAAGCTTTAAATTGCAAACTAACGAAGGTACCCCTACTAGTGAAATAAGCTCTCAGTCCGGGAGCGAATCAGATAGAGAATCCGAAATATCACAAATTACGTCGCAAATGGAACAGAACAAACCACCGGACACCCACAATATACCTAATAATGAACCAGTTCCTTCTCACAGTAGAACAGTCGAACGTCGGCATGTTGTGAACTATAAATCATCATCTCGGCGTTCAGCCAACCTAGTAAATGAAACTAGCGAGAGACCAGCCTCGCACGTCTCCTCCAGGAAATTGCCCACATGGGACCAAACAAAACCTAATCCACCCGTAAGTTCTTCCAATTATTTTGTGCCTAACCAAAATTTATATAACCAACAATCATTTCACCCTCTACAACGAGATCCTACAAAGTGGCCCATTTCATTCGATGGCACACCAACCGGAACTCCAGTAAAGAAATTTATACGCATGGTTGAGCATCAAGCGATGACTAATTGTATTCATTTACAACAGCTTGCAAATGATATGAGCTATTTCCTTAAAGGACCCGCAGCTGACTGGTATTGGGATTTCATCCAAAGGCACGGGAATTCGGATTGGCCATTGCTTAAAACGGAACTAATAAAAAGATTTGCTGATAGACGGACAGATCTCGAGATAAGACGGAGTATAGAATCAAAAAAACAACGACCAAACGAAAAATTTATTGATTTCTATCACACTATTCTATCATTGTCGTTACAAATGGAAAATCCTGTTCCAGATTCAGAACTAATTTTCATACTAACACAAAATATGCGACCCGGATTACAAGACCGACTGGCAGTTACAAAGTTCACTTCACCAGATGAATTGGTACGACAATGTATTGCGTATGAGGATGCTTGGACCCGAAATCGTATAGTCCCAGAAGCTCTGTGTGAATCACGTAAATACGCTCATGAAGTTCAAGTCACACAAAATCCGAATTCAAGTTTTACAAAATTCATGACCCAAGATCCACGGAATTATATAAACCAAGCAGCAAATGTAAGTGTACCTGCATTACCATACCCCGGAAACGTTATTCCTAATTATCAAGAACCCATGTATTATCGGGATAATTATAATAATATAGTTTTTAATCCGACATCTGGGCAACCAGCGGTTAACGCTTTAGCCTCAAATTGCAATGCTTTACCAAATCCTTCTACATCTCGAAGAAATTTGCATATGATTAAGCATTGTTGGAACTGCGGTCTGACAGGACATTTCTTTAAATCTTGCAATAAGCGAATATTGCATACTTTTTGTTTTGGCTGTGGTACACCAGAAGTTTTGAAAACATATTGTCCAAATTGTTGTACCATCTGGGGAAACGGGAAAGAGGGGGTGAACGTCCCGATGATGGTTACCCCCGATATTCCAGCAACACACCCAACACAAAACAGGAACGAAGCGTTTCATTCAATGCGCAAATAACCAAAAATGATACTTATAGTCTATCAAAATATTCCGAAACCAACTAAATTCCCAAAAATAATATCTAAACGCCTAGCCAGATCCATTCGGTATTTTCAAACGAGGAAATCTATTCAGTCTCAAATTGTTGAATCACTTATAGCTGATACTATAGATGGACGGCCTTACGCTGAAGTAGAGCTGAATGGCAGGAAAATTCAAGGCTTATTGGATAGTGGTGCCAATGTGTCCCTACTTGGCAAGAATTGCGAAGAAATTCTCAAAGATCCTACTATCAATTTTCGGCACTTTCCGTCATCTATTAGGACCGCAAATGGATTCACCGAACAAATATTAGGCCATGTGAAAGTTCCAGTTACATTCGCTGGCGAAACCAAATTCATTACTTTACATCTAGCTCCTAGCCTCAAACAGGAACTATATCTTGGTGTTGATTTTTGGAGATTGTTCCAATTAAAAATTGTCTATAAAACTGATGTTTTCGACTTCGAATCGTCCTCTCAGAATATATCTTCTTCAGGCGTAGTGTCAGAAACGACTATTTGTAATGCAGAAAATAATTTCCACGAATTAACCGCCATTCAGCATCAACAGTTAGAGACAGTGAAGCAGTTGTTTCCTTCTTCCGCTTTGCTTGGTTTGGGTCGAACGCATCTACTAAAACACGAGATTGACGTTGGTGATGCGAAACCCATCAAGCAGCGGTACTACGCTGTGTCTCCGGCAGTTGAGGCTGAAGTAAATAAAGAGATCGATAGGATGATTGCATTAGGTGTCATAGAGGAGAGTTCCAGTTCGTGGAGTTCCCCGATGGCCATAGTCCGTAAGGCGGATGGCAGAGTTCGATTGTGCTTGGATGCGAGGAAGCTAAACTCAGTCACGGTGAAGGATGCTTACCCTTTGCCTCTCATTAATGGATTGCTAGGGCGTCTAAACAAGACACGATTTATATCGAGCCTTGATTTGAAAGACGCCTTCTGGCAAATTCCGCTGGACGAGAGGTCGAGGGATAAGACGGCTTTCACTGTGGCTGGACGCCCCTTGTACCAATTTACCGTTATGCCTTTCGGACTCTGTAATGCCCCTCAAACTATGTGTCGGCTGATGCATCGGGTGATACCTCACGAACTGCACACTCAGGTTTTTGTTTATCTCGATGACCTGTTGATAGCCGCCGAGACATTCGAGGAACATCTTTCCCTGCTTCGCAAAGTATCTGAATTATTAAAAAGGGCTGGGTTAACGATTAATATCGACAAAAGTAAGTTTCTCCTAAGAGAAATTAAATATCTCGGGTATATGAGGTTTTCTTTCTCTAGCAAAAAACGAGCGTAAGGCGATCCAAATATGGTAGAACCGGTAGCACGATATGTATTTATCAACACGGAAAATGTTGGATATTGGCCGGCCTATATAATTCCAATTAATGAAAAAAAATTACAAGTTGTATGGATTGAAAAAGGATACCCAGACTCATTTTCGGACATAAGTCAAGTGAAAGAAATTTTACAGGTAATGCATCTGGATGAGCTGATGACGGATAGGGCACATTACAAAAATTTCAAAACAACATTACAAGCAATGAGAGATCGCGTGCCTCATGAGGAGGCTGACCATATAACGCGTCTTTTATACGTCGGAAGAAGACGAGGGCGGCCGGCGAAAATTACAGCTCCGATTCGTTCGGGAAATCCGCAGCCACCATCACCGTCAGCGCTGCCACCATCACAGTATCATCACACACTATCATCACAGGGACCGTCATCATCACAGGGACCGTCATCATCACAGGGACCGTCATCATCACAGGGACCGTCATCATCACAGGGACCGTCATCATCACAGGGACCGTCATCATCACAGGGCGTCACGCAGCTCCCATATAATTATTTTCAAAATTTGGCTCCGTACGAATATGGGCCAGACCATCGACCAGCCGATGGTCGATTTATAAAAATATATGCTCGTCCTTCCTGCAATCCTACGGTTTTGACAAAATTTCTTGTGACAAAGCTTCGTCACTTTTGTGACGTACAAAACATGAGTTGTAATTACTCAACTTTAGTGTCGAAAAAGTTTATCAAATCACTGTATTACAAAATGGATCCGGATGGCACGTTCGGAAAATCTCCCTTAAGTGATAGCCAACGAATGGCTGTAGTAAATTTTGTCCAAAGAAATAGAGATCTGTTCAATCCATGGTTCGACGATCATGATTGAATTATATTGGATGAAGAAACTATTAAATACTCCATTGAAAGGCGTTATCTGAGAGATCGATACGATGTGATGGATATGGAAAATTACAAGTTTATTGAGTCGTTTCGTGTCACGAAAGACATGTTCCGGTATTTATTAAATGAACTTTCTCCGCACATTCCTGATGGTGACTTTGACTTTTGAGTCAAACAGACGCTTTTGTTATTCAAAATTAAATTGATTTTTTTCCTGATAACCATCGACCTTAAATTTCGCTAATTATGCTGAAATGTCCAACAAGTGGGTACTGATGATCCATATCAGAGCGGCCAGATTCAACGATATAACAGATTTGCAGAAAATGTCGGAAAATTTAGATTAGTTACCATAACAAGGAAGTTCGAAATGGTACCACTGGAAGAATTGTATCGCTATGCCTTAGTCTGGCCTATATAGGTATGCAGGAAATTTATTGCTTTATGGACCTCCAGTATATTGACACTTTATTGTAAATGAGCTTATGCTCAAAATAAAGTGTCCCAAAATTTTAATTGTAAATAAATAAATAAATAAATAAATAAATGGTATTGTGGGAGATGGGGTTCTCAAAGTCGACACCTCTAAAGTTTCAGCTATTTTATCCTTTCCTATTCCTAAGACAGTCCGGCAGCTCAGGAGTTTTCTGGGACTGTCCGGCTGGTATCGACGGTTTATCCATCGGTACTCAGATTTAGCAACACCTCTCACTAATTTGCTCAAGAAAAATCAAAAATTTCAATGGAATGACGTTGCTCAGGAATCGTTCGAGAAGCTAAAACTGGCTATTTCTTCTGCTCCTGTGCTTAGTAACCCGGATTGGAATCTGCCATTTTACATTCAATGCGATGCTTCAACGACCGGAGTGGGTGCAGTTCTATTTCAGAGGTCACCCAGCGGCGATGAACGCCCTGTTGCGTTTATTTCTCAAAAGCTCAATGCAGCACAGCGAAACTACAGCGTCACCGAGCTGGAGTGTTACGCGGCTGTATTGGCTGTTGAGAAGTTTAGGCAA
Organism: Tipula vernalis; assembly: GCA_958295665.1. NCBI lineage: Eukaryota > Metazoa > Arthropoda > Insecta > Diptera > Tipulidae > Tipula > Tipula vernalis. Next base: position 121,334,907 of record OY282559.1, read on the forward strand.
TATGTAGAGGGTTACCCTTTTACCATTATCACCGATCACGCAAGTTTGAAGTGGTTAATGGGACAGAGGGATCTCTCTGGGCGTCTCGCTCGCTGGAGCCTAAAACTGCAAGGATTCAATTTTACCATTGAATACCGTAAGGGAAAAGATAACGTCGTCGCAGACGCGCTCTCACGACAGGCGGAGGCGTTGACACTGAATGAGAGTGTGAGTAATCAATCTCCAACTTTAGATCCGGAACATGTTTATTTTCAAGATCCCGAATATCTGAAATTTATGGACTTCATTCATACAAATCCTACCGTTAAGTCTAACCTCCGAATCAATAATGGCAGAATATTCATTTTACCTAAGGCAGAGATCGACTTGTCATCTGATATTCCTCCATGGAAAACCTATGTGCCAAAACCGCTTATTCCTATTTTGATTGAAAGAGCGCATTCACCACCAAATTCTGCACATTTAGGAGTTCGTAAAGTACTAGATGTTTTAAGGAGACATTATCATTGGCCTAGAATGGCTAGTGATGTGCACGAATTTATCGTAAATTGCCAAATTTGCAAGGCAAGTAAAGCAACAAATACCATAACACGACCACCAATGGGTCATCAATCTAAGGTATCGAGAGCTTTCCAAAAACTCTATATTGATTTCATGGGACCATATCCGCGATCTAAACAAGGTAATACCTATTTATTCGTCGTTTTAGATCACCTTAGCCGCTTTGTGCTGCTCGAGCCCATGCGAGATGCCAATAGTAATAATGTTGTGAAATTTCTTGAAAATCGAGTGCTAAATGTCTACTCCGTTCCCGAACAAATTTTTAGTGATAATGGTAAGCAATTTACCTCCAAAATTTTCCGAGATTTCTTACAGAAGTATGGTATATCACAAATTTTTACTCCTAAGTACTCGCCCCAAGCGAATGCTTCAGAAAGAGTGAATCGCAGCATTTTATCAGCCATACGGTCTTATATAAAAGAGGATCACACCGTTTGGGATTTGCATATTCATGCTATTGGATCTGCATTGCGTAATGTGACGCATGAAAGTACTGACCGCTCACCATATTTTATGGTGTTCGGCCAACATTTCATCCCTCACGGATCTCATTACGGATTACTTCGTCAGTTGAACAGTTTTGAAGATACTGAAATTCAATTAACTAACGCTGACAGATTGACTATTGCTCAAAAAACTGTGCTTGAAAATCTGCGTAAAGCTCATGACCGAAACTCGCACACGTATAACTTAAGAAGTCGTCCCCGTAAATTTTCTTCAGGCCAAGCAGTCTTTATCAGAAATTTTTGCCAAAGCGCTGCATCTCAAAAATTTTCGGCGAAACTTGCTCCAAAATTTCGAAAGGCTTATATTAAGGAACCGGTTGGAAATGTGGCTTATAGACTTGTAGATGAAAATGGGAACTCATTGGGAACATATCATCTAAAAGACATTAAATGATAAGAAGTACATTGACTTCATTCATACAAACCTTACATATAAACTTGAGGTTATTCTACCCTTTATATTTATAATCGCAAATTTCATCTAATGAAATTACTCCAAATTACACATCTATAAAAACATGGTATTGCCCGGCTTAATGAGACATATCTCATGGGGTGGGACGTCCCCACGATCTGTAACGACAACTATCGTTCATCGTTCCATAATTGGAATTGGTTCGACAGCCCTGACGCTAAACGGTTTTTTTTTGATAATGACGAATGTTATGTTGTACAGAGAAATTTAAAATGCGGTAATAAAATATTACATAAACAACTTATAGAGGGGAACAATACTAGATTGTTCCATTGCTAATGGTTGGGTGGGATAGCCTATTGTATTACCAAAGATAAAAACCCGAATTTTTGGATGCTCAGTAGTTAATTAGTAAAGCGAACTCATTTTTGGTTGTCGAAAAAAAAAAGATTTTTTTGGAGTTGATCTCCTGCAAAGCATCGTGAGTGATTAGGTTATAATAATAACAATAAAATATTAATAATCTAAAAGTTTTTTTTTCAAAATTTTATTTCTTGTGTTGAAAATAAAATAACAAAAGAAAAGTTAATAATAATAAGACCATTTTCAAATTGAATTAAAATGGCATAAAAGTTTCTGGTTCGTGGTATAAATATATTTACACATAATTTAAAAATTGAAAGAAAAAAATGTGAAAATTCAACCCGCCATTATGCAATATATTACAAATTTTAATGTTAATGTACCGAATGTTATAAATTAAGTGTAAGTTAGTGTAAGTTAAGTTAGAACATTTAAAAACTATACATTTATATAGATAAGTGATAAAGTTAATTTTATATTAATGTTACGTGATAATAATTTACATACAATATAATAAGACAGTTATAACAATAAATAATAATGATAATAGTAATTAACGTTAAACCTTACTAATAAAAATAAGTTAAACGTTATGGTATTAAAAGTGTTCTGATTGGCACCTACTACAAATAAATGTTAGCCTGCAGTATCATATATGTAGTATATAAGTTTAAACCGGAACGTTAGTGATATTAAGTTAAGTGCCACGGACAATTGTAAAAGTGATAGTGTGGTCACTGAGTTAAAAAAAAAAAAAATAAGAAAACACAACACAAAAATCAACGTTAACCCAAAGAAACAAAACTATGTTTTAACTAAAATAACTTTGGTGGAAAAGGTGACCACATGTAGTGAAATATACAATGCACAACAAAACAAAATAAAACATATAGTTACAAACTAAATAGAGTTAACACTGTAAAATAAAAATATAAACTATAAAATATTTTACAGTATAGTGAGTACAAGTCAATATAATATAATATAATATATAAAAGGCTATACACAAATTACGAAATCATATATACATAATATTCTATATATATGGTATAATATCTAATCAATTATTAATAGTATAACCATTCGAATAAACAATAATAAAATTCTATAAATAACAATATAATTAATCTATCATATAATAAATAATTTCTATTTTTATTTTTATTTTATTTTATTCTTACTTTTATTTTTACTTTTTATACATTTTTTATCCATTTTTATTTTTAATAATAATAATAATAATTATAATTATATATAAGATAAACAATGGAGATTTTATTTTTTAAATATTTAATGTATTTTATTTCTATGTCTATTTTGTTAATTTTGTTATCGGATGAAGTTGATTCATTCACTGCATATGATTGCTCTGGAAACATTGTAAAGAAAAAATCCTTTTCTACATTAGAGTCATATCCTTGTGAATTGCCAACAAGAAATCTATCAAAATCCAATGTCATGATTCAGTTAATCCAACCTAAGGATATAGAAAAGGTTGACATCATCAGGTGCAGTGTGTTAGCGTTTCACCATGTATTTAGGTGCGGAAAAACAATCGACACGCATCATGAAGCAGGATTTTACACTGAGATTCATGAAATTGATAAATCTGAGTGTGAAGAAATGATCAACTTAAAAAGATATAAATATCCAACTTCGTCAGGATATACATATATAGATTTAAAATTGAATGAAGTAAAAGCTTTCTCTTTAACTAGTATCGGGAGTATTGATCAGGACGGGTCATGCAGTACATTCGGAAATTTAAACTCAAATGGAAGAACTTACACAAGAGCTGTTCGACAAACTGCTTTAAAAATTATAATATCTAAAGGGGAGGCAAGATTTAGTGTAGACGATAAGTCTCTCATAATTCCGAATGGAAACAAGTTTGACTTCTATGGTGGCAAAGGATATTCAGCAGATTATGGTTTTGTTTTTTGGGATATAAACTTTAAAAAAGCTTCATGTAACAATAACAAAAAGAACTACGAAGTATTATACGAAGGATCAGCAATAAAAATTGTCGAAAATAATTTTAAAGAAAAGTTTTATTCTTATATTTTTGTGATAAATTCAGAATACACAACTCAAATTTATTTAGAGAATTTGAGACACATTTCTACTTGTGGACTAAAAGCATACAATACAGAACATCCCAAACTCCATATTATAGAAAAAATAGATGGAGTTGATTTCACACTTCAATATAAACCTCTTGACTCCTTGGATGTAAGTCTATCTACATATTTTAATGCAAAACTACTCCATGTAATGAGACATACGAAAGATGAGGTGGAGAAGCTTTTTGACTTATTTTCCTATGAACGATGCAAATCAGAATCGAAAATTACCCATAACTTACTTACATTAGCAGTGACATCTCCAGTGAACTTTGCTTATAATTTTATGCAAGGGCCAGGATTTACAGCAACTGTATTAGGAGAAATGGTTCACATTTCAGAATGCAAGGCCATAGAAGTGATTTATCATCCTATTCCGAATCGATGTTTCAAAGAGCTGCCAATATGGTATAATAATGTAACATTCTTCCTTCAACCTAGAACTAAAATAATATTAAAAATAGGAACCGAAATAGATTGTTCATCTGCACTACTTCCTGTCTTTAAAGTTTATGATGACTGGTATGTTCCAGGTTCTAATGGACTAATTCAAGTTGCAAAACCGAGTATCATTATTCCCAGTGCAATTAATTACACTTTTCAAGTTATTAAAAATCTCGCGGAAGGAGGGGTATACTCAGCAGAGGCTATTGATAAAATGCAAAAGCTGTTGATAAGCCCCATGGACAATTTCAGTGACGAACAGCACTATTTCGGGACCAATTACCTATTGGTATCCGCTGATGCCACCTAGTTCGTTACAGATGGCGCCCAAACGTAAGCTTTCCTATTCCTTCCCCTATTTAGTTATTAGAAAAATAAAAATTCTGCCCTGTATCGGTTTATTGATGTGTAAACATCTTACCGCGCGCTATGCACTTTTCGAATATGAGGGTAATTCGATAAAAATGCAACGGAAATGGGTAAGGAGAAATGACGTCGTTCATATTATAATAAAAATAATAAAAAAATCTGGATTGCTTTGATATACATAATAAAAATTTCCATATACTTGTTTGCTTCTTATGTATTGGTGATGAACTTGATCAAACAAGCGCGGTCGCCATATTGATTTAAAATATAACAAAAAATTCAAAAAAGTTCAAAAAAAAATTTTACTCCGTTTTTTATAATATTGTCTTAATTTTGTGAATGCAAATCTTATAAATGCTTTGCAATTCTAAAAAATGCATAGCTGTAAAATTCAGTTTGAAAAATGATCGGGTTTGCAAATTATTGGACTTCAAAAATTCCAAATTACCGGAAATTAATTTGATTTAAAATAATGAATGTGGTTTATAAGTGCCACCTGGTGTCTATTGACTTTACATCATATTATTTGTAGTTTGTTATTGTGTAGTGCAACAGTTGACATTGTTTAATTTCAAAACATTAATAAAATTTCATCAAAAGTGAAATAATTCATTCAGTGAAGATAGTAAGTATTGTTAAATTATTTTATGATTGTTGAAATTAACTATATGGAAACAAAACACCAAAAATTTTTAATTCCCATAGCAAAAATAAAAAATTGAAAACAAAATAGTGTACAGATTCGTTCACTAAAAGTTCCCCGTAAATCACAAAATCGTTTACCGATTTTGTTTATTTTGACATAATATGTATAATATTTATGTAAAATTAGAAAAATAATAATAAAAATGCATAATTATATCATTTGGAATTAATAATAACAAAATAATGTATCCAGATTCCTTTAGTTTCTATTCAGCTAACGTGTGAAAAATCTGTGCAGTTTAATTCGGAACCACCATTATGTAGTTTTGTTTGGTCTTAGTTTTAGTGTAATGCACAGAATTCTTATACTGAAGGTCAAACTTTTATTATTATGTTTTTGGAGTAACAAGAGACATGCAATTTTTGATTGCGTTTTCTAAGGTAACTCGAATGAATTAATTTAAAAAAAAAAATTTATTTTGAAGTTATGTTACAGTAGTTTTATTTGAAACTATGTATGGTGCCTATTTTTGTTGTTTTGATAGCACCACCGAAGGTGAATATTGCAAAAACGTTGTATTGGTGGCTTATGGAGTTATTAATTTACAATTGATCGATTTTAAGAAGAAAAAGCCAAAGAACAAGTTTCTCAAAAATAACGTAAAATAACCAAAAATATTCAGAAGGGTCCAGATCTGAATAGAAAATATCCTAATATCAATAATAATAATAACATTTTTGAGTCAATATGTTAAGATTTAGTTAGTTAACTGTATACAATTAATATGAGTACTTGTTTTAAAGTTTGATAAATAGTGTTAAATTGTAAGACAAAAACAATCCAAATAAAAATTTTATCTAGAAGTTAATAAATGGTGCGTTCTTGGTTGATGTCATTATAATGAAATTTAATTTGATTTAAAAATGTGCATTTAAATACGCATTTCGGACGCACCAAACTTTTAATGGTGTATAAGCAATTCTGTGTATCATTGCATAAGTTAAAAAAATTGTTTAATTAAGAAAATTATTGTTAAATTAATTAAGAAAATCCACATTTTTCAGAAATGGGTAAAACAAATGCAGAATATATGAGAGAATATAAGAAACGGAAACGTGAGGAAAAGCTACAAACTGGAGGACCAGAGCCGAAAAAAATTGCACGTAGCAGTACCGAACGGTCACGAAACCGGAGAGATTGTGTTGTAAACTCGTGTTTAGTTTCAGCGCCATCTACAAGTACATCCAATATAATATCGAACATTGTCGAATTCTCCAAAGCTCACGCTGAGTTTAAAAAAAAATTCTTGAATAACAACTTTGGTGCTATATGTAGTGTGTGCGATCGGTTGTGGTACGAAAGTGATGTCAGAAACCCACCACCATGTTCCACAGGTATTCTCACAGCCGAATTTCCCCAAATTAATCTTGAAACAGCTCTCGTTTGTGGTACTTGCTATTTATCACTCAGCAAAACTAAAATCCCAAATTTATCTAAATCAAATGGCTTCACTTATCCATTGAAGCCAGCCCATCTGCCGGAACTGGATCTAATAACAGAGCGCTTGATCTCACCACGACTACCTTTCATGACCATTAGAAGGCTTCGACATGGTAATGGCCAATATGGAATTTTAGGACAAGTGATTAACGTGCCTGTATCAGTAAATAACATGGTTAATTTACTTCCACGTGAACTCGACGATGATTACGCCATTAACGTACACATAAAACGTAAACAAATTCACAAATCAAATTATCTGATGGGGTTTGTTAAAAAGAGCGTTGTGAAATCTTGGCTCGAATATTTGGTTCAGCAAGAACTATACAAATATTATGATGTTAATATCAACGAATCGTTCTTCTCTGCTGAAGAGTTGCCAGTAGTTCAGATGGACCGTTCTGAATTAAGTGAATTGGTAGATATGGAAGAAAATTTGATAGCTCAGCAGCAGACTTTGCTCTGGAATGAGGAAATGTATCTCCGAATTGCTCCGGGAGAAAATAGCTTGCCTAAATGCATTCTATTTGATGAGCACTGCGAGGAACTGTCGTTCCCTTCCATCTATCTTGGGCAATTCAGAGCATTTAAGGAACAAATCAGGGTAACACCGTTTATGATGGCAACAAGCGAGCTGCGAAGAGCTGATCGACGAGGGGTAAGTCCGACTCACTTGCTATATATGGCAATGAAAATTATGCGTATACGCACGCGCGATTCTCTGCAGGTAGCCTTCAAATTTGTTGGTAGAGACAATACGTTGACAAGAGCGCAAATACAATCTGAAGACTACATTCATGGATGTATCGAGAACAATTTAGCGTTCTTACGTCATATCCCGAACTCAACGTATTACTGGGCAACACGTAAGCGAGATCTGTTTGCGATGATTCGACAACTTGGTAAGCCGACATTCTTCCTTACAATGAGCGCAAACGAAATTGGATGGCCGAAGTTAATTAAACTGCTTTATAAGCTTAAAAATAATGGTGCTGAGATCGACGCTGATGCATTCCATCAACTTCACTACATCACAAAAGCCACACTTGTAAACGAAGATCCAGTCACTTGCGCAATTCATTTTAATAAACTGGTGGACACCATAATAGGAATTCTGCAATCAAAATGTTTTAGTCCATTTGGTGTGAATTACGTATCACATTTTTTCAAACGTATTGAATTTCAGCATCGCGGTAGTCCGCACGCTCATATTCTGCTATGGCTAAAAGATTCTCCTCGAGATGCTCTAGGTTCAGATATGCCTGCGGCAATAAATCTAATCAATCGGCTAATATCTGTCTCACAGGAAAACGCATCCGGACACGTCAAGCTACAGCATCACAAGCATACGTTTACTTGCTATAAAAGGATGAGCAATGCTGCGGGACAAAAATGTCGTTTCGAGGCACCGTTCATGCCAAGCCGATCAACTGTTATCCTCGTTCCTATGGCTACGAGTGATACTCGGCGAAATAATCTCGCAAAGCTATACAATCAACTGTGGAAAGCACTTGAAGAAAATGATTATATAGATATCGACCACTTCTTCAAAGATCACAATATTAATTCAAATGAATTTTATCTCGATGTATTAAGAGCTGGCATCACGAGACCCAAGGTTTTCCTCAAACGGAATACAACTGAAAAATGGATCAATCCGTTTAATCCATTTATTTTGAATTGTCTTGGTTCCAACACCGATATTCAGTTCATAATCGAAGAATACTCATGTGCGGCATATGTAGTTGAGTACGTAAATAAGACAAACCGAGGGATTAGTAATCTGCAACGTAAGATTATCACGACGATGAATGAACATCCTGAGTTCGATTTCGTGGAGATAACTCGGAAACTCAGTATCGATATGCTGAACGCAGTTGAAATAACTAGTCAAGAAGCAGCATGGTATTTGCTGCGACTACCAATGTCATTGAGTTCGGTGGCCGTTCTTTACCTTCCAACTGTTTGGCCAATAGAAAGACAACGCTTAAAGAAAACAATCGATCAAATGGAAAAAGAGGAGATTGACGATGATTCTACTGATGTATGGAAGACAAATTTGTTTGAAAAATACGAAAAGAGGCCGGTAGAGCTAGAGGATTTGAGTCTGGCACGAGCAGCTGCCAATTACACTGTGGTCAATACGACGTGGAAGCGACGCCAAGTAGGTCCTCGAATAATCCGCTATCGTAATTACGATATGGCGGCTGAAGTTGATGAGTATAAACGTGAAATGGTCACACTATATCTACCATTTCGCAATGAAGAATTGGAAATTCTGGCTGAGAAGAAGTTTCTGCGGTTATATGAGGAAAACGAGGCGATTATTCTGCAGCACAGAAAAGAATTTGAGTCAGATCTGGACATAGGAAAGACCATTGAGATCTGCCGGCAAATGTGTATCGCTAACAAAGAATCAGACTTACTATCAACTCGTGTCGCCGAAGCTGATCCATTTTCCGATTTCGATCTTGCTGCAAATGCGGAAATTAATTCAGACATAAGACTAGCCTTACTTAACCGCCTTGGGCCAATTGTGAAGAAACGCCAGAATCTTATGTTAAAAGAGGATTTTAACAATTTAATGCGCTTGTCTAATATTCGGCAAAAGGGACTTATCATGCACGTCATAAGTACTCTTCTCGATAAAACTAACGTTGAGCCGTTGCAAATTTTTTTCACTGGACCCGCAGGCTGTGGAAAAACGTTTGTGATCAAATTGTTAATGGAGATTTACAATCGCTTTAATGAAACCGATGGCTATTGTAACGCTTATCTTACATGCGCGTCGACTGGCAAAGCAGCAGTAGCCATCGATGGGCTCACGGTCCACACTGCATTAAAAATTTCAATCGGAAAGAACTTGCCACTATCCAATGAAGTGGTTCAACAATATCGAACGCTTTTCAAATACGTTCGATGTATTATTATCGACGAAATAAGCATGATGTCAGCGGAACTGTTACATCAGGTCGACGCAAGATTGAAGCAAATTACGGGAGACTTCGTTCACAACTTTGGTGGAAAAGATATTTTTTTGATAGGAGATTTGCGACAACTGCCTCCCGTCCGGGCAACTCCAATTTTCCAGCAGATCAAGGCGAGTGTCGTTGGCCCTACACTATGGCGAGGCTTTAAATTCTATGAGCTGGATCAAGTCATGCGACAGTCGAACGCTCAATTCTCTTGTGTTCTCACTAAAATTGGCAATGGTGAAAAGCTGGAGCCCGTCGAGCAGAATCTGGTCCAATCCCGATTTTTCACAAAGGCACGGGCGGATGAACTTTGTCCTAATGGTGTCAGACTCTTTTTGAGAAATAGGGACGTAAACGCATATAATCAGTATGTGCTCAATGCAGCTCCAGATAAGATCGTTTCCATATCGAACGACGGTTTTACTGGGTATCACAGTACCGAACAGCTGTCATTTGTGCGACAGAAGCTGCATAAAATGGAGTTGATTGATACAGGGGGTTTGCCCTACGAGCTCATACTTGTAATTGGTCAACCTTATTTGATCACAACTAATATCGATGTGGCAGATGGATTGTCGAACGGAACTTACGGCCACTTAAAATTTGTTGAGAGAATTGAAAATATTACCGAAAATGACAACTCGAACATTGGAGACGTCAAACGAATCTGGATAAAATTTTCGGGTAATCCAAGAATTGGCCAAAATGCTAGAAAACTTGCAGCAAAGTATATGCAGAATAAAAACATACCCGGAGAATTAGTTCCAATCGCTCGAAGAACTTCTTCTATTTACCTCAACAATAATCGAACTATTGTTGCAAAGCGCAATCATTTTCCTCTCACGCCCGCCTGTGCCATGACAATTCATAAATCACAAGGTGGCACGTTTGATGTTATTGTATATACGTATGAAAAGGGGCACGCTCAGCAACTCGTATACGTTGCCTTATCAAGAGTCACGAGTATCGAAGGTCTCTTTATAGTATCACCTACGGATGAGCATGTGTTTTACCACGGACTCAAAAATGCAGTTTCTACAATTTCACTTCGAAACGAGTTCCTGCGCCTTACCACAAACTCATTACGTACGTGCCAGGAAAATATATACGATTTTATCAATAATAAAATCTCATTCTTTACTTTTAATTGCCAAAGCCTGAGAGCACATTGCAACGACTTCAGTGACGAGATAACTCAAAATTGCACTCTGCTCATGCTCTCCGAGACATGGCTGGACGACAACGAACAAATTGATATTCCAAATTTTTTTTGTTGTGTTCAATTTAAACGACCACAGAAGCGGGCTGCTGGCGTAGCCATTTATAAACATCGAACCAGTTCTCAAGTTGTCACTCCAATCATGGACGTAACCTACCGCCAAGCAACTGGATTAGGAGTAGAATTACAAGATATCGGGGATATATGCGCTGCTGTATGTGAACTTCCAAATTCGAGGACATTCCTTTCAGTAGTTGTGTATATCTCACCAAATCAGCCTGTCCCGAAGATTATCGACTTTATTCAATTTGTACTCCTACCATTTACTGAAAGTGGTTCGGCTCTACTAAAAAAGGACTATCACCTTCGGCCGATGATTCTGAGTGGCGATTTTAATATAAATTTTAACATGCCGACGGCCGAACCGCTAATTACGTTTCTAAAGGACACGTTTCAACTTGAAATGAACTCTAAAAGAGACGTCCCTACTACTCCATCCGGCACAGTTATTGATGCAGTATTTCAACGGTTTTTGAGTGATTTGGAATCTCAAATATATATTTCTTATTTTAGTTTTCATAAACCTATTGTATCGATCTTACCATAGAGATATAGTTTTATAAAATATTTTGTTAAAATGAATAAAGCAATTATTAAATATTATTTCAAAATTATTAAAAAAAAATTATTAGTTCCATGTTCCTTAATAGCCAACATATTTCACCAAATATTTCTCATTTAGTACTAGAAAGCATGAAAAAATTATATTTCTGTGTCAAAAAATATTAAATTATATTATATTGGTGTATTTTATACGGCAATGATTTAGGAGTCGTTACGTCAAAACCAACAGAAATGTCTAAAAATAAACATTTGTGTTGGTTTTGGGTGATTACAATTATACACAGTAACGTCGACGAAATTGGAAATATCAGAAAAATATGTTTTTTCCGTTTTCATGAGAGATGGTAAATAATGGTTCCACCTCACTTCCAGAAAACGTCCTGTCTATTTCCCCAAACGCTTTAAGATGTTTACACATATCTTTCCCGAGTACTGACAGACTCGCTCGCGTTTTTTTTTTTTGAAGTAGCAGTATACTACCGCAATAATTCTGTATTTCTTTTTACGTTTGACGTTATTGGTGTGTCTCTGCTACCTCAATGAACGGTTTTGACGATACTTTCTCCATTGACAAACTGTTTCTCCACTTTGGATTTTGATTACAGTATGATTCAATGAAGAATGTAGTACTTCGGGAATATGTAACAATTTATTATCAATCATTTGTTGTCTAGCTTTGCTGTTTTGAACCTTTTGTTATCGATTTATTGTTATATTATTCGTTAGCTGAATAATTCAATTTTTTTTTTTCACATTCATCAAGCCTTGTGATCGGCTAATGATGTCTTTTGAGTCAAGGGATGAATGTGTTAATTTTATTTTTTTCTCCCTTTCACCCTTTTTCCTTTCATTTCAAGGCAGGATCACCTTTACTGTAATATATACAATTATCAAACAAAATGCCGGAACAAACTGCAAGCGCTTACCATGTTAATCCTTTTATTCTTAAACATATCATTTAATCATTAATTTTTTTTGTCGTTATTTGAATTAGATTAAAGCATCCAAATTTATTAAGGTTTATTATTTTCGTTGCTTAAGTATATCGTTTATCTTCCAATAATAATTTATTTTATTTTTTTTTTCCTTCCTTAATAATCAATATTATTTAATAATCATGATGAACCCCGATCATTTGGCTCATGACGAGTTTACTTTAGAATGTGAGGTTCGCGACATTAACGGGGATAATCCCCTTAGCAATTTAAATGAGCTACTGAAGCGCTTAGAGGATGAAAAGGAACATCCTGTGCTAGCTCCCAACAGACCATTGACCTCTACCCGGAAAAATCCGAGACGCGAAGTTTATAAAATTTCATTGAAGTTTAGACAACTTTATTCGGAAATTGAAAACACTCTAGAAATAAAAAAAGTTAACGTAAAAGAAAGTTTAGATATTTATCTTTCAAGACTGCTTCATATCCGTAGTCGCTTGTATCGAATCGAATATTCCACAGTAGTAACACTCGAGGTCAAGGAGCTCCAAGAAAAATGCACTCAATTGATTGAGTTCATTAATAAGTACAACGAAGGAAACAGTGAAAGTAATTTAGAAGAGTCAATTACACAATTAGTAAGCTTTAAATTGCAAACTAACGAAGGTACCCCTACTAGTGAAATAAGCTCTCAGTCCGGGAGCGAATCAGATAGAGAATCCGAAATATCACAAATTACGTCGCAAATGGAACAGAACAAACCACCGGACACCCACAATATACCTAATAATGAACCAGTTCCTTCTCACAGTAGAACAGTCGAACGTCGGCATGTTGTGAACTATAAATCATCATCTCGGCGTTCAGCCAACCTAGTAAATGAAACTAGCGAGAGACCAGCCTCGCACGTCTCCTCCAGGAAATTGCCCACATGGGACCAAACAAAACCTAATCCACCCGTAAGTTCTTCCAATTATTTTGTGCCTAACCAAAATTTATATAACCAACAATCATTTCACCCTCTACAACGAGATCCTACAAAGTGGCCCATTTCATTCGATGGCACACCAACCGGAACTCCAGTAAAGAAATTTATACGCATGGTTGAGCATCAAGCGATGACTAATTGTATTCATTTACAACAGCTTGCAAATGATATGAGCTATTTCCTTAAAGGACCCGCAGCTGACTGGTATTGGAATTTCATCCAAAGGCACGGGAATTCGGATTGGCCATTGCTTAAAACGGAACTAATAAAAAGATTTGCTGATAGACGGACAGATCTCGAGATAAGACGGAGTATAGAATCAAAAAAACAACGACCAAACGAAAAATTTATTGATTTCTATCACACTATTCTATCATTGTCGTTACAAATGGAAAATCCTGTTCCAGATTCAGAACTAATTTTCATACTAACACAAAATATGCGACCCGGATTACAAGACCGACTGGCAGTTACAAAGTTCACTTCACCAGATGAATTGGTACGACAATGTATTGCGTATGAGGATGCTTGGACCCGAAATCGTATAGTCCCAGAAGCTCTGTGTGAATCACGTAAATACGCTCATGAAGTTCAAGTCACACAAAATCCGAATTCAAGTTTTACAAAATTCATGACCCAAGATCCACGGAATTATATAAACCAAGCAGCAAATGTAAGTGTACCTGCATTACCATACCCCGGAAACGTTATTCCTAATTATCAAGAACCCATGTATTATCGGGATAATTATAATAATATAGTTTTTAATCCGACATCTGGGCAACCAGCGGTTAACGCTTTAGCCTCAAATTGCAATGCTTTACCAAATCCTTCTACATCTCGAAGAAATTTGCATATGATTAAGCATTGTTGGAACTGCGGTCTGACAGGACATTTCTTTAAATCTTGCAATAAGCGAATATTGCATACTTTTTGTTTTGGCTGTGGTACACCAGAAGTTTTGAAAACATATTGTCCAAATTGTTGTACCATCTGGGGAAACGGGAAAGAGGGGGTGAACGTCCCGATGATGGTTACCCCCGATATTCCAGCAACACACCCAACACAAAACAGGAACGAAGCGTTTCATTCAATGCGCAAATAACCAAAAATGATACTTATAGTCTATCAAAATATTCCGAAACCAACTAAATTCCCAAAAATAATATCTAAACGCCTAGCCAGATCCATTCGGTATTTTCAAACGAGGAAATCTATTCAGTCTCAAATTGTTGAATCACTTATAGCTGATACTATAGATGGACGGCCTTACGCTGAAGTAGAGCTGAATGGCAGGAAAATTCAAGGCTTATTGGATAGTGGTGCCAATGTGTCCCTACTTGGCAAGAATTGCGAAGAAATTCTCAAAGATCCTACTATCAATTTTCGGCACTTTCCGTCATCTATTAGGACCGCAAATGGATTCACCGAACAAATATTAGGCCATGTGAAAGTTCCAGTTACATTCGCTGGCGAAACCAAATTCATTACTTTACATCTAGCTCCTAGCCTCAAACAGGAACTATATCTTGGTGTTGATTTTTGGAGATTGTTCCAATTAAAAATTGTCTATAAAACTGATGTTTTCGACTTCGAATCGTCCTCTCAGAATATATCTTCTTCAGGCGTAGTGTCAGAAACGACTATTTGTAATGCAGAAAATAATTTCCACGAATTAACCGCCATTCAGCATCAACAGTTAGAGACAGTGAAGCAGTTGTTTCCTTCTTCCGCTTTGCTTGGTTTGGGTCGAACGCATCTACTAAAACACGAGATTGACGTTGGTGATGCGAAACCCATCAAGCAGCGGTACTACGCTGTGTCTCCGGCAGTTGAGGCTGAAGTAAATAAAGAGATCGATAGGATGATTGCATTAGGTGTCATAGAGGAGAGTTCCAGTTCGTGGAGTTCCCCGATGGCCATAGTCCGTAAGGCGGATGGCAGAGTTCGATTGTGCTTGGATGCGAGGAAGCTAAACTCAGTCACGGTGAAGGATGCTTACCCTTTGCCTCTCATTAATGGATTGCTAGGGCGTCTAAACAAGACACGATTTATATCGAGCCTTGATTTGAAAGACGCCTTCTGGCAAATTCCGCTGGACGAGAGGTCGAGGGATAAGACGGCTTTCACTGTGGCTGGACGCCCCTTGTACCAATTTACCGTTATGCCTTTCGGACTCTGTAATGCCCCTCAAACTATGTGTCGGCTGATGCATCGGGTGATACCTCACGAACTGCACACTCAGGTTTTTGTTTATCTCGATGACCTGTTGATAGCCGCCGAGACATTCGAGGAACATCTTTCCCTGCTTCGCAAAGTATCTGAATTATTAAAAAGGGCTGGGTTAACGATTAATATCGACAAAAGTAAGTTTCTCCTAAGAGAAATTAAATATCTCGGGTATATGAGGTTTTCTTTCTCTAGCAAAAAACGAGCGTAAGGCGATCCAAATATGGTAGAACCGGTAGCACGATATGTATTTATCAACACGGAAAATGTTGGATATTGGCCGGCCTATATAATTCCAATTAATGAAAAAAAATTACAAGTTGTATGGATTGAAAAAGGATACCCAGACTCATTTTCGGACATAAGTCAAGTGAAAGAAATTTTACAGGTAATGCATCTGGATGAGCTGATGACGGATAGGGCACATTACAAAAATTTCAAAACAACATTACAAGCAATGAGAGATCGCGTGCCTCATGAGGAGGCTGACCATATAACGCGTCTTTTATACGTCGGAAGAAGACGAGGGCGGCCGGCGAAAATTACAGCTCCGATTCGTTCGGGAAATCCGCAGCCACCATCACCGTCAGCGCTGCCACCATCACAGTATCATCACACACTATCATCACAGGGACCGTCATCATCACAGGGACCGTCATCATCACAGGGACCGTCATCATCACAGGGACCGTCATCATCACAGGGACCGTCATCATCACAGGGACCGTCATCATCACAGGGACCGTCATCATCACAGGGACCGTCACGGCAGCTCCCATATAATTTTCAAAATTTGGCTCCGTACGAATATGGGCCAGACCATCGACCAGCCGATGGTCGATTTATAAAAATATATGCTCGTCCTTCCTGCAATCCTACGGTTTTGACAAAATTTCTTGTGACAAAGCTTCGTCACTTTTGTGACGTACAAAACATGAGTTGTAATTACTCAACTTTAGTGTCGAAAAAGTTTATCAAATCACTGTATTACAAAATGGATCCGGATGGCACGTTCGGAAAATCTCCCTTAAGTGATAGCCAACGAATGGCTGTAGTAAATTTTGTCCAAAGAAATAGAGATCTGTTCAATCCATGGTTCGACGATCATGATTGAATTATATTGGATGAAGAAACTATTAAATACTCCATTGAAAGGCGTTATCTGAGAGATCGATACGATGTGATGGATATGGAAAATTACAAGTTTATTGAGTCGTTTCGTGTCACGAAAGACATGTTCCGGTATTTATTAAATGAACTTTCTCCGCACATTCCTGATGGTGACTTTGACTTTTGAGTCAAACAGACGCTTTTGTTATTCAAAATTAAATTGATTTTTTTCCTGATAACCATCGACCTTAAATTTCGCTAATTATGCTGAAATGTCCAACAAGTGGGTACTGATGATCCATATCAGAGCGGCCAGATTCAACGATATAACAGATTTGCAGAAAATGTCGGAAAATTTAGATTAGTTACCATAACAAGGAAGTTCGAAATGGTACCACTGGAAGAATTGTATCGCTATGCCTTAGTCTGGCCTATATAGGTATGCAGGAAATTTATTGCTTTATGGACCTCCAGTATATTGACACTTTATTGTAAATGAGCTTATGCTCAAAATAAAGTGTCCCAAAATTTTAATTGTAAATAAATAAATAAATAAATAAATAAATGGTATTGTGGGAGATGGGGTTCTCAAAGTCGACACCTCTAAAGTTTCAGCTATTTTATCCTTTCCTATTCCTAAGACAGTCCGGCAGCTCAGGAGTTTTCTGGGACTGTCCGGCTGGTATCGACGGTTTATCCATCGGTACTCAGATTTAGCAACACCTCTCACTAATTTGCTCAAGAAAAATCAAAAATTTCAATGGAATGACGTTGCTCAGGAATCGTTCGAGAAGCTAAAACTGGCTATTTCTTCTGCTCCTGTGCTTAGTAACCCGGATTGGAATCTGCCATTTTACATTCAATGCGATGCTTCAACGACCGGAGTGGGTGCAGTTCTATTTCAGAGGTCACCCAGCGGCGATGAACGCCCTGTTGCGTTTATTTCTCAAAAGCTCAATGCAGCACAGCGAAACTACAGCGTCACCGAGCTGGAGTGTTACGCGGCTGTATTGGCTGTTGAGAAGTTTAGGCAATATGTAGAGGGTTACCCTTTTACCATTATCACCGATCACGCAAGTTTGAAGTGGTTAATGGGACAGAGGGATCTCTCTGGGCGTCTCGCTCGCTGGAGCCTAAAACTGCAAGGATTCAATTTTACCATTGAATACCGTAAGGGAAAAGATAACGTCGTCGCAGACGCGCTCTCACGACAGGCGGAGGCGTTGACACTGAATGAGAGTGTGAGTAATCAATCTCCAACTTTAGATCCGGAACATGTTTATTTTCAAGATCCCGAATATCTGAAATTTATGGACTTCATTCATACAAATCCTACCGTTAAGTCTAACCTCCGAATCAATAATGGCAGAATATTCATTTTACCTAAGGCAGAGATCGACTTGTCATCTGATATTCCTCCATGGAAAACCTATGTGCCAAAACCGCTTATTCCTATTTTGATTGAAAGAGCGCATTCACCACCAAATTCTGCACATTTAGGAGTTCGTAAAGTACTAGATGTTTTAAGGAGACATTATCATTGGCCTAGAATGGCTAGTGATGTGCACGAATTTATCGTAAATTGCCAAATTTGCAAGGCAAGTAAAGCAACAAATACCATAACACGACCACCAATGGGTCATCAATCTAAGGTATCGAGAGCTTTCCAAAAACTCTATATTGATTTCATGGGACCATATCCGCGATCTAAACAAGGTAATACCTATTTATTCGTCGTTTTAGATCACCTTAGCCGCTTTGTGCTGCTCGAGCCCATGCGAGATGCCAATAGTAATAATGTTGTGAAATTTCTTGAAAATCGAGTGCTAAATGTCTACTCCGTTCCCGAACAAATTTTTAGTGATAATGGTAAGCAATTTACCTCCAAAATTTTCCGAGATTTCTTACAGAAGTATGGTATATCACAAATTTTTACTCCTAAGTACTCGCCCCAAGCGAATGCTTCAGAAAGAGTGAATCGCAGCATTTTATCAGCCATACGGTCTTATATAAAAGAGGATCACACCGTTTGGGATTTGCATATTCATGCTATTGGATCTGCATTGCGTAATGTGACGCATGAAAGTACTGACCGCTCACCATATTTTATGGTGTTCGGCCAACATTTCATCCCTCACGGATCTCATTACGGATTACTTCGTCAGTTGAACAGTTTTGAAGATACTGAAATTCAATTAACTAACGCTGACAGATTGACTATTGCTCAAAAAACTGTGCTTGAAAATCTGCGTAAAGCTCATGACCGAAACTCGCACACGTATAACTTAAGAAGTCGTCCCCGTAAATTTTCTTCAGGCCAAGCAGTCTTTATCAGAAATTTTTGCCAAAGCGCTGCATCTCAAAAATTTTCGGCGAAACTTGCTCCAAAATTTCGAAAGGCTTATATTAAGGAACCGGTTGGAAATGTGGCTTATAGACTTGTAGATGAAAATGGGAACTCATTGGGAACATATCATCTAAAAGACATTAAATGATAAGAAGTACATTGACTTCATTCATACAAACCTTACATATAAACTTGAGGTTATTCTACCCTTTATATTTATAATCGCAAATTTCATCTAATGAAATTACTCCAAATTACACATCTATAAAAACATGGTATTGCCCGGCTTAATGAGACATATCTCATGGGGTGGGACGTCCCCACGATCTGTAACGACAACTATCGTTCATCGTTCCATAATTGGAATTGGTTCGACAGCCCTGACGCTAAACGGTTTTTTTTTGATAATGACGAATGTTATGTTGTACAGAGAAATTTAAAATGCGGTAATAAAATATTACATAAACAACTTATAGAGGGGAACAATACTAGATTGTTCCATTGCTAATGGTTGGGTGGGATAGCCTATTGTATTACCAAAGATAAAAACCCGAATTTTTGGATGCTCAGTAGTTAATTAGTAAAGCGAACTCATTTTTGGTTGTCGAAAAAAAAAAGATTTTTTTGGAGTTGATCTCCTGCAAAGCATCGTGAGTGATTAGGTTATAATAATAACAATAAAATATTAATAATCTAAAAGTTTTTTTTTCAAAATTTTATTTCTTGTGTTGAAAATAAAATAACAAAAGAAAAGTTAATAATAATAAGACCATTTTCAAATTGAATTAAAATGGCATAAAAGTTTCTGGTTCGTGGTATAAATATATTTACACATAATTTAAAAATTGAAAGAAAAAAATGTGAAAATTCAACCCGCCATTATGCAATATATTACAAATTTTAATGTTAATGTACCGAATGTTATAAATTAAGTGTAAGTTAGTGTAAGTTAAGTTAGAACATTTAAAAACTATACATTTATATAGATAAGTGATAAAGTTAATTTTATATTAATGTTACGTGATAATAATTTACATACAATATAATAAGACAGTTATAACAATAAATAATAATGATAATAGTAATTAACGTTAAACCTTACTAATAAAAATAAGTTAAACGTTATGGTATTAAAAGTGTTCTGATTGGCACCTACTACAAATAAATGTTAGCCTGCAGTATCATATATGTAGTATATAAGTTTAAACCGGAACGTTAGTGATATTAAGTTAAGTGCCACGGACAATTGTAAAAGTGATAGTGTGGTCACTGAGTTAAAAAAAAAAAAAATAAGAAAACACAACACAAAAATCAACGTTAACCCAAAGAAACAAAACTATGTTTTAACTAAAATAACTTTGGTGGAAAAGGTGACCACATGTAGTGAAATATACAATGCACAACAAAACAAAATAAAACATATAGTTACAAACTAAATAGAGTTAACACTGTAAAATAAAAATATAAACTATAAAATATTTTACAGTATAGTGAGTACAAGTCAATATAATATAATATAATATATAAAAGGCTATACACAAATTACGAAATCATATATACATAATATTCTATATATATGGTATAATATCTAATCAATTATTAATAGTATAACCATTCGAATAAACAATAATAAAATTCTATAAATAACAATATAATTAATCTATCATATAATAAATAATTTCTATTTTTATTTTTATTTTATTTTATTCTTACTTTTATTTTTACTTTTTATACATTTTTTATCCATTTTTATTTTTAATAATAATAATAATAATTATAATTATATATAAGATAAACAATGGAGATTTTATTTTTTAAATATTTAATGTATTTTATTTCTATGTCTATTTTGTTAATTTTGTTATCGGATGAAGTTGATTCATTCACTGCATATGATTGCTCTGGAAACATTGTAAAGAAAAAATCCTTTTCTACATTAGAGTCATATCCTTGTGAATTGCCAACAAGAAATCTATCAAAATCCAATGTCATGATTCAGTTAATCCAACCTAAGGATATAGAAAAGGTTGACATCATCAGGTGCAGTGTGTTAGCGTTTCACCATGTATTTAGGTGCGGAAAAACAATCGACACGCATCATGAAGCAGGATTTTACACTGAGATTCATGAAATTGATAAATCTGAGTGTGAAGAAATGATCAACTTAAAAAGATATAAATATCCAACTTCGTCAGGATATACATATATAGATTTAAAATTGAATGAAGTAAAAGCTTTCTCTTTAACTAGTATCGGGAGTATTGATCAGGACGGGTCATGCAGTACATTCGGAAATTTAAACTCAAATGGAAGAACTTACACAAGAGCTGTTCGACAAACTGCTTTAAAAATTATAATATCTAAAGGGGAGGCAAGATTTAGTGTAGACGATAAGTCTCTCATAATTCCGAATGGAAACAAGTTTGACTTCTATGGTGGCAAAGGATATTCAGCAGATTATGGTTTTGTTTTTTGGGATATAAACTTTAAAAAAGCTTCATGTAACAATAACAAAAAGAACTACGAAGTATTATACGAAGGATCAGCAATAAAAATTGTCGAAAATAATTTTAAAGAAAAGTTTTATTCTTATATTTTTGTGATAAATTCAGAATACACAACTCAAATTTATTTAGAGAATTTGAGACACATTTCTACTTGTGGACTAAAAGCATACAATACAGAACATCCCAAACTCCATATTATAGAAAAAATAGATGGAGTTGATTTCACACTTCAATATAAACCTCTTGACTCCTTGGATGTAAGTCTATCTACATATTTTAATGCAAAACTACTCCATGTAATGAGACATACGAAAGATGAGGTGGAGAAGCTTTTTGACTTATTTTCCTATGAACGATGCAAATCAGAATCGAAAATTACCCATAACTTACTTACATTAGCAGTGACATCTCCAGTGAACTTTGCTTATAATTTTATGCAAGGGCCAGGATTTACAGCAACTGTATTAGGAGAAATGGTTCACATTTCAGAATGCAAGGCCATAGAAGTGATTTATCATCCTATTCCGAATCGATGTTTCAAAGAGCTGCCAATATGGTATAATAATGTAACATTCTTCCTTCAACCTAGAACTAAAATAATATTAAAAATAGGAACCGAAATAGATTGTTCATCTGCACTACTTCTTGTCTTTAAAGTTTATGATGACTGGTATGTTCCAGGTTCTAATGGACTAATTCAAGTTGCAAAACCGAGTATCATTATTCCCAGTGCAATTAATTACACTTTTCAAGTTATTAAAAATCTCGCGGAAGGAGGGGTATACTCAGCAGAGGCTATTGATAAAATGCAAAAGCTGTTGATAAGCCCCATGGACAATTTCAGTGACGAACAGCACTATTTCGGGACCAATTACCTATTGGTATCCGCTGATGCCACCTAGTTCGTTACATGTATAATAAACAGTCGATGTGAAAAGATTTGAACAAGGCGAAACGTGTTCAAAAAATATTAACGGGATCGTTAGACAGGTATTTTCATACCACATGTATTGGTCTACAATCTATACAGCGTGTTGCATAACTATATAACCATCTGTTTTTTTATTTTTCTAAAATAACGGATTAAAAAATTTCAAAACTTTTAATGCAGAAAGTTGAAAAAGGACGTAATACAGCAAAATATAAAAAATCAGTTTCAAAATTCAATTGTTGAATATTTTTCGTACAAAATATAAGTATTGTATTTATTTGTTATATGTAATAAAATAAAACTAAATTTATTTGATAATTCAATCGTTATAATTTCCTTAATTCCCTTTTTTTTTGTTTAAATATATAATATTAATATAATATAAAATCGCCTTTTTTAAACTCACGCTTTGTTATTCGCTGTAAATCGCTCGCTTATAAAAAAATGGAATATTTTATTTTGCTGATGTTGCTCGTATAAAAGTCGCAGGAAAAACAGAAATATGGTATTTTTCAATATTTTGTGAACTCATTAAGAATTTTGGATTGCCCATGGCTAACAAAAACAACCACTAAATTAAGCGCGAGTTTAATTAAATTCAAATTACTGCATTTTACCAAATCGCGCGCATCCTGTTGTTAAATAGAAAAAGCTTACACGTAAGTCTATTACAAATGTAGTGTTCTATTGTAGTAGTACGTAAGTAATTTTTGCTTGCTGTCAAAAAATTGATAAACATATTTTGTTTACAAAGTTAGTGAGTTTTAGGGATTTGATTTTAAGATAAGTGTTTCGATTTTATATAATATTGAATATTCATTTTATGATTTTATATAATAAAAATTGTTTAATTTTTTTTATTTTTATGTTTTTAGGTTACAATATTTAACAATTGTTTTAAAAACAAAAAACCTTTTTTTTTTAAATTGCTTTGTTGCATAACTACAGTTCCTCAAAATATTGATCAAATGTTCGTAGTATTGTTGTTTATGTTGATACAACTCACGTTGCAGGTGTTATTCTGTATAAAAATAACTGTACTAGTACCGTTAGGTTTTTATTTTTTATATAAATTGTTTGTGCGATCTCAGTTGCTTACGTGATTTTATTTGGTAAATATTTGTATATAAAACGCATTCGATCAATCAATCTTTTGATTTTAATAGATTTATATTTATATTTTGTATTTAATACAGAAAAAAGTGCGTATTTTAATATCAATTATTTAAAAGGTTTATATTCTTTACTTTTATCATTGTTAATACTATTCTTTAAAAAAATGTATTGAAAAAAATGTTTCGATTTTTAGATGAAACCAATTTCAAAGCAAACTTCTCGTTTAACAGAGAAATTTCTACGAGACGGCCACTCAAACCGTGAGGTCGCACGCAGAGTTGGTTGCTCTAAAATTAGCGTGGTGCGAAAACAACTTCATAATTTGCCAGAGAAACGGTCACCAGGGCGAAAATGCTTGCTCTCTGTTTCATTGAAAAGGAAAATTGTCAGACAAATCAAAATCGGCGCGTGTGGTAATGCTGTGGAAATAAATAGACAGCTAAGAGATTTTGACAAAGTTAATGTTTCCGATCAGACAGTACGGAATGTAGGTACTTCATCAAAATGGTTTTAAAGGTCGCTCCAACGTTAAGAAGCCTCTTTTAACAAAACACCATAGAAAACTAAGGCTGCACGATTGGAAAAACGTTATATGGTCAGACGAGACCAAAATAAACCGATTTGGGTTTTCAAGATGGCCGGCAGTGGGTATGGCGCAGAAAAGGTGAGGCGTTAACTTCAAGACACGTGCGGCCAACCCTGAAGTTTGGTGGTGGATCTTTGATGCTGTGGGGATGTATGACTTGAAGTGGGTGTTCAAATAATAAATAATCGGGTGATTGCGTACGCCCGCAAATAAATCGTATATTGTACGGAGTATTATTTTGCCCAGTTTATGCTATTTGAAATAGTTGTTGGTTGTTTTAAGGTGGAACTATACTTGGAATAACAAAAATAAAAGAAATAATGTAAGAGAGCGAGACCACTGATTTGCATGTCTTCGACTATACTTCAAATAACAAATATAACGAAAATAAAAAATCTTCGTTAAGTTTTAGCTGTC
Organism: Tipula vernalis; assembly: GCA_958295665.1. Lineage (NCBI taxonomy): Eukaryota > Metazoa > Arthropoda > Insecta > Diptera > Tipulidae > Tipula > Tipula vernalis. The sequence continues at coordinate 121,359,818 of OY282559.1, forward strand.
ACATAGAAAAAATAGACGAGCGAAAATTATCGCACGAAAATAGAAAAAATAAGAAAAAACAATTCGAAACGTCACTAAATACATATTTTGTGCTGAAAAAACACTCATTTTTTATCAAAATTTTTATAAATAAAGGCAAAATTTTGTTACATAAAGAATATTAAAATATTGTAATCATTTATCAATAATTGTTGGTGGCCAAAATAAATTGTATTGTAAAAAGTAGTAAAAGTGAGGTTATAATGCCTGTATACCTCTGAATAGGAAATATTAGTTTTGTGTTTCATTTTTATAAAATTAACTATGTAATAATTTATATTTATTATATTTATAAGATAATATTCAAGTTAAAATATGGACCAGTTCGTTGATGATGTTATCGAGAGTGTACGAGCGAACAGTTGTATTTACGGTAAAACTCATCCATTATACAAGAATAATGTTGAAAAGGAGAAGGCATGGGCAGCTGTATCCGAGGCATGCGGTAGATCGAGTAAGTATTTATGAAATTGTATGTCGTTTTTAAATTTCGGATTTCATGTCTGTATAATATTACTTTTACAGAGGATGAGTGTAAACGGAAATGGCTTACACTACGGGAAAGACTATCAAAAGAAGATAAAAAAGTGGACGCACCATCTGGAAGTGGAGCTGTCGATTCAGAGTGGCCGTATTATGATAGCATGCAAATTTTGAAGTCATTTATTCAACCTCGAAGGTAATATGACAAATTTATAATTGTATTCAAATTCCAGTTTTATTTTGATTTTTTTTTTAGAACCAGAAAAAATACCTTCGAATCCAGCGAGTCGAACGGTGACATTGAGACCGAGAGCGAAAGTACGTCTCAACAACCAGGACCAAGTGCCAGTGCCAAAAAACGTAAGCAAGACAAATTCAATGAAATGTGTGAATCCATACAAGTCGCGGCTCAGTGCATTTCATCTGAGACACCACCAAAAAATCCTCGCCGTAAAACCATAAAGACGTTTATGACGAGCATATGCGACATGATGGAAACCATCACAGAATTAGGACAAGACTCTGCCATGGTACAGATACTCACATACATGACAGACTTGCGAAAGAATCATAGTACGTATATAAATTAATGTGATATAGATATATTTGGTATATAATATAGCTATATCACATTAATTTATATATTTTCTATATATATAAAAATAAGTCGGGTTTTCCTTCCTGACGCTGTAACTCCAGAACGCACGAACCGATTTCCACGGTTTTGCATTCGTTGGAAAGGTATCGGGCTCCGTGAGGTTTATAGCAAAGAAAATTCAGGAAAATTTTCAAGAGAAAAGCAGGAAAACAGGGAAAATCATTTTTCACATACAGCGCCATGATACATAGCATGTACTACAACGGCGCAAGTACGTGGTGTGTGAGTATACCTCACGAAAACAAGTACGTTTCATTTCAAATAGATGTCGCCGGTGCGTGATACATTGTTTGACAGCTACTCATTGTACTCTGCTAAGTTAATTTTATGTGACATTTATTATGCGCACGTTCTTTCAAACGCTAACTTAAAACCGGTATTGTGTTCACTGTGAAATTGTGAAATTGAGGTTAAAGTTATTCGTTTCCTAACAGTTCAATTGGAAACCATCAAATCAATCACGCGTATTGTGCAAATTTTTATTCAATTTCAACAGCAGGCATTTGTCCTTAAGGTGGTAAGTTGAACTGTGTAAATTATGTGGATCGTGCATTTGAGGTTAAATTCACCAGTCTGTCCATAGTCCAAAATGCCGAGAGGACGACGTGCGAACATCGGCCGCCGCACTAGACATGCAAGCCAGCAACAAGTGTATTCACAGAACTTAAACGAAGAAAGACAAAATATAATAAGAGAAAATGCCCGATTGAGACAACGCGTGAGCACACGAAAATCATTGGCATCATACAATCGCTTGGCATTCCAATATGATCCCACTGCGAACTACAGTGATGATGACAATTTAGATATTGGACCAATGATGACTGTATGCCGATATTGCAATGCGTTAAAGTTCAAAAGAGAAACGGCTGGATTATGCTGCGCAAGTGGAAAAGTCAAACTGGATCCATTACTTACACCACCACAGCCACTGAAACCATTGTTCGATGGAACTGATCGTGATTCCAACCATTTCCTTCAACGCAATCCTTGAATACAATAACTGCTTTCGCATGACTTCCTTTGGAGCTAATATCATTCAAGAAGGCGGCTTCATGCCGACTTGCAAGGTAAAAGATACAACAGTCACACCGTATACTTATACAAATGATTGTTTGCCATTACAGATACAAGGACAAATATATCATTTGCATGGTTCAATGGTGCCAACACCAGATGAACCGCATCAATTTCTGCAAATATATTTCATTTCGTCGATGGTGGATCAGCTGAATGTGCGGTGCAATATACAGGGAACACAACAGTTAAAGAGACGAATTATTGAACAGTTGCAAGCATTTTTTCACGCTAATAACGCTGTGGTTAATATGTTCAAAACAGCATTGGAACGAATGCCATCGGATACGCACAAATTTGTCATAAGAGCGGATCGTACCCCAAAAGGTGAACATGTGCGAAGATTCAATGCGCCCACCGTTGATGATGTTGCTGCAATTATTGTTGGCGATCCAACTACATCACGAGACATTGTCGTTCAGCGAAGAAGCAATATCATGCATCGTGTAAACGAGACACATCGTTTGTACGATGCGTTACAATATCCAATCATTTATTGGCAAGGGCAAGACGGATACGACATCACGTTGAAGATGGTCGATCCAATTACAGGTATAATATTCACACACTAATTATTGCTATTATTGGTTTCCATTAACAATCCATTTAATTACTATGCGTATCGTATGATGATTCGTACACATGAGGAGAATGTCATTCTGAAGTGCCGTCGGCTATTCCAGCAATTCGATGTCGACATATATGTCAAAGTCGAGACCGAACGTTTAGCGTTCATCCGATTCAATCAGGCAAAGCTACGATCTGAGGACTATATACACTTGCGTGATGCTATTCATTCAGATGGTAATGTTCAGAATAATGGACGCCTAACGATTCTCCCATCATCTTATATCGGAAGCCCACGCCACATGCACGAATACGGTCAAGACGCCATGACGTACGTGCGAAATTATGGAACTCCGGATTTATTTATTACGTTCACATGCAATCCGAAGTGGACGGAAATTGAACGTGAGTTGGACCCGGGCCATAAACCGCTAGATCGCCATGACATAATCGCCAGAGTATTTCAGCAAAAACTCAAGGTTATGATGGATGTGCTTACTAAGTATCGAGTTTTTGGTGACACACGATGTTATATGTACTCGGTGGAATGGCAGAAGCGTGGACTACCGCATGCTCATATCCTAATTTGGTTGCTGAACAAATTACATTCAAATGAAGTGGATGACATTATATCAGCTGAAATTCCTGATCCAGTCACTGATCCCCATCTACACGACATTGTGACGACACAGATGCTGCATGGACCGTGCGGTGCATTAAATCCATTATCGCCTTGCATGGTTGATGGAAAGTGCACAAAACGATATCCGCGACCGTTAGTTGCTGAAACAGTCACAGGGAACGATGGATATCCAGTTTATCGTCGGCGTTCAAAAGAAGATAATGGTCGAACTATCAAAGTTAAAGTTCAAAATCAAGAGATTGAGATCGGAAATGAATTCATTGTACCATATTGCCCGCTGCTATCACGAATTTTCAAAACACATGCGAACGTTGAGAGTTGTCATTCGGCCAAATCAGTCAAATATTTGTGCAAGTACGTCACAAAAGGCAGCGACATGGCTGTGTTTGGTATTGCGTCGGAAAATGCGAATGACGAAATCAGGAACTTCCAAATGGGCAGATACGTCAGTACTAATGAAGCACTGTGGCGATTATTTTCATTTAAAATTCATGAAAGATATCCCACGGTTGTACATTTAGCAGTGCATTTGGAAAATGGACAAAGAGTTTACTTCACTGAGGCTAATGCGGCACAACGAGCTGAGAGACCACCATCGACAACATTGACTAGCTTCTTTGCAATGTGTGAAGCAGATCCATTCGCAGCAACGCTGATGTACGTTGAAATGCCCAAGTATTACACTTGCAATCAATCAACAAAGAAATTCCAACGTCGCAAACAAGGAACCCCAGTTCCAGATTGGCTACAGGTGTTTTCCACTGATGCGCTAGGTCGCATGTATACTATTCATCCTAGAAATGATGAATGTTTTTATTTGCGACTGCTGTTGGTAAATGTACGTGGACCAAAATCATTTGCGCATTTGAAAACTGTGAATGGCCACCAATGCCAAACATATCGAGAAGCATGTCAACTATTGGGTTTGCTGGAGAACGATTCTCATTGGGATTTAACACTTGCGGATTCAGTTGTTTCATCAAATGCGTACCAAATACGAACGCTGTTCGCAATTATCATCACCACATGTTTTCCTTCACAACCAATTCAGTTATGGAACAAATACAAAGACGACATATGTGAAGATATCTTGCATCGTTTGCGCATTCGAACGAATAATCCCGACATGCAAATAACCGATGAAATCTACAATGAAGGATTGATTCTGATTGAGGATCAATGCTTGACTATTGCAAACAAGCTACTGATTGAAGTAGGAATGATTGCGCCAAATCGATCGATGCACGATGCATTCAACCAAGAATTAAATCGAGAGCTGCAATACAATGTTGATACATTGCAGGAATTCGTTCGAAATAATGTGCCGTTGCTGAATGAACAGCAAAAACAAGTATACGAAACATTAATGCAAGCGGTGGACAATAATACTGGTGGTCTATTCTTCCTGGACGCACCTGGAGGAACAGGGAAAACATTTGTCATTTCATTGATTTTGGCCACTATTCGATCAAGATGTGACATAGCTTTGGCGTTAGCATCATCTGGAATTGCAGCGACTCTTCTAGATGGCGGTCGTACTGCACATTCTGCGCTTAAGTTGCCACTCAATTTAAACACAATTGATACTCCAACATGCAATATTTCCCGATCCAGTGCAATGGGAAAATTGTTGATGCAATGCAAGCTCATTGTTTGGGATGAGTGCACAATGGCACATAAGAAATCACTTGAAGCACTTAACTTCACACTGAAGGATCTTCGGCGAAATAACAACATCTTTGGCGGCTTGATGATATTGTTGGCAGGCGATTTCAGGCAGACGTTGCCAATAATTCCCCGTGGAACGCCTGCAGATGAATTGAATGCTTGCCTGAAGGCATCACCTTTGTGGAATAACGTAAAAACATTATCGCTAACCACTAATATGAGAGTTCAACTTCAAAATGATCAAAGTGCTGCACAATTTTCCAAACAATTGTTAGCTGTTGGAAATGGAAAAGTCCCAGTTGATGCGACAACTGGATTAATTACTCTTACCAACGACTTTTGCCGATTTGTAGACTCTCAATTAGCTCTTATTGAAAATGTTTTCCCAAACATTAGTGAGAATTATCAGAATTATGCTTGGTTAAGTCAACGAGCAATTCTCGCCGCAAAGAATAATGATGTACACGCACTGAATTTCACCATTCAATCAAAAATCGATGGCGATTTGGTGACATACAAATCCGTTGATTCCATAACAAATCCCGATGATGTAGTAAATTATCCAACGGAGTTTTTGAACTCTCTGGAGTTACCAGGATTTCCACCACATAACTTGCAACTCAAAGTTGGTTCAGTTATTATGATATTGCGTAATTTGAATCCACCGCGACTTTGCAACGGTACTCGACTTGTGGTGAAAAGACTTATGCCGAATTTGATTGAGGCAACCATTATTAACGGAAAGTACGCAGGTGAAAATGTATGTATTCCTCGAATACCAATGATTCCGACTGATCTTCCGTTTGACTTCAAACGATTGCAATTTCCGGTTCGCCTTGCGTTCGCAATGACAATTAACAAGTCGCAAGGCCAACCGCTTAGTGTTTGCGGGATAAATTTAGAAAATCATTGTTTTTCACATGGGCAGCTATACGTTGCGTGTTCACGAGTTGGGAAACCATCCGCTTTGTTTGTGTTAACGTCAGACCAAAAAACAAAAAATGTGGTTTACCAAAGAGCACTTCAATGAAACGGATAATTTGCGGACACGTATAACGCTTCGATTCAGTATTTACTTTGGATTCAATTTCATTTTTTACTTAGAGAAGTTCAACTAAATTACACTTCATTTTTGTAATCGAAATGAATTCATTACTGTTGTGAAATGAAATAAAATTTTTCCTTTTCAAATATAAAACAAAAAAAATAATTTTTCTTCATCTTTTAATCCCCAAACGAAATGTTACATAAAACGAAGCGAAAACGGTGGCGAAACGGAGTTCGCCGGGTTTGCTAGTGGGTTATAAAAGTAATTTTTAAGAAAAGTTAGTTAAATTCTCAGTTATCTAATATTAAGCGTAGTGAAAATTTGTAAACTAATAGTTAAATCATTTGTAATTAGTGAATACATTGTTATATGATTCTTAAATAATAATAAGAGGAAAAAAAATATAATAATAATCATAATTGTCCAAATCGAACGGTATCTGAAATTAATGCCCAAACTCAACGTTAATAAAATAATGAATGAGTTAAAGGACAAAAGTGTATATGATCCATTGATCACAAGTGAAATTATATAGTCTGAATAACATTTTTTTTTATCATACGTATTGTATTAAAAATCTGTAAACAACACAAAACATTATGTAGTGTAATCGAAATAAAATTAAATCGTGTACAAATATAAAAACAACAAAATAAAAGCGGCGTCGTCATTTGTCAATGATTTAATGTTAAATGCCAGCGATAATGACAGTTTTGATGATAGTGACGCAGATCCCAATTATTCTCCTGTAAGTTGTAGTACCGATGATGAGTCGGAATCGGTAGAATTAATTGTAATGGGCGCACAATTGGAAAAAAACTTGGAGATGCCAGTCATAGAAAATTCTTCATTGAAAAATCTAACTAAATCACAGTTAATAAAACAGAGGCAAATTATGCGAAATACTGGTAAAGAATATAAAACAGGCAGGGATCGAATTGTGAAGGAAAGGGAATGCCTACCTTTAGAAAAATGTCGGAAGAATTGCGCGGGGCGATTAATGTTTCACGATCAAAAAAAATTATTTGAAACCTATTGGAATTTAGGTTCGTACACTTCGAGAATAATATTTCTTTCAGGTTTAATTAGCATTGAGGAACCGAAAAATCGAAGACAAATTAAAAGCATTATTCGTCCTAAAACCAGGAACTACACTTGTGTGTATCACCTCAAACTCGGGCTCCAAAATATAATTGTTTGTCAAAAATGCTTTAGATTAACATTTGGAGAGACAGATAATGTGTTAAAAACGGTAATTAAGAAAAAAATGTCGATCGGAGAAACAAAATCTTTATGCGATTTACGAGGCAGTGGAGCGCCTAGTTGTTAGATGCTTCCTAGCAATTCAAATATTAACATTCTACAGTATTGGAGTCAACGCGACGCAAACGATATTCTGTCGAAGATTGCTAAAGTGGTTCTTGTTGTTCCGGGCACACAAGTCTCTGTTGAACGACTATTTTCCATTTTAAAGTGGATATTATCTGATAAACGAAACCAAATTGATGAAAAGGTACTCGAAGATACTTTACTAATAATAGCACAGCATTATTCAGATAAACATAAAAATGATTAATAAAATTAATAACAATTAATTATTATATGCAATATTATATTTCATTATTATATTCAATTCCTTTTAAATTATTTTATTTTGTGATATTTTATTTATTTTTATTTTTTTAAGCTAACCTCACATTAAAATTTGTGAGTATGAATTATAATAAAATAAAGGAACTGAGACTGAATTAAAAGACATATTTTTATTTTAGAGAACGTAATCCATTTGATAATGAATTTTTTGGTTTAGATCTTTCGAAAAACTCACAGGATCTATAATCTGGGGTGCTATTCTTGAACCATTACGAAAACTTTCGTATTGCGAGTTAGTGTCAAAGTATTACGAAAACACTAAAATCGTATTCTTGAAATAGGATTACGAAAATTTTCGCAACGGAACGTTACTAAAATTTTCGTAATGGTTTTTTCGTTTCCCATTGCATTTCGTAATGAAATCATTTGGATTTTTGTGTTAATTATATTGATAAGTATGTTCATAAAACTCAATATTTTCTATTCTCAATATTTTATGAAAAAGTGAAAACAAAATCGTACCTTTTTTTCTTTGTTTCACGTGTTCTTAAAAATATGTATTATTTATTTCGAGATAACGATGTACATAACTATATGCATTCGGTTTTGTTTACTACCTAACTAGACAAAAGGATATTTTGTATTTACATGCCGTCCTAAACCTTGAGATACTTTTTTTAATACTTGACCACCTTTTAATTTTAAACAATACGTGTAAGGGTATGAGATTTTTTGCATATGAAATAAAAATATGTTATTTAAAGCCATATTGCCTATTTAACTTTTATATTTATTTGTTAAAATTGTAATGATTGGAAATTAATTAATGCAATGTGTAATTTAAAGTGTCATTTTTATCATTCATTAAGTTCATTTGGAACAATTTTGTTTTATCAGTTTAAATAACCGGTCTTCAAACATTACGACAATTTTCGTAATGCACAATATTTTCGTAATCGTAATGGTGAAATCATAAATTGGTATTCTTGAAACCATTACGAAAATTACGAAGAGAGGAATAAAAAACTAAGAAGATTTCGAAAGAGATTATTAAAAATGTTAGTATAACCGAGGATATTAAGCGAAGCGGACGCTTTCTTTACTTAAAATTATAAATTGTTTGAATTTTTGTCAATAATGGCTTATTTATTTAATATTAAATTAAATATATTAAAAATGATTGTGTATGCTACTTTTTCTTTTAAAGGGAAAATTAATTCGGTCTAAATAGACCAATGTATTGAAATCTTGTCAAAAATGGCCAAAAATTTGTTTGATCCAAAACCACTTTTCTCGACGTTTTGGAAGTTCTTGAGTCCGAAAAAGAAAAAAATAATAATAATATGTCTGTCCGTCTTTCTGGACGTCTAGATGTCTGTACCCATGATATCTCGAGAATCGCTTATCCGATTTAGAATTTTTTTTTTCCACCAATCGGCTTTTATGGTACGACGGTACATATGATTGTATGATGGTACGATTGCACGATGATATAATGTTATGTCGTGTATGATGGCATGATGGTTTGATGGTATGGTAGTACGATAATATGATCCTGTGCAATGCCACTACATAAAAAGCCATGAAAAAAACTTGTAATGGTGTTAAGACAATAAAGATTTTTATTTTCCTATGGAACGTAAACACAATCATATGGGATTTTGTGTTGCCTTTATTTTCAATTTAAATGAAAATTTTTATTGATAAATAGAAATAATTTTAAATTAAATACAATCTGTTTCGTCGGCAAGTGACCCCTTATGTGATGGTGTTAGCTTTTCACATTTTTCTTCATATCTTCCAAGTTATGGGCTCGATTTTAATTCTGTTTGCGGTTATTGAAAGCTTATGAGTCACTTTATTGGTTAATTTGCACACTAAGCCAGGTTTTTGTAAAGAATGTAACAAATTATGGGAAAATCACATTTTTTTACTTAAACGATTTTTTTTATTTAAAAAAACCTCTACTTTTAAAAAAAAAATGAACTGTAAGTCGAAAAAATGTCCCATGACATGGGTATTTTATTTATAATTATTAAAACATTGTTACTACCTAACTCATAAAATATACGAACACCAATTTGTCGAAAAAATGTCGTTTGTAGCCGTTTAGGTATAGTGATGTTATCTAACCAAATCTTTTAAATCGATCATTTTCACTCAAATTGGTAAGTAATAATAAATAGTTCAGTTGTTCGCTAACCGATAGTGTGAAACTATGTACTCTCAGTGTTTTGTGTTTTAACAATTTTAAGTTTATGTGATAATGAAAAGGACAGTTTGTGTTAAGTTAAAAATTTGATCAAACAAATATACAGCGTGAATATTAACATACACGTTGGAAGAGGATTTATTACGATTAATACGCGCTGACCCTACGACAAGTATCAGTCGCCTGTCGATAATGTTAGGCATATCGAGGTCAAGAAGGCCTTAATCCTTATCACTTCCGTCGTGCTCAACATCTAGGAGATGTGAACCATCGTGCCAGATCAGTTTTTTGTAACTGGATAATTTCACAGCAAAGAAGTGATGTCAATTTTATAAGGAGAATATTGTGGACAGATGAAGCTACTTTCACCAGGGCGGGTATAATAAATTATAGAAACCTCCATGTTTGCGCCGTCGAAAATCCACACGTCGTAAAGGAGACAGCTTTCCAGAGCCAATTTTCTATAAATGTATGGGCGGGAATGATCTACGATTAATTTATCGGACCTTACGTGCTACCAAACAGGCTTGATTAACACGTATTATTAGAATTTTCAGGAATCACGTTGTCTTTGCTCATGGAAAAAGTGCCATTGTTGAGGGGAAGGCGAATGCAGCTGCAATTAGATGTTGCTCCAGCACATTTTGCAAAGATGAGACGTGATCATTTGAATAAAAATTATCCACGGTGGATCGGTAGAGGAGGTCCTGTACCCTGGCCGCCAAGGTCCCTTGATCTTATGCCCCTAGATTTTTATTTCTGAGAGCAAGAATTTTCGCTGCTGCAGCAGAAACAAGAGGCAACCCCTAACAATTGCGTTGGACAACAACTAGTGTGATCAGGAGAGCCTTGTTTGATTACAAGAGGGTGGAAAGCATTTCGAACATGTCATTTAATTAAAAATGTTTAATAATTTGTAATAGAAATTTTTATTTATTATTAATAAAACAGTATTATTTTATTTCTTTGACTTTAATTTAAACATCTTTCCTTGTTTAATTTCCCTACTTTCTCTAGGTGATTTTTGCGCGGTATTTTTAAGAGTTAGCTAGTAACAAAGTTTTGTCAATTTGTAGATATTATGCTGTAGATTAATAATAATAATTAAAATAATTAACTTAATGGGATATTTTCTCGACTTACAGTTCAGTTTTTTAAAAAGTAGAGGTTTTCTTAAGTAAAAAAATGTTATTTTCCCGTAATTTTTTACATTCTTTAAATAAACCTGGCTAAGTGCACAAACTATCAAATAAAATGACTCATAAACTTTCAAAAACCGCAAACAGAATTAAAATCGAGCCCATAACTTGAAAAAGAGACTCCCACTTTAAAGGATTTTTTGTGATAATTTTAATTAAGTATTCCGAATTTTCCGGCCGGCCACTTGCCGACGAAACACATTATATATCTTGCAGCTTGTACAGAATTTTAATTGAAATTAATAAAATTTTAATTAACAATTTTGCATTTTAGTAAATTGATATTTAGGGAAATTTAGAGAAATCGTTAGGCTTCGTGTTTTTTTTAAATTTCTTTTCGTATATTACTAGATTAGTTTTATTATAAATCATGGCTGTTTATGTAGTAGCATTGGTAAAGTAATAAAACTAATCTAGTAATCTACGAAATGAAATTGTAAAAAAAGCACGGAGCCTCACGATGTTTGAGAATAAAAATCAATTTACTAAAACGCAAAATTGTGAATTAAAATTTTATAAATTTTAATTAAAATTATGGACAAGCTGCAATTCGATATATTTAATTTAAAATTATTTATATTTATCAATAAAAATGCTCATTTAAATTGAAAATAAAGGCAACACAAAATAATTCCCATATGATTTTGTTTACGTTTCATAGGAAAATAAAAATCTTTATTCGCCTGGGGATTTGACTTTTTAGACTGATGTCACGGCTGTTTATGTAGTGGCATTGTCCTATGATTCTATGACGATATGAATTTCGATCGTATTGTCTACGATACTATTATGGTATGATGGTATGATTGAATGACTTTACGTACCATTAGTATTAGCCACTTGTGACATTATATGAATCCAATTCCAATTACAGCATGCGTCATTTAAAAATACATCCCAAATTGCCAATTAGTATTGAAGCTATTACCCTTATTTTTAAGAAAATAATAAACCAAGCAAATAGGTACCCTTTTTTGGTGGTAATAAAATATGTAATAAATATTTAGCGAAATGTAAATACATATTATTTTTAACCATCAACAGAAATTATTGAGTTTTATAAACATCCTTATATGAATATAATTAAAACAAAAACCTAAATGATTTCATTACGAAATGCAATAAGGAACAAAAAAACCATCCGAAAATTTTAGTAACGTTCCGTTGCGAAAATTTTCGTAATCCGGATTTCAAGAATACCATTTTAGTAACTTACATTTTCATCTTCTCTCTCGAAATTTTATTATTTCTTTTTTCCTCTCTTCGCTGTATTCGTAATGGTTTCAAGAATACTAAATTATGATTTCACCATTACTATTACGAAAATAGCATTACGAAAATTTTCGGTTACGAAAATTTTCGTAATGTTTCAAGAATAGCACCCCTGGTATTAGTTTCTAGTTCTCACACCACTTCTACATAGAAAAATTGTAAATTCTTGAAAACTTAAAATTCTCGAAGGATGTGGTTCCTTCGAAGGATGTAGTTACGCTAGTCCCGCGGTGGATTAAACGAACACACTATCAATCACTCTATATCGTACGATCCTACGATCTAAGTAATTTTCTATATAAACTTCAAATTCAATTTAAAAAAAAAAAATTAAAATTAAAAAAAAAAATATTCTATGTACCAATAAATAACGTTATAACGGAACGAAATTTTTTGGTTTTTTAAGTAATGTACCAGTAACCGTAACCGTAACGAAATTGAATGTCCAAGTGTAACGAAATTAATAACGTTACAATTTTTTTTCCGGTATGCCAACACTGATAAAAAGGGAAATCACCAATATTTTTGTTTTGTTACGAATTTCAATGAGAAAAATTTATTAGTTGTGTAGTGTGATTCAGATAGTGAGGTTCTTGTCAAAAGAGGTAAGAACTATTAAATAATTTTATAATTTGTGCTGTGATATCTAAGTTTAAAAATTACATTTTTGTAATTTTAAAATACTTATAAGTTCATTAAAATAAATATTAGGTACTATCTTAATTTTTTTACAAAAAATTGTTTTTGGACGATAAAAAGTGTGTACTCATTTGAGGACAAAATCGTTCAAGGGTGGTGTTCTTATTTGGGGACATACATATATTTATCTATAAATTAGTACAAATTTTCAATACTAACACGATTCCTAAACAATATTTTGAAATATTAATAGAAACTGAAACATTTGTTGAGTTTTAAAGTATGTAGCAGTTGCATGCAGCTGTATGAACCATTTTCTAAAATTTTAATTTGTTTATTTGTGTAGGTGTAATTATAAAATGCAACGAACCGTTCACCCACCAGGAAAATATTTGAAACCACATCCACACACAAATTTTGGAGCTGTTGAATGCCGACGATTCAGAGTTGGAAATTTCAGACGAAGAATATGATGAATGCGTGGGTCTGAATCAAACTGAGTTATCTAAAAATAAAGATCGACTGAGTTACGAAACCCAAGAAAATGTTTTAGAGGATGATGACAAACAAGAATTTGTATTTGAAACTGCGACCGTTGTAGCTACCGGAAATGACACGGGATCGGATGTAATAATTGAAAATATCGATTTAAATGAAGAATTAGTTTTTACCAAAAAAGCCGATATTCGGTGGCGTAAACGTGCATTTGAAGGAGAAGCAATTCCGTTTGATAAAAATTGTAACGATTTTTCACCGAAGGATGATGTTATCGATTTTTCACCAGCCAAATATTTTTTTCGATATATTCCGAGGCAGATGTTTACTGATATTAGTAAATATACTAATTTATACGCCCAGCAATCAAATATATTAAACTTCAAAGAGACGACCCCTTTGGAAAATTCTTTATATAGAATAAGGCATTACATTTTATTAACAAACGTATACTAATATATTTTCTCTTTCTTTATAGATTTCTATATTATATCTAAGTGAGGAAGTGTTGTTATAAACTGTTAAACTTTTAAAGTGAATATATACTAAAAACAATAATTAGTGAAGTGAAAATTAAATAAAAAAACTTTTTTATTTTATACAAGTAAGGTTAGCTCTTGCTAATAATACAAACTATTTTAAATCAATATAAGTTTAGTTCCAAATGGATCAACAAGCTGTTCCAGCCGCCGGTGCTTTACAACCGGAACCTGCTGCCGCCCCGGCACCAGTAGTTAGAGCTGCTGGCCCGGAGGTTGCAGTAGTTTTAAATGCTCCTGATGTTCACGAGGAGCCACCTACAACCCCTCGTGAACCTAAGGTAAGCACATCAGCCTCAAGAAGTGTGCCTATGGGCTATGCTTGTGGAGGCCTAAGCTGTAAGAATGCTGTTGTCACAGATGCTACTGTTGACAACCATAACGCGGCACAGAATATATACCAGTGTGCCAGACCACTCTTAACTGGACACACTGGCTATATAACCAATACCAATCGTGCCAATGAAACCAATCCTATCGCCATAAATGCCAGATGGGCATTGTGTTCTACCGATGAAGTATGGGCTAATGCTAGAAATGGCATCTTTGTTGAACGAGTAGACCGCTGGATAAATCGGGCTGCGTTAATGGCACACCATGTCTGCTCATGGGATAGTGCTGAAGTGTTAGAAGGTTTAAATGCTAATACTTGTTTTTTTTTTTAAAAAAAAATTTATTTTATATTATTTTTAAATTATAAATTTTTTTTTAATATAAAAATTTTTTGGAATACATATATTAATGGGGAATCTTAAGTTATGCAGACTTTAGATGTATTGGGACGAATATTTTGGATTTGATGCCGTCAAGAATGTAATGAGTCTTAAAAGATTTTGCCAATTAAGAGTTTGCTTGCATTTCGTGGACAAAACAAATTTAAACCCTCAAAACAAAGATAAATTCAGGTTAGTCCGACCGCTAATTGACTCTATTTTAAGCAGATGTTGGGAACATCCCTTAGAGGAAACGCTTTCAGTGGACGAGCAAATCATACCGTTTAAAGGGCGCATCGACATAAAACAGTACATTAAAGGCAAGCCGTATCCGTGGGGTATAAAGGTATTCGCGCTCTGTGGGAAAAGTGGATTACCATATAATTTTTTTATATACCAAGGTTCAAATAAAGAAATTTCCCTAGCAAATAAAAACACATTTGGATTTGGCCCAGCAGCTGTGCTAGAACTGGCTAAACGGATTATTTCAGTAGTTATCAATTATTTGAGAGACTAAAACAATTAAACTGAAACTGAATTCCTAAAATTTTATTTATTTTTACATTTTTGTTAAGTTTACTTTTATATTTTATTTAATGTTTATTGAATTATCTGAACACATAAATAAAGAATTTTTGATATTGAAAGCGATTTTAATTTGAACATTTACATAACCTTTGACGGCATTTGTACTCATTTGTGGCCAAATTTTAGCCCAATTTCTCAGCACTCGGGCTCAATATTGTAATGAATCAAATAATTTTGTAAATCTGACATCAACTTTCACAATAAAAATCAATAAAAAAATTTCTCCTATGGCTAACTAAAATTTTGCACTGAAAGGGTTAAATGAAATGGATGTTAGAAATGAAGCTTTACATATCCCATTGTAAAATAAAAATATTATGATAATTAAACATTTTTTAGAATTATAAGTAAAAATGTTATGTATTTATTGTAATTAAATATAAATTGTAGAAAACTTGGGTATTGTGCGAAATCTCCAATTTACTTACATTTGCTGAAGAAGAGATGCAACATTGTTTAAGCATTCACTAAAATATGATAAATCTTTCGTCAGAGGATACATTCTACAAATATATCATAGAGGACAGCTAAGGCGCATTTATATTTATTGGTCAATCGTTTCAACAACTTGATGATCATATACCATTTATTTTATTTATTTTTAAAACAGAATTTCTGGAATTTTCGACCATTGGGATGTTTATGCAACCAAAGTTTTTGATTACCCTTCTCTATATGGCAACAAATATACAATCGAAGTAAATGCAGTTAAAGGATACAAATATTCAGACGGTAAAAGTACAGTACTACTCGGGGCACCACATGGCTACTTAATCAGAGGAAAATCTACAACTACACCATGGAGGGCAGCTAAGGCGCATTTATATATTGGTCAACCGTTTCAACAACTTGATGATCTTCTCATTATATAAATGTAACATTTTCTGGGTAAAACCAGAATTTTCGACTATTGGGATGCTTATGTAACCAAAGTTTTTGATTACCCTTCTATATATGGCAACAAATATACAATCGAAGTAAATGCAGTTGAAGAATACAAATATTCAGACGGTAAAAGTACAGTACTACTCGGGGCACCACATGGCTACTTAATCAGAGGAAAATCTACAACTACACCATAGAGGACAGCTAAGGCGCATTTATATATTGGTCAATCGTTTCAACAACTTGATGACCTTCTCATTATATAAATGCAGCATTTTCTGGGTAAAACCAGAATTTTCGACCATTGGGATGTTTATGCAACCAAAGTTTTTGATTACCCTTCTCTATATGGCAACAAATATACAATCGAAGTAAATGCAGTTAAAGGATACAAATATTCAGACGGTAAAAGTACAGTACTACTCGGGGCACCACATGGCTACTTAATCAGAGGAAAATCTACAACTACACCATAGAGGACAGCTAAGGCGCATTTATATATTGGTCAACCGTTTCAACAACTTGATGATCTTCTCATTATATAAATGCAGCATTTTCTGGGTAAAACCAGAATTTTCGACTATTGGGATGCTTATGCAACCAAAGTTTTTGATTACCCTTCTATATGGCAACAAATATACAATCGAAGTAAATGCAGTTGAAGAATACAAATATTCAGGTCATGCAGTTGAAGATACATCCAAGTATATCAGAAGGTAATTGTGTAGAATATAGCAATAATTATATTAAATATTACCTTATTTTAATTTCAGATGATAAAAGCACACTACTACTTGGGGCACCAAATGGCTACTTAATCGGAGAAAAATCTATTGCTACATCATAGAGGACAAGCCAAGGCGCATTCATGTTTATTGATCAATCGTTTCAACATGATAATTATTGGCAGCATTATATATATGTATATATATTGACAGTAAAAAGTGTTTGGCTTCACCAAAACAAAGATTTTTGAAATAGTGAAAAATAAGTGTCCAATTTGTGATAAAACAACTAATCAGGTAAAAATAACATTCCACCCAACAAAATAATGAGTTTAATAGATGAACTGGACAGTGACATCGAAGAAATTACTGAAGATACACAGGATAAGGTTGTTGAAGACACATACTACACCCTTTGTGAAGCTATCAGTAAGATTGAAGCGAATAACACACAACTAAAACTATGGCCAACTCCGATAGATTTTTGGCGTTGCTTAAACAGCGCTCAACAGTTGTTAGGAACCAAACTAACAGGGATTTTTACAAAGTACAAGAACAACAACGAATTAGAAGGCAACGAAGATCAATTAAAGCAGCAAATGAAGAACCTATTTCAAGCCCCTTAACAGAACAACGATAGACAAATGGACCCACAAGACTTAATAGCTTATCATGGACCAAATTCTTGGGGGCCGCTTCAGACAAACAATTCTTCATGATAACTTTCCCATTGGAGGAATTGGTAGCCAATGTAGAACAAATAAGGCATTATACAGTGGGGGTAAAACAGAACCAGAGTGCATCCAAAAGGAAATTAAATTCTGGGTCGAGCGGTTTAGGAGAAAGATTAAAGTTACGCAAGGTAACAGAGGGTTCCAAGGACGTATCTTTGGGATTAATGTCCACAGAGTCCCAGGCGCACATACACATCCTCCACGATTGCGAATACGTCAACTCCAATAATTGTAAATGTGCATAATGCTCCCTTACATAAGAGCCCGAGTACAAAATTATGGTTTGCAGAACATTGCATACCAGTATTAGATTGGTCCGCTTGTTCACCAGACCAAAACCCAATCGAAAATCTTTGGGGACTATTGGTTCGAAAAATTTACGAAGGTAATCAACCGCCTAAAAGTATTAGGCAATCCTATTGTTTGTCACTCTCTCAACAATTAGTGCTTAAATAACGGTTTAAAATATATAAAACAAAAACAGGTTTGTATGGCACGCAGGTGTTCCTTATTCGAATTTGCTGTTTAACGTTTAGAATTTTATTGTATTATCAGTGATTTCATTGAATGCACACGTGTAATATTTAATTATTGCCAGTAAATTTGTATAGTGAAAATTTATTCTATTAAGCATGCCGAAAGAAAGGAGCTAACAGCGCATCAAATTAAAGATTTTAAATGAGATGTCTCAAAATCAAATAGCCCGGGAAGTGAAGTGCTCACGTTGTGCTGTGCAATATACGCTAAAATGTTTTCAGGAGACCGGTGCCCATGTGAACAGACCGAGAACTACTAATAAGTAGTCTCTACAAGACCGCAGAAAGACTGCTGTAGACCTTGCTGAAGCTTTGTCTGAAACAAAAGGAAGCTCAGTTAGCGTGTGGACGGTAAGGAGAAGGCTTCTGGATTCAACCGTGCAGCCACATTGATTAATGGGAAGATGTACCCTGTAGATGAATACGTGCACGAACCAGACGATTGTCAGATCCCTGAAATACAAGACGAACTCGCTCCGCCATTTGAAAACTTGATGCCTGACCCAGGACTCGACGCTATTGTTGTGAGGCTGGTTGAAGAGATGGATGTTCGTACCAATCGCACCTTGGCTAGCATCCGGATGTATATTGCTAGAATGGCGGCGAGACAGGGCAATGCACCAACAGAAGATCAGATTAGAGCGGCAATAACATTGTTAGAAATAGCTGATGGCATACGTACTGCTCCCGTTCCGGTACCTCCACCAGGCCAACCTCCCCAACCACCAGCGCCAGGAGATGTGGATGAGGATGAAGAAGAGGAAGTTGTGGTGCCTGCCGGTAGGCATGCTTTACCATCACGACGCGAGCATGAATGTATTGCTGCTTATGCACGCGCATGTCAAGATGCAGAAGATCCAATGCTCCTAGCTGAGCAACGCTTGCTGCGAGCGCGAGGTTCCGGCGCCAGAATGCAACACTATAGGCGCTGCTATAATGAGGCATATTGGACGCCAACACTCAACGAGCCCCGGGAACGAGTTACAATGCAAGCGGCGGCATGGGCACTTCAATACAGGTACCTACCTGGATCCATAGAAATGTCGGCTGTGGGACTTCCCCAACCTGTATACAACACCTGGATGCAAGATGTCCTTTTGCCTTTCCAAAAACATAAATATTACCAAAATTTATACGATGAGTATCAAATTTTACAACTTCAAGGCGATTATTATATAATGCAAGGATTAAGTATTATTTATGCGCTAAACTTCAGCTTGGGTGTTTCTACAGCCTTACAACGCTTCAATATCAATGGTCACATGCTAACCCAACACTTTGCTGGCCACCACCTAGGCCCAGATATGGCTTATGTGATGGAGGCCATCACCTTAACTCCGGGCGAATTGGAAAACGCATTTGTGGTCAAGGGTGGCACAAGTATATCCCAGCAGTTAAGTGAACTTTGCACCCCCTCAAATTCTATTTCGGTACGTAATTGGAACCTACTTAACAGAAGGGCGAGGCATGGGAGACATCACGATTTTGGTTACCTGTTCGGCTTGGAATGCCCATATGTATGGCAACCAATAATTATGTCGGAATTCTACACTAAGTGGGAAGCCATGTGGGGCATTTTTTGTAGAGGCAGCAGTTACAACCCCAGTCGGGCAGTGTTAATCTATTCATTGCAGGGAAACCAAGGGTGGCACGCCTACATGGATGACACTACGTATGTGTCACAATGTGCAAGTAGGATGCCGTACAAATACGAGTAAAGTTATATTATCATAGTTAGAATAACTGTTATATTTTTACAAATACTCATTTTTATATTTAATCATTTTTGTTTAAATTTAAAAATTCATAATGGATCCTGTGGAAATTCATCGTGCAAACGACATTAAACTCTTTCAAAGTTTACAATTGCAAGTTGTCCCGGATAACTATGCTTTAATTCCAGAATGTGAATCATATACTAGAAAGTTCGGAAATGACAATTATTCGTTTACATATTACCAATATAAAGAACAAAATGGAGAGCGTCATAGGATAATTACTGTCTCTCAAGCTGAAGTTATCAGATATTTTTATCCAAACATCTTAGTATCAGGCCATAGACCAATGGAAACGCCTGGATATGAAAGCACAGACAGTCGTTTAGTATATCATGGTTCAATTGATTCCTTAAAAATCGGTTTTTTAGAATTATGGTCTAGTGAGAATGGCCAATATTGCCCCTACTCTGATGACATGGATATATTAGTTTACACATCCTTAATGTCAAAATACGGACTATCTTGGTATATTGCTTACAGCAAATATCTCACCAATCCAGATGCTTCATTGAGTCCTGTTGTTCAATCCCGATCCGGCATTCAAATTGATAAATCTATGCATTCTCCAGGACAACTCGATTTTATTTTAGGGTTTTTCTTTTATTGCGCTTATCGCGATACTAGTGACATAAATCACGTTGAAACCATGAAGACAGCACGTATAGGGGCCTTAACTACTGCTACTGGATTGGATCTTCAGATTCCCCTTGTATCTAACAAAATGTATCAAAAATCATCATTACTGTTTTCTACTGCTCCCAAATTAAGACGGACTGTCTTTGACTTCTTCAGATTAGAGGCCCGCAACAACGCCATTATCTCTCATTTTCTAGGCCTAATGGAATACTCGGGAATGAGATCCATGAAGATTGCCCACGAGTTTATAACATCTTCTCAACAAACACGGGCCCATCTACGCAAAGAAGTCGTACGTGAAACCATGGCTTTCATGGATGAATGGAAATTAGCACAGGAAGATACCATTGAATTCAGATATAGGAAAATATTAAGTCAATCTGACGAAATTCTAGTATCAAAGAAATATCCTCATCTAATTGCAGCTGCTGTGGCTTTCTTCAAAATCAATGACGAGTCTCTACGTAATTTCACAACCCAAATCAGGGATGGGAGATATGACCAAGATGCAAGAATCAAACTTAACATCGATGTTAAAAGTCTATACACTGCAAAAGAAAAAGCTTTCATAAAGGCCCAATATGGGTATGATGCCGATGAAAAGCAAAGAAAGAAAAAGCAGCAGCTGTCCAAGACATAAATCCAGTTGCTCTTATGAACATGCTTAAACAATTCCAAAATTTATCCCAAGGTCAATCAGGAAGTGGACAGTAATTCCACTCATGATTATACTACTCTTAATTTTAGTGCATCCAAAAGGAAATTAAATTCTGGGTCGAGCGGTTTAGGAGAAAGATTAAAGTTACGCAAGGTAACAGAGGGTTCCAAGGACGTATCTTTGGGATTAATGTCCACAGAGTCCCAGGCGCACATACACATCCTCCACGATTGCGAATACGTCAACTCCAATAATTGTAAATGTGCATAATGCTCCCTTACATAAGAGCCCGAGTACAAAATTATGGTTTGCAGAACATTGCATACCAGTATTAGATTGGTCCGCTTCTTCACCAGACCAAAACCCAATCGAAAATCTTTGGGGACTATTGGTTCGAAAAATTTACGAAGGTAATCAACCGCCTAAAAGTATTAGGCAATCCTATTGTTTGTCACTCTCTCAACAATTAGTGCTTAAATAACGGTTTAAAATATATAAAACAAAAACAGGTTTTTATGGCACGCAGGTGTTCCTTATTCGAATTTGCTGTTTAACGTTTAGAATTTTATTGTATTATCAGTGATTTCATTGAATGCACACGTGTAATATTTAATTATTGCCAGTAAATTTGTATAGTGAAAATTTATTCTATTAAGCATGCTGAAAAAAAGGAGCTAACAGCGCATCAAATTAAAGATTTTAAATGAGATGTCTCAAAATCAAATAGCCCGGGAAGTGAAGTGCTCACGTTGTGCTGTGCAATATACGCTAAAATGTTTTCAGGAGACCGGTGCCCATGTGAACAGACCGAGAACTACTAATAAGTAGTCTCTACAAGACCGCAGAAAGACTGCTGTAGACCTTGCTGAAGCTTTGTCTGAAACAAAAGGAAGCTCAGTTAGCGTGTGGACGGTAAGGAGAAGGCTTCTGGATTCAACCGTGCAGCCACATTGATTAATGGGAAGATGTACCCTGTAGATGAATACGTGCACGAACCAGACGATTGTCAGATCCCTGAAATACAAGACGAACTCGCTCCGCCATTTGAAAACTTGATGCCTGACCCAGGACTCGACGCTATTGTTGTGAGGCTGGTTGAAGAGATGGATGTTCGAACCAATCGCACCTTGGCTAGCATCCGGATGTATATTGCTAGAATGGCGGCGAGACAGGGCAATGCACCAACAGAAGATCAGATTAGAGCGGCAATAACATTGTTAGAAATAGCTGATGGCATACGTGCTGCTCCCGTTCCGGTACCTCCACCAGGCCAACCTCCCCAACCACCAGCGCCAGGAGATGTGGATGAGGATGAAGAAGAGGAAGTTGTGGTGCCTGCCGGTAGGCATGCTTTACCAGCACGACGCGAGCATGAATGTATTGCTGCTTATGCACGCGCATGTCAAGATGCAGAAGATCCAATGCTCCTAGCTGAGCAACGCTTGCTGCGAGCGCGAGGTTCCGGCGCCAGAATGCAACACTATAGGCGCTGCTATAATGAGGCATATTGGACGCCAACACTCAACGAGCCCCGGGAACGAGTTACAATGCAAGCGGCGGCATGGGCACTTCAATACAGGTACCTACCTGGATCCATAGAAATGTCGGCTGTGGGACTTCCCCAACCTGTATACAACACCTGGATGCAAGATGTCCTTTTGCCTTTCCAAAAACATAAATATTACCAAAATTTATACGATGAGTATCAAATTTTACAACTTCAAGGCGATTATTATATAATGCAAGGATTAAGTATTATTTATGCGCTAAACTTCAGCTTGGGTGTTTCTACAGCCTTACAACGCTTCAATATCAATGGTCGCATGCTAACCCAACACTTTGCTGGCCACCACCTAGGCCCAGATATGGCTTATGTGATGGAGGCCATCACCTTAACTCCGGGCGAATTGGAAAACGCATTTGTGGTCAAGGGTGGCACAAGTATATCCCAGCAGTTAAGTGAACTTTGCACCCCCTCAAATTCTATTTCGGTACGTAATTGGAACCTACTTAACAGAAGGGCGAGGCATGGGAGACATCACGATTTTGGTTACCTGTTCGGCTTGGAATGCCCATATGTATGGCAACCAATAATTATGTCGGAATTCTACACTAAGTGGGAAGCCATGTGGGGCATTTTTTGTAGAGGCAGCAGTTACAACCCCAGTCGGGCAGTGTTAATCTATTCATTGCAGGGAAACCAAGGGTGGCACGCCTACATGGATGACACTACGTATGTGTCACAATGTGCAAGTAGGATGCCGTACAAATACGAGTAAAGTTATATTATCATAGTTAGAATAACTGTTATATTTTTACAAATACTCATTTTTATATTTAATCATTTTTGTTTAAATTTAAAAATTCATAATGGATCCTGTGGAAATTCATCGTGCAAACGACATTAAACTCTTTCAAAGTTTACAATTGCAAGTTGTCCCGGATAACTATGCTTTAATTCCAGAATGTGAATCATATACTAGAAAGTTCGGAAATGACAATTATTCGTTTACATATTACCAATATAAAGAACAAAATGGAGAGCGTCATAGGATAATTACTGTCTCTCAAGCTGAAGTTATCAGATATTTTTATCAAAACATCTTAGTATCAGGCCATAGACCAATGGAAACGCCTGGATATGAAAGCACAGACAGTCGTTTAGTATATCATGGTTCAATTGATTCCTTAAAAATCGGTTTTTTAGAATTATGGTCTAGTGAGAATGGCCAATATTGCCCCTACTCTGATGACATGGATATATTAGTTTACACATCCTTAATGTCAAAATACGGACTATCTTGGTATATTGCTTACAGCAAATATCTCACCAATCCAGATGCTTCATTGAGTCCTGTTGTTCAATCCCGATCCGGCATTCAAATTGATAAATCTATGCATTCTCCAGGACAACTCGATTTTATTTTAGGGTTTTTCTTTTATTGCGCTTATCGCGATACTAGTGACATAAATCACGTTGAAACCATGAAGACAGCACGTATAGGGGCCTTAACTACTGC
The DNA here is from genome assembly GCA_958295665.1 of Tipula vernalis. Taxonomy (NCBI): domain Eukaryota; kingdom Metazoa; phylum Arthropoda; class Insecta; order Diptera; family Tipulidae; genus Tipula; species Tipula vernalis. The sequence continues at coordinate 121,384,223 of OY282559.1, forward strand.
TACTGGATTGGATCTTCAGATTCCCCTTGTATCTAACAAAATGTATCAAAAATCATCATTACTGTTTTCTACTGCTCCCAAATTAAGACGGACTGTCTTTGACTTCTTCAGATTAGAGGCCCGCAACAACGCCATTATCTCTCATTTTCTAGGCCTAATGGAATACTCGGGAATGAGATCCATGAAGATTGCCCACGAGTTTATAACATCTTCTCAACAAACACGGGCCCATCTACGCAAAGAAGTCGTACGTGAAACCATGGCTTTCATGGATGAATGGAAATTAGCACAGGAAGATACCATTGAATTCAGATATAGGAAAATATTAAGTCAATCTGACGAAATTCTAGTATCAAAGAAATATCCTCATCTAATTGCAGCTGCTGTGGCTTTCTTCAAAATCAATGACGAGTCTCTACGTAATTTCACAACCCAAATCAGGGATGGGAGATATGACCAAGATGCAAGAATCAAACTTAACATCGATGTTAAAAGTCTATACACTGCAAAAGAAAAAGCTTTCATAAAGGCCCAATATGGGTATGATGCCGATGAAGAAGCAAAGAAAGAAAAAGCAGCAGCTGTCCAAGACATAAATCCAGTTGCTCTTATGAACATGCTTAAACAATTCCAAAATTTATCCCAAGGTCAATCAGGAAGTGGACAGTAATTCCACTCATGATTATACTACTCTTAATTTTAGTGCATCCAAAAGGAAATTAAATTCTGGGTCGAGCGGTTTAGGAGAAAGATTAAAGTTACGCAAGGTAACAGAGGGTTCCAAGGACGTATCTTTGGGATTAATGTCCACAGAGTCCCAGGCGCACATACACATCCTCCACGATTGCGAATACGTCAACTCCAATAATTGTAAATGTGCATAATGCTCCCTTACATAAGAGCCCGAGTACAAAATTATGGTTTGCAGAACATTGCATACCAGTATTAGATTGGTCCGCTTGTTCACCAGACCAAAACCCAATCGAAAATCTTTGGGGACTATTGGTTCGAAAAATTTACGAAGGTAATCAACCGCCTAAAAGTATTAGGCAATCCTATTGTTTGTCACTCTCTCAACAATTAGTGCTTAAATAACGGTTTAAAATATATAAAACAAAAACAGGTTTTTATGGCACGCAGGTGTTCCTTATTCGAATTTGCTGTTTAACGTTTAGAATTTTATTGTATTATCAGTGATTTCATTGAATGCACACGTGTAATATTTAATTATTGCCAGTAAATTTGTATAGTGAAAATTTATTCTATTAAGCATGCTGAAAAAAAGGAGCTAACAGCGCATCAAATTAAAGATTTTAAATGAGATGTCTCAAAATCAAATAGCCCGGGAAGTGAAGTGCTCACGTTGTGCTGTGCAATATACGCTAAAATGTTTTCAGGAGACCGGTGCCCATGTGAACAGACCGAGAACTACTAATAAGTAGTCTCTACAAGACCGCAGAAAGACTGCTGTAGACCTTGCTGAAGCTTTGTCTGAAACAAAAGGAAGCTCAGTTAGCGTGTGGACGGTAAGGAGAAGGCTTCTGGATTCAACCGTGCAGCCACATTGATTAATGGGAAGATGTACCCTGTAGATGAATACGTGCACGAACCAGACGATTGTCAGATCCCTGAAATACAAGACGAACTCGCTCCGCCATTTGAAAACTTGATGCCTGACCCAGGACTCGACGCTATTGTTGTGAGGCTGGTTGAAGAGATGGATGTTCGAACCAATCGCACCTTGGCTAGCATCCGGATGTATATTGCTAGAATGGCGGCGAGACAGGGCAATGCACCAACAGAAGATCAGATTAGAGCGGCAATAACATTGTTAGAAATAGCTGATGGCATACGTGCTGCTCCCGTTCCGGTACCTCCACCAGGCCAACCTTCCCAACCACCAGCGCCAGGAGATGTGGATGAGGATGAAGAAGAGGAAGTTGTGGTGCCTGCCGGTAGGCATGCTTTACCAGCACGACGCGAGCATGAATGTATTGCTGCTTATGCACGCGCATGTCAAGATGCAGAAGATCCAATGCTCCTAGCTGAGCAACGCTTGCTGCGAGCGCGAGGTTCCGGCGCCAGAATGCAACACTATAGGCGCTGCTATAATGAGGCATATTGGACGCCAACACTCAACGAGCCCCGGGAACGAGTTACAATGCAAGCGGCGGCATGGGCACTTCAATACAGGTACCTACCTGGATCCATAGAAATGTCGGCTGTGGGACTTCCCCAACCTGTATACAACACCTGGATGCAAGATGTCCTTTTGCCTTTCCAAAAACATAAATATTACCAAAATTTATACGATGAGTATCAAATTTTACAACTTCAAGGCGATTATTATATAATGCAAGGATTAAGTATTATTTATGCGCTAAACTTCAGCTTGGGTGTTTCTACAGCCTTACAACGCTTCAATATCAATGGTCGCATGCTAACCCAACACTTTGCTGGCCACCACCTAGGCCCAGATATGGCTTATGTGATGGAGGCCATCACCTTAACTCCGGGCGAATTGGAAAACGCATTTGTGGTCAAGGGTGGCACAAGTATATCCCAGCAGTTAAGTGAACTTTGCACCCCCTCAAATTCTATTTCGGTACGTAATTGGAACCTACTTAACAGAAGGGCGAGGCATGGGAGACATCACGATTTTGGTTACCTGTTCGGCTTGGAATGCCCATATGTATGGCAACCAATAATTATGTCGGAATTCTACACTAAGTGGGAAGCCATGTGGGGCATTTTTTGTAGAGGCAGCAGTTACAACCCCAGTCGGGCAGTGTTAATCTATTCATTGCAGGGACACCAAGGGTGGCACGCCTACATGGATGACACTACGTATGTGTCACAATGTGCAAGTAGGATGCCGTACAAATACGAGTAAAGTTATATTATCATAGTTAGAATAACTGTTATATTTTTACAAATACTCATTTTTATATTTAATCATTTTTGTTTAAATTTAAAAATTCATAATGGATCCTGTGGAAATTCATCGTGCAAACGACATTAAACTCTTTCAAAGTTTACAATTGCAAGTTGTCCCGGATAACTATGCTTTAATTCCAGAATGTGAATCATATACTAGAAAGTTCGGAAATGACAATTATTCGTTTACATATTACCAATATAAAGAACAAAATGGAGAGCGTCATAGGATAATTACTGTCTCTCAAGCTGAAGTTATCAGATATTTTTATCAAAACATCTTAGTATCAGGCCATAGACCAATGGAAACGCCTGGATATGAAAGCACAGACAGTCGTTTAGTATATCATGGTTCAATTGATTCCTTAAAAATCGTTTTTTTAGAATTATGGTCTAGTGAGAATGGCCAATATTGCCCCTACTCTGATGACATGGATATATTAGTTTACACATCCTTAATGTCAAAATACGGACTATCTTGGTATATTGCTTACAGTAAATATCTCACCAATCCAGATGCTTCATTGAGTCCTGTTGTTCAATCCCGATCCGGCATTCAAATTGATAAATCTATGCATTCTCCAGGACAACTCGATTTTATTTTAGGGTTTTTCTTTTATTGCGCTTATCGCGATACTAGTGACATAAATCACGTTGAAACCATGAAGACAGCACGTATAGGGGCCTTAACTACTGCTACTGGATTGGATCTTCAGATTCCCCTTGTATCTAACAAAATGTATCAAAAATCATCATTACTGTTTTCTACTGCTCCCAAATTAAGACGGACTGTCTTTGACTTCTTCAGATTAGAGGCCCGCAACAACGCCATTATCTCTCATTTTCTAGGCCTAATGGAATACTCGGGAATGAGATCCATGAAGATTGCCCACGAGTTTATAACATCTTCTCAACAAACACGGGCCCATCTACGCAAAGAAGTCGTACGTGAAACCATGGCTTTCATGGATGAATGGAAATTAGCACAGGAAGATACCATTGAATTCAGATATAGGAAAATATTAAGTCAATCTGACGAAATTCTAGTATCAAAGAAATATCCTCATCTAATTGCAGCTGCTGTGGCTTTCTTCAAAATCAATGACGAGTCTCTACGTAATTTCACAACCCAAATCAGGGATGGGAGATATGACCAAGATGCAAGAATCAAACTTAACATCGATGTTAAAAGTCTATACACTGCAAAAGAAAAAGCTTTCATAAAGGCCCAATATGGGTATGATGCCGATGAAGAAGCAAAGAAAGAAAAAGCAGCAGCTGTCCAAGGCATAAACCCAGTTGCTCTTATGAACATGCTTAAACAATTCCAAAATTTATCCCAAGGTCAATCAGGAAGTGGACAGTAATTCCACTCATGATTATACTACTCTTAATTTTACTTTTAATACCTTTTATAATATTTTTATTGTTATTTTTATCTTAATCATTATTAAAAAAAAAAAAAAAAAAAAAAAAAAAAAACATGATTTTATATCAATGTCGCCTAATTTGTGGTTGTACAATATCGTACCGCAGAATTCCAAATCGGCAATAATTAAGGTAGGAAGTGTAATACGGCAGATAAATATCCATTAGATTTGGCGAATTAAAGAAAATACGATTTTCACCTCTAGGTTTAACAAATTTTTTATTTATATATTTAATTATATACGGGGTTTGTGCTTTATCAGCTATGAGCCAAAACTTTGACATGACAATGACAATTAGTACCGAGTCCCGTCCTAAAGGCAGTGGGGCTGCGGACTGGGAAAGAGCAGATCCAGAGATACAAACTGGACGCTGGCTTCGGGCCCTAAGGCTCATCCAGGCAGGGACAGTGTCCACATTCGATCATATGGCACAAGTAATGTTGTCGCCGGTTCTTCGAAAACCGAGAATTCACGCGGGTATGTGGACTTACCTTATCAGCAAGACACCGCTAAACTCTGATCGCTTAGGGTTTGAGTTTGCGACACTCTCAGCTACTGCTCCGCCAGAACCACAAGCGGACAGTTTTGACGAATTTTTCAGCGCACACCGCAGCAAAAAACCTAGGGTCTCTTCGTCTTCTGCTTCGGGAAACGCCGCTGGCGGTCCTACCACCGGGCCGAACCACTAAATACAATGAGAGACTGGTGCCGCGAATCTGCGTTTTTAACACATATTCCTATTAGTAGGAATCCAGCAGGTCATAGCGAGCAGCGGGCAGTCTAAATTTCTACACACGGAGATAAGGACAAAATAGGAATGGATCCGTTTTCCAATCAATATTACTTTAAGTCGTTGATTATATACTGTATTTTACTCTACTTTATGTTTTTTGTTTTTGTTTTGTTTTTTATTTTAATGAGGTTTGAAGCACTCAACATTTAATATGTATTATTTTATAATGAAATACACTTATACCACTTCTTAAAGCTGGGTTATAAGGGTGCAAAGCAAGAAAGATGCCATGGCTGTCCGAGCCGAATAAAAAAAATCGGTTGGCGTGGGCAAAAAAATATAAAGATTGGACAGTGGAAGATTGGTCAAACATCCTATGGTCTGAAGAGTCTAACTTTGAGGTATTGTTAATTACTTTATGTATTACATTAAAAAAAAAGTCAACATCTTTTAAATCACGTTCTGCAATGTTAATAATTCAATCTTAAATTAAATCTTTTTTTTTTTTTTTGAATAGCTGTTTGGAACACCGGATTTGACTTATGTCAGGCGAAGAGTGGGCGAAGGATTCAAGATTCTTTATTCGAATTTGTTCTGTACTCGAAATCCGTGCAAATGTGTTAGGCAATCCTATCGTTTGTCACTCTCTCAACAATTAGTTTTTAAATAACGGTTTTATTGTTTTATGATTGCATCGGCTGTTTTTTTAGAAAAAATAAAATAAAAACAGGTTTTTATGGCACGCAGGTGTTCTTTATTCGAATTTGATGTTTAACGTTTAGAATTTTATTGTGTTATCAGTGCCTACATTGAATACACACGTAAAATATTATACCCTATAAATTTGTATAGTAAAAATATTTAATTGAAATAATAAGTGAAATTATCAGAATACTACGTATATTAACCATGCCGAAAAAGAGTGAACTAAGTGCTGAACAGCGCATTAAAATAAAAATCTACAATGAGCAAGGCTGGTCTCAAAATCGGATAGCCCAGGAAGTGAAGTGCTCACGTTGCGCTGTCCAATACAATCTTAAACGTTTTCAGGAGACCGGTGCCCATGTTAACAGACCGAAAACAGGCAAAAGGAAGGTCACAACGGTTCGAGAAGACCGACTGCTTATAAGGCAGTCTCTACAAGACCGCAGAAAGACTGCTGTAGACCTCGCTGCAGCTTTATCGGAAACTAAAGGCAGCTCAGTAAGCATGTGGACTGTAAGGCGAAGGCTTCTTAAAGCTGGTTTGAAAAGATGCGGGACAAGGAAGAAGCCATGGTTGTCAGAGCGAAATAGGAAAAATCGGTTGGAGTGGGCGAAAATGTCTAAAGATTGGACAGTTAAGGATTGGTCAAACATCCTGTGGTCTGACGAGTCTAATTTTGAGGTATTGTTATTTGCTTTATTTATTAAATTAAAAAAACTCAATGTCTTTGAAATCACGTTCTGCAATGCTGTAATAATTCAATTTTAAATTAAATCTTTTTTTCTTTTTGAATAGCTGTTTGGAACACCTGGTGTGACTTATGTCAGGCGAAGGGTGGGCGAGGCGTTCAACCCAGAATGTGTGGTGCCCACAGTTAAGCACGGTGGGGGATCCATAATTATATGGGGATGCATGGCTGCAGATGGAGTTGGCGAAATCGTGTTGTGCGAGGGGCACATGAATAGTGTTAAATACACTTAAGTTCTTGAAACAGTATTAGCGCCCTCCAAAATAAAAATTTTCGGCAATACAGTAACTGACAGTGTCAAGTTCCAACAGGATAACGCCCCTTGCCACAAATCGAAGCATAGTATGACGTGGTTGGCCAATAACAAAATTAGTCTTTTGGACTGGCCGCCACAATCACCGGACTTAAATCCAATTGAGCATATTTGGGCCATTTTAAAAAAAAATATGTATACGAAAAAGATCAACAACAAATAAAAAATCGCTACTGGCCGCGTTAAAGCGTGAATGGAGCAACATTTCCAAGGAAGAATGTTTAAAGCTAGTTAGCTCAATGCCAAAAAGACTGGCTGCTGTGATTAAGGCGAAAGGTGGCCCAATCAAATATTAATGTTTTAATAAAAATTAATCATTAAAATATCAAAAATGTATTTTTATTTAAATTTCCTATACTGTTGTGAAATAATTACGAATCAATCAAAGTAAATTAAAAGATAGAATCAAAATTGAACCAAATAAAATAAAAAATATTCTCACGGTAAAATCAAATAAAAATCAAAGTACATAAACTCACATAAAAATGGGAAAAATAGAAAAACAATAAATTAAAACTAAGATAATTCCATATTAACCACACCCCTAAATATATAACAAGTGTAAAATTAAGAAAAGAGAGATTACCGCTGCACGACGATTTTCTCAGAAAAAAAGATAAAAAGAAATGTGTGTAATAGTATCACATGTCAGTAGTACATAAGGAAAAAGTAATAAAGAAAAAACCAAAACAGAATTTACAAATATGGTAGACATAAAAATTAAGAAATCAAATAAAATAGCATATATGTATGCATAAAATATGTGACGAGCCGTTTACACAAACAAAAAATAAAATCAATAAATTCAAATGTGTAATAAAATATGAAAATTAAGTAGCGCATGAAAACGAAATTAAAAATGACCCAAAATCGGTAAAATGTTTGTAAAATGACACAAAATCAGCAAAAGTATTTTTTGAAATTAAAATTAGGTTGAATAATTGGTTGTAAGCGGAAAATATGTAATAATTCAAAGAAAATAACATTCAGCAGGTTTACCATGTAACATTGTTAGTGTAATACCATAGTAGAATTAACCAAAATTTAGTATATAAGAACTTAAAATTTAGTTGTAAGTTTCATTATTGTAACAGTCTTATTAAAAATAACATTCATTATTGTACCAGTCTTATTGAAAGAATCATTATTATTGTAAAAGTTCTGGACAAGTTAACATTCATTATTGTACCAGTCTTATTGAAAGAATCATTATTATTGTAAAAGTTCTGTACGAGTTAACGTTATATACCAGTTTCATCAAAGTAATATTAATTAAAAAGTGTAAAGTTGTGTTATAAAGTAAAAATTAAGAAAAAATAAAATTTCACATCGCAAATAAAAGAGACGAGATTTTCAATCATTAGGAAACAGCATAGGAATTCAGCGAAAATCAGGTAAATATAAAAAAAATAAACCATCATCCTACTAACACAGTGGTACCACGAGTAAAATAAGTTACGGGCTAACTCTTCAAGAGGGTTGGATCAAAGGGGCATTACTGCTCAAAAGATCCAGCTAATTACGCCTTATTATACTCGCTTTATTTCTCCAACTAACAATAAACATTCTCAAACTTATAAATATTTCACTTGGGACATAGCCCCACCCGTGGCAAGCGCCAAGTGACTATATTCATAAGAAACAGACAATATATATATATATACAAATAAATCAATAAAACCTATATGTATATCATATAAACAAAAAATATAATAATACTAAACCACTCTAATCTTGCAGAAATGCATACTGCCTGTCAATTTTTCCGTTTACCGCAAGATATTTTTTGTAAAAAAACTCGTTCTCGGCCGCACGTTTTCGAACAAGTTGCTTTTTAATCACAGTGAAAAATTATTATGTCGCAGATATAATTTCCCATAAAAAAAATAATGCTTGTCCAAAAAAATGGTTTCCAAATTACAAGACACGTTTAACAATCTTTCGCCTGGCTGAATTTATTATTCCCTTTTTTATTTTTTTTTTTGTTACTATTCACCGTGTATATCCGTAATTTTTTGTCTTTTTATTAATGATGTTTACTGTACAAAATTCAAGAAGGTTATATCTCTTCTCTTTTAATATTAATTTTTTACAACTTTTAATAAATTTGACCTTAGTCAAAAGTTAGTGTCCTCTAAACATTAAAAAAAATATTTTTGACAAATTTTATGTAATAAAATTATTGATAGCAAAGTGCCATCTAAAATCGGAAATTTGAATTATTGTCTTAGCTTTTTAGTACACTATTGTTGTAATAAAACTAAGCAAATTTCAAAAATTTTAAAATCAACCAAAAAATTAACTCTAGAATCAACTTTAAAAATAATTAGAAAACAAAAATTAAATACTCAAACCAAAATATGTATGTACTAATGCGTTATGAAGCTTTTAAAATATGTATATAATTATAACAAAAATCAAAGATCCAAACCAAAATCATATTGTGAGACATCTAAACTTAAAACATTGGAACTAAAGAAATGACATTAAAATATAAAATAAAATAAAAACTTTACGCAACATTAAAAACACATTGCTGTCATACAGGTCAATGCACCTAGTAAAATTATAAATCAAAGAAATGCGTTGTCCGCGAAAATAATGACAATAAGTATTTTTATTAGTTTAAGCATTTTTTGGAAAATGAAAGAGTAACGAACCCTTTTTAATATATTTAAGCGAAAATTGTTAGTGTAAGTAGTTTAAGAATTTTAGTATATAAACAAAAACAGAATTATTGTAAAAAACAATTTTTATCATAAATCTTTTAACCAGTAAAACGTAAAACTATAACAAAACTTAAATCATTTTCATTTATCAAGAATCAATCAATTTCGAGAAGCCGTAGCAGTCATCTTCAACAGCAGCTAGGAGGAAAAGCGGAGCGATATAGTAAGTATTAACTAATACGAAAGAAAAAACACTAACACTTAGGCAACGAAGTTCATGCAACTACGAAGCGCACTAGGTATCGAAAAGCCTAGGGGAGAATGAATAAGCCGTTAAGCGTACATTAGTTCTCTTTATGCTAAGAGTGCATGATACTTCTTTTCTTCAACTAACAAAATTGATCTTTTCTGAATGTCTAACTCTTAACCCGCTAAGTTAAACATTCCAACTAAATCATCGTATAATTCGAATTTAAATTTCCAACATTAATATCCAATATCACACAATTATAACATCAAATAACCACAACATTAACACACAATAGTAACAATAATCACAACACTATGGTTCTAAGGGTACTAATTTATTACTTTGTTTTGTTAGTGATTTTTTAACCATCTGTCAAAATCGTGAATAAACAAATAAATTTTGGATGCATCAATAAAAAATGTAAGTTATAAATTATACAATGCAAATTAAATCTAATGAATCTCATCTTTTCAGATAGCAAATATAGAAATGAAATATTACAATTATACAAGTTATATAATGAAAGCCAGTTAAGCTGTATTGGTACCGTAATCAGATAAGTATAAAGCGTTATACATAATTATTTAATAAAAAAATTGATTCTTTGTGTTTCTTCTTATTTTTTCAGGAGTCGTCGCAAACACTGCCTAATACTTTTGTACGGAACCGCATATGCGGTATGAATTGTGTAAAAAAAAAAATTTGTTTCTTTTTATTTTTATTATATGATTTTGCTTTGGTAAGGGTTGACAGTTAAATATTTCTGGTCAATACATGGACATTTGTAGAACATAATATTGTTCTGTTTTAATTTTTCTACTTTTTTTAATATGTGTTTAATCTGTAGTATAAAACTGGAAATTGTTTTGTTTACCATAAGTATATTGTTTGTATGCAGAGCAAATGTACGTGTGTTCGATTCAAATGGGATTCTTATACTTCGTATGATCGAGTACGTTTGAATCGAATGTTGTACCTAACCCTGTTGTACGAATGAGCGTTCCATGAGCGATGGTAGAATAAGAACTACATATGTTTGCAGTAATCCCACTAGAGATATGTAGTCTGCCAAATTCAGAACTGAAAATTCCACTGGTAGCGTTATCTACTCATTTAACATAAATTGTAATACCCCCCAAACACGATTTAACACTTGTTTAAAAGGTTGAACTATTTATTATCTATCAAATGCTATATTACGCTTTATGATATTTTGGTAGCTGTGCCCTCTAGTGGCAAATATAAACACAGATTTATCTGTTCATAACTCTTTAGATAACGGTACTTTTCAAAAATAAGGAGAAAACCTTTAATTAGCGGCGTAATAAATCAAATAGAATTCAATTCGCCAAAACGCACCTTAACCAGGATATTTCTTTTTGGAAAAGTATTGTATTTACGGACGAAAGTTAATACAACATTTTTGGTCATGATGGGCCCGCAAAAGTATGGCGAAAAAAGAGTCAAGCGATGGAAATGAAAAATCTAAAAAGCGTTGTTAAACATGGCGGCGGCAGGTGTTGGTAATTTAGTGTTTATCAACGGAAATATGGACAAACAGCAATATTTGGTTAATCAAAATTGCATCTTCCAACAGGATAATGACCCCAAGCATACGGCTCATATCGTATGAGAATGGCTATTGTACAATACGTCGAAACTACATTCTCCACCGCAAAGCCCAGATCTGAATCCCATCGAGCATGTATGGGATTGAAACGGGCAATTCTGCCGTTTCTTATCATTTTTTTTTGTTGTTTTCTTAAATATTAATTATGTTCCTAGTTAAAATAGGACTAAGAAACCCTAGCATAAAACATTTTATAGTAGGTTCAATAGCAATAACAAAAAAATAAAAAATAATTTATTCACAAACATTTGTTTTTTGCTTTATGAATCATCGGACAAAAACAAAAAAAAATGTTGTGAAAAATTATTTACGCAAAGTGAAAAAAAAAAAAAAAAATTATTGGTTGTGTATTTTATTGTGTTATTGGAAGCTGATAAGTAACTCACGCCCGCGCTGAGGAGAAATGAGCCAGCAAACTAAGCCAGGTTGCGCAATTCGTAACAGGATTACATAGAGAAACAGCTTCATAGACACGAAATAAGCTCTAAAAAATCTTTGGAGGAAGCAATTAAGGGTGAATGGAGCAAGGTTCCAGTCGAATTAACAGAAAAACTCGTGTTTTCAATGACAAATAGATTGCAGTCAGTTATAGAGGCTAAAGGTGGCCCGACTAGGTACTAAAGTTGTAATCAACTAAATGTAAAAGTCGAGTAAGAAGAATTTTGTCAGATGGTGGTGGAAGAAAATTTTATTTTTATTTTTAAAAATATAATGAAACAAAATATATATTAATATATCCTACATGAATATTCTTTGTTTTTATTCACCTTCCGTATTTATGAACGTTGATAACATTAGTTGCTGGATTTTAGAGTTTCGGTAGATTAGAAAAAATAAAGGATAATTCCTATTTTCATTATATACACCCGCGAATGAATAAAAATTGTCATTATAAAATAAAACTTAAGGTGTGCATTTTAATCGCAGTAAACGGGCGCAAGATTACATGTAACAAAATTTTCAAATAATACAAATATTATGGAGTCAGTTTTAAAACTATAAGTGGAGTTTTTATTTAACAAATAAAATAAAATGCAACGCCCAATATTCGTGACCGTCGACGCACGTTTTTACGGGAAAAACACAAATCATAAACCAATAAATCTAAATACTTCATATTAACGATCATATACAGTGACTCACAAAACTGTTCATAAAAATCAAAAAATAAAATATTTCGTGTCTTTCTCTTTCTTCCTTTGTTACACCTTCAACAAAAATATATTTTTTTTAATCATTAGATTTTACCGTTATCTTAGCAACCGGATTTTTTCCATTGTCTCTTTCAGTATTTTTATTTTAAGTTTTTGGTCGTTAGTCCTATTTGAACAGTTTTGTTGATCAAGTGTCAAGACATTTTGTTCCATTGAAATTAATTTCATTAATTTATCATATTATCTGTGGTGAAAAGGTAAAGTATCTTATCTCGAGATAAGACATTTTTGAGATTTTAACAAAATCATATTCTATTAAAAATTAGCTATTTTAACAGCTAATCGCTTTATCTGTAGCTATTACAAAATTCGAGTTATTACTATGTCCAAATAACTTATTTGAAAAAAAAAACTATAAAATCAAAAGGAAAAACATCTTAATTAAAAATTAAAATAAAATTATCAAAAAATTCGGAAGCAAAACATTTTAGTTAGATATAAGTCAACAAAAAAATTTTAGTAAAACACCTTGTTTCTTCATAATTTTCAGTGTTTCAAAAAAAAAATATATTTAAAACAACTTATCTACAAACAAGGGATTTTTCCCTTTTATTTTTGTTGAAATTATATGCTTATTCAATATCTTATGTCCTATTAAGATTTATTGGAATATGCATAAAAATTTGGTAAAATAGCTTAAGTGAAATAAGATAAGTTATTTTAACAAAATTGTAAACGTAAAATAACCTGTTTGCATTTTTCTTAATTTTCTTAATTACTCTAATAAAATTTAAAGTAGCTAATACTTTAAAAAAAAATGCATTGCATCATCTTACGAAAACCCTGGAAAAAATAGCTTAAATAGTCATATATTTTTTCACAGATTTATTTTAACCGTTTTTTTGCTCTCCTGAAAATTGTATAAAATCGAGATAAGATACTTTACCTTTTCATCACAGTTATAATAAAAAAGAATTTTAAAATTTTTACTGTCGGTGTAAAATGCCGAAACTAATTTCAAAAAGTGTTGAGTGTGATGTATTATCCGAGCTTAAAAATGGAGTCTGGCACAGCTGATAATGCCACAGGCGTTGCTTAAAAATGCTAATTTTAAAGCTAAATTTAAAATTAAAAAGACAATGTTTGACGCATCTCATAAAAACAAGCGTTTACAATTCGCAAAAACAGGAACTGGACACCGAAAAACTGGAAATTGATAACATGGTCCGACGAAACAAAAATAAACCGTATGGAATCAGATGGACCTGGTTAGATGCAAGAATCGGATCACAGGAGAGAAATATTCAGTAAACTTGGAAATTCGGAGGAAGTTCATTAATGGTTTGGGGATGTTTTAAGGATGAAAAGTTGGAAATGCTTAGGAAAATTAATGGTATCATAAAAGCTGTCGATTACATCGAGATTCTAAACGACTCGTACCTACCTAGTTTGCAAAGATTTGGTTGTGACATAAGGGACACAATTTTTATGCAAGACAATGATCCGAAACACACTGCAAAATAACCAAGCAGTGGTTATAAAATCAGGGAATCAACACACTGGAGTGACCACCACCATCAATAAATTATTAATTCCGTCAAATGCTATAGTTTAGGCCCGCGTAATGTTGTTTGTTTTTTTACATAATTTTGTGATAAAATCCTTGTACCCAAGTGTTGTAATGTGATATTTTTTATTAAAACAGTAATTTCATTTTTTTAGAAATTTTTTTAAAGTGGCTTGAGGTATGGAACTCAAGTTGTAATAATAGTGGTATATTAACTACTAGTACTATTAACATACCACTCAAACTATTTGAGTTTATTAAATTTTCATTTTTAAATATTAACGATACATTGTTACGACACCGGTCCTTACGTAACAACCAGTCGCGCATTGGTCTGGTGCGTGTTAAACAGTTTGGCCAGATCTGTTGGATTATTGATTTTTCTATTATCGCCTTAATGACGATTAAGAAATCAATAATTGCAATGATGGGCATGATGACGATTTGTGGTGTTGATGTGGCGCGTATGATTTTGTGTGATTGTCGTGTGACTGAGAGGCATGATTGTTCAATGAAAAGATGGAAAATTCGAGATGCTGTGTGTGTATTTTGTTGTGTTTGTTGCAGGGTGTATGATTTGCATGGTTGAGTTGGTCAGTATGGTGGTGGACGATGGCGTGATGACAAAGCGACGAGCGAGTCTGTTGTTCGTGGTCTGATTTTTTTTTTGTTTTGTTTGAGAGAGTTGGAGAAAAATAAAAAATATATGAAAAAAAAATTTTTGTCATGTGGTGGCGGACAGTCAAATTTTGATTTTTGAATCGATCAGTCAAGGCTGGAGTAGAAACGAGTAGGAATTCGAAAACTACCTGGTTATTGTTTTAAAAAATGGAACCGCTAATAAAGTTAAAAATAAATTAAATTACTCAATTGAGTGGAGTGTAATAAATGAGATTTAATTTAAAGGTGTCATTTTTTCTTTTTGATTGTAAATTATTTTAATAAAATTAATTTGGGTTAAAATTCTGTTTTTTTTTTTTTTTTTTCAAATTTATAAACTCTTCCCCCAAAAATGAGTGATTAAGTGAAATTAAACTTAATTGAAATTTGAGTGATAACACAAAAATAAAACAATCAGATAAACTAAAAACCACTAGATTTTTAAAGTGATTACTATAAAATGAGTTATATGTGTTTTAAATTAAGAAAAAAATATAAAACAAAATAAAAAAACTGTATTCCAGATTATAATAAAAAATTATTAAGAATTATATAGTGGTGTGCGGTTGGAAATTAGGATTCAATATCCAAAGACTTTATGGTTTTTGTGACATAATAAAAAAAAAAAAAAATATTAATTGTGATAAATTATCACCTTTTACTCCAAATAATAAATACAAGGAGTAAAATATATTAAAAGAAACATTGAGTGATTTAAATAGCGGCCAGAAAACGGTACATTTATTCGGTTGTGTTACTGGTTTTGAGACCAGTTATTCGAGGACCGAATCCTCGGCCGATTAATCGCTGAGCGAGGGCACCGAGTCTGGTGGCGCAGCATATTTTTTTTGTTATATAATTCTAGTGATCGACGGGTGTGAGCTCATAATCCGCAGATCATCAATTTTCGTGGTTCGCACCGTGCCCGTGGTGTTTCAGCCCTTCATCGGGAGTGAGGATATCGAGCCTCGAATACGAGTGGTATTTTTTTTCTTCTTTGTTAAACCATTCCAATGTACAATAAAGATTAGTATGATTTATAACGTAATAGAGTAATTATGTGTCTTTAATTTAAAAACCAAACAACGTGTGAGAATCATCGAGGGGATGTGTGTGTTGTAAAAGTGTAAGTGAAGTGTTGTGCCAACATAAGATAGCAGCAACATAATCCGCGGATGGGCCTTCACCACCCCCACCTACTCCCTCAGGACTGAGCCATAGCCGGACTTTAAGCTGCAGGTGAAGGACTCCGTGGACAAAAATTTCTGTTTGCGTGATATGGAGGCGGTACGCATGGCGGACGATCCAGTTCTTCCATCATCCTCTATCAGTATGTTGTTCACGGCAACGTGCAACATGTAGGGGATGATTGGATCGGGGTTCTGCGATGACCCGGTGAGGACTCGTTCCTGAACTCGATTTACTTCTAGGAGTAGCGTGGGTAACCTAGTTACTGAAGTGAATCGGTGTTTTGGGATCGGGTTCAATATCTGTGGTCCCCCAAATTGGAAAGCGAGCTATGTGGGACTTGGATAGACATATTATCGTCCACCTTCCTCTCGTCGAACGTAACATTTGTTAAATTCCCTTTTACCAACGCAACACTACAAAACAACAAAACAAAACAAAAAAAATAAAAAATCCAAACCAAAAAACACCACCAGCTGATGTTAGTGAATTATTTGTTTTGTTCGGTGCTGTTGTTGTTGTTTGTGAAGTTGTGACAGGTAGGTGTAATGGCAAAATTTTGGTAATTAAAAGCCGATTCTATATGTTTTGGGTTAATTTTATGTTTATTTTCTTTTTGTTCAGAAACTACAGGTGAAAGTAAAGGACATGATGGGTTGGATTACGGTTTGTCAGATAAGTATTATGAAATATTAACACGAACTTGTAATGAGATTTTTTTTCTTTGACAGGTACGGTACGCGAAATATACGTACGGTGCGCGAAGCGACCAAAAAAAAATTGTAAACACCAAAAAATTAAAAATAAAAGAAAATTTGAAATTTTAGAGAAAATGAGTGTTTGTTTTATTCCGACCCAACGAAGATGCCTCGCATCGTAACAAGGTCTCGAAACTTCGGGTGCAAGTGGCTGATTTATTGGAGCTGGCAGCAGTGGGGTGCAGTGGCGGAGTCTACACGGGACGGCAGGTACTGTGTAAAAAAAAACAGCTACAAACAACGGCGACAATATTAATTCGGAAAGTTGCAAACCGATGATTTAGAAGGTAGATTTAGATTGTATCATTCATTAGCTGGTTGCAAGCACAGAGTATCCTACGCAGAAATCATCGAGAACGAGAAAAAATTAGAATACATAATATTTTTAGACATCACCAAAAAAGATTATAAGAAAATGTTACAACCAATTAATGAAAATTCACTATACGAAGAGGTTACTGATTTAGCAGACTTTAGTATAATTTTGTACGATAATCTAGAAAAAGTAGAACTTGATGATGATGCTAAACAGTAAGTGGTTAAGCAGCGCACAAAGCGTTGAATTATGTGAAATGCAAAGCTTGTCAACTTCTATTTTTGACTGATAAAGGAGCCCTCATTAACTCACTCTATTTTAATTACTTGGAACGTGGTGGGCTTTCTGTTGCATCGCACGAATCTAATTAAGTTTAACGTTAGACAGTTTAAGAAAAGACGATGCAACAGTTATTGATTTTGATAATGAATGCGATTGTCGATCAACTAGTTTTAATATTTATTATAGTATAAGCAATTGTTTTGAAAACATACGTTTCAAATAATTATGTAAAAAAATAAACTATAAATATCACGCGTTAAAGGATATCACAAACCGAAAATTACTTACATTGAAATAAATTGTTATTAAACATTTGCCAATATATTTGGCTTCCATATGGCTTTTCCTTAAATAAAAATGAAAAACGTTTATTGTTTTGTTTGTTCAATCAATGCTGGTATCAAAAATCTTCTTTTCCCTTATACTATATTTAGACTTGGTGCATCAAATAATTGTTGCCATTTTGATATGCCCATTGGATTTCATCTGTGATTTTCATTCCATTATTGAATTCATTCAGTAATGGAAGTTCGTTCAGGAAACTATCTGTAATTTAACAATGAACACGACAACGCATACTTCACGACATCTTGCCAATTGGAGAGTTAGTAGCAAATTTAGAATTAATAAGGGATCACACGATAGGATTGCAGGAAAAGAAGTAAACATTGAAGAGGAAATCAGTTACTGGACCGAACGATTTAAACAAAAGATTGAAATTACAGCGGGTAACAAAGGCTTCCAAGGGAACATCTTCGGGATGAAATGTCCACAGAGTCCCAGAATCTGCGCACATACATATCATCCACGATTGCGAGTACGTCAACTCCAATTGCAAATGTGCAATCATGGCTGGAGTTCCAATCAAATCCAGAGCAAAGAGATCTGGCAGCACATCACAAATTAGCACCTCTGTACAGCTTAATGGAGGAGACTGGAGAGCTATCGCAGAATATCTATTTCTTCCCAAGTAAGTTATTTAATTTTTAAAATTTTTAAAGCTATCGACGTTATAACATCAATAGTATTTTGTATAATTTTTCAAATATGGTGAAAGTTGGGAAAAACACTTCGTATTCGATCATTGATTATATACCACCGTGAAAAAGGTAAATCAATCCATGAAATTGACCAATTAATGAACGTAAGCCGTTCGACTGTATATGACATACGCAAAATATACTACAGTGAGAATGATGATGTGGGGTGCAATGGGTTACTATGGCGTGGAAAATCTCCAATTTGTTGAAACAAACAATGGATAGTACAATCAATTTGAATATTTTAGAAGAAAATTTACTACCATCTGCTGAAAAAAACCGCTGTGAAACCGATTTTTATTTCTTCCAAACGCAGATTACAGGCGGTAATAGATAATCTCTGCAGCTTGAATAATGTCACGAGTTAATAAGAAATGTTCAATGTTTCGTTTGGAAATTGATACAATCTTATCGGAATTGTCAAATCTTGACATTAACCATAATGCCGGCTTTGACTCGTTACCGCCTTAATTTTTAAAATTGACCGGTAACGCAATTGCCGCTCCGGTGTGCTTTCTATTTAATAGAAGTCTAAGAGAGGGATATTTCCTCACTTTTTGGAAGCGATCGCTTATTAAACGTTTTCTCAAATCCGGGATTCGTGGTAATATTGAGAACTATAGGGGTATTTATATAATTTCAGTCTTACCCAAGTTGTTTGAGAAACTTGTTAAAGATCAATTATTCTTTCACATGAAAACTTTTATTTCTCCTAAACAGCATGGTTTCTTTCCAGGCAGATCATCTGTTACTAATTTACTCTGGCTTACAAATTGTGTCTCTAATGCCTTACATAGAGGTAAAATTGTGCAGGTTGTGTACACTGATTTCTGTAAGGCCTTTGATAAGATTGATCATGACTTGCTGTTGAAGAAACTTGATTCCTTGCATTGTAGTTTTCTCCTACTGGACTGGATCAGATCTTATCTTGATTCCAGAACTCAGATAGTTAAGATTGGTGGTTTCACATCCAGCGTTATTAATATCACTTCGGGAGTGCCTCAAGGTAGTCATTTGGGTCCTATGCTTTTCATACTATTCATCAATGACGTAAAGAATTGTTTGAGTTATTCCGACATCCTCATCTATGCGGACGACATTAAAATTTTTAAAACCATTTCATGCACCAATGACGCAAGAGACTTCCAATCTGACTTAAATAATTTCAGTATGTGGTGCACATCTCAGAATTTGACCCTAAACATTTCCAAATGTAAAACAATCCGTTTTACCCGTGCAATCACGCCTGCTAATTTTGATTTTTTCCTGGATGGCTTTATGGATCTAGGTATAACACTTACGTCGAACTTATCGTTCAATAAGCACATAGATATTTGCATTTCTAAAGGGAATTCCATGCTTGGGTTTATTAAAAGGTTTTCGAGGGATTTTCAAGATCCTTATTCTATTAAAATAATATATAACTCGTTTGTGCGTACGTTGTTGGAATATGGTGCAGCGATTTGGAATCCGTTTTATGGTAACTGTTCAGCCCGAATAGAAAGTGTTCAAAAGCGCTTTTTAAGGTTTTCTCTGCGAATGTTGCCCAGAGATGAGAATCTACCCGCTTTTATACTCCCACCGTATCGAGGTAGATGTAAATTAATAAATATTGAGGCGCTCTTTATCCGCAGAATCGAAATTGGCGCGTTATTGGTTAGAGACTTGTTGGTGTCTAAAATTGACTGTCCTGAGATTTTGGTGTTGTACGATATATATACTCCGTTACGGACACCCTTCGCGTTAGAGATCTCCAAGTTAAGCTGCCTTATATTAGGCATAACTACGGTAAATATGAACCTGTTTATCAATCTACTGTTTCTTTTAATAAAGTTCGATCGGCTTTCAACTTTAATCTATCTAGGGATGCATTTAAGAATTTAATGTCTAATGTTCTTTTAAATTATTGGTAATTTTTCATGTCTGTTTAATTTTACATTTTTTTGAATTAAATTCTTAGTATATATTAATGTATTATTAAAATTGTAACCAGATTGTATATAAGTATAAAGTTGGTAATAAATGAATAAATAAATAAAAAGTAAGACCTCGGAGAGGCACTGAAATATTAAATGAGTAATAGAGGCAACTTTGGATTTGCCCAAGGCCGCGGCTATTATAGTCAAGGCCAAAGCGTCCAGGATTCATGGGTGATGAACACCTGTATCCTAAGAATTTTACCCCTCGTTATAATCGAGGAGGGCGTGGAAAGAGAGGTGGTTTCTCTCAGAACAAACGACCGACGCAAAAACCCTTAGACACGAAGGATGTCACAAGGGATGTGAAAGCAGACGGTCCACCAGATGAGCAATTTCTGTCGAAAACGACGTCTGAAATTAAGAACGATCCCCTTTTCATGGAGGCTTTCGTTCCAACACCATCTGAAGAATTGGTGGCTATTGCAGAGGAATTAAATCATTACACGGGGTTTGATGGTTTAATGCCTATGGTAAGTGAGACTTATGAGAATTTCGCGGCTTATTCGCTCAATTTTAAAAGGTCAGTGCCAGTTTCTAGTTACGCCTATTACATTAGTGTTCTATCTTGGGCAAGAGTGCTCAAGATCAAGCAGATGAACAAATACCGTCTAACCCAATTTGAGAGGGATTTTGTAGAAGTAATCTTCGATAATCAGTGTAATTTATTAACATATTAATTATACCATAATTAATATGTTAATATCGTCGTATGTCTTTTCATCATTTAAAATTATTAATAAAATTATGGTTTATAAATATTTTTCTGACTTATTTTCCATTTTTAGCTAATTTTGATTTATCTTTAAATCATTATTCAATTTACCATTTTATTAGTTTTAAATTTTACAGAAAATTACAGGAAATAAAAATATGTATAACATTTCTTTCGTACGCATGACATAACACTGAATTGTTTTTTTTATTTTTCAAATGTTTATTCTCTTTTTTTCTCTATTCTTTGGACAGCAATACAATTTACCAATACTATTGCCTTCCGGTAATTCTCAACTCAATCCTCAAATTGCGACCAAAATCGCTACCCAGGTGAATAAACGTGAAAACACTATTTTTTGCAATTTGGGCAATTCATGTGTTTACACATGGAACAAAAACGAGCCAAATATTTGCAAATTTTTGCATATTAGCTAATGTCAACGAAATATTGGAGGGGAAAGAATGCGTTTTTCGGTTGATTGATGGATATAGAAAATAATTTTTCTTTTTTTGGTCAATCAGCAGAAAAATTGTATAAAAACTTCGCCAATGTTTTATTGGGGGGCATTCAATTTTATTTGTGACATTGAGTTAGGCCGTGTTTCAACTGGTTAAAATATCTGATAAAAAGTTAAAAGTTAAAAATTGAGGTGAATAAAAATGTCAAACATTTTATCTGGTTCATGAGCTGATAAAAATTTTGACATTTTTTATTTGTGTTTACAAGTTTTGTTTTTTTTTCAAAATTTCAGTTTTTATTAATTATTAAATTTTATTCTAATTTTATCGAAATGGCCACAACCAATAAACGAACAAGGGTGGTGAATAGTGCCTACATAAAATGTAAGTTTAATATAAAATTAGAAATCAAAAATAATAATTGAATTCTGTTTTTTAGGGACAGAAAATGAAAAACAAAATTTAATTGAAAGTCGTATAAAATTAGACCATTTGTTTGCAGGAAAAAATGCAAATCAAAGAGATGGATGTAAGTAATTTAATACATTTTATGTTGATTTTATGTACCTAATTTTGTATATTTTAGACAAGTTAGTAAGCAAATAAAGAAAAGTCCGGAAATTTGCCGCCAGCAGTGGCAATCTTTAATAAGGAAGTATAAGGTAAAAGTTTTTAATAAATTTCTATACTGAAATAAAGTATGTATATTTTTTCAGAGTATATCTGCTGGAAATTCTGGAGATGGAGCCAATGACGATGGGCCGGCGTTAGACTCCACCACATGGCCTTTTTATTGCAAAATAAATGAATATGCAATTATGAAACATAATTTTTTCCCGCCGGCAACCCTATCCAATGCAGATGGTTTCGAGGTTCGTGATACCCGACCTGAAACTAGCACATTAACTTTATCTGCGTTGTCCGAGGATGTACCAAGTACATCAAGGGTATCATCTCGACCCAGTAGCAGCAACCGCACACCACCACAACTAACAATGTTTGAAAAAAAAATTTTGAAATCAACCAAAAAAAATTGACAAAAAAGTCAGTTCGCTCATGTCGTTATTAGGACAAATGGTTCAACATGATTATCCTAATATCGATGTGAGCGAACTATTAGTTTTATCTGATTCTTCAGATGAGGAGTAATTAGATGAGATTATTTAATTTTGTTAATGTATATATATTTTTATTTTTAGAAATTGAATTAAAAATTGATTTTGAAATGTTTAAATTATATTCATATTTATTAATTTGTGTAACATTAATTATTTTCCGTTAACAACTGTTGGAGCAAACTGTTTCTAAAATTTATTGCTTCAATTGATTCATATGTATTACTAACGCTATTTTCTTGAACTTCATTGCCTGTTTCATTGAAGTCAACAATAATATTTTGGTCGTAATCCTCGCCCATTACACAAATATTGTGCTGTTTATAAATAAATTTCATTAAATTGTTAATTAACAAAATGAATAATAATTTAAAAAAGTATTTTAGTATTATATCAACTATATTAATGTTAATAAAAAGACGGAATATGACAAATAAAATGTTATCGTTAAGAAATAGGATAGAAAACCCATTTGAGGTTAGTTTTGCTTTTACTATACTTATTGCAATATCATTTTGATTGAATGTCTATATTTGATTTTAGCGACCTAAATATCTTCAAATTCGTGTTGTGTCGACCAAAATAGAAGAAATTATGGGTGAGAATGAAGCACAGGCGAAAAAGAATTTGCGAGTGAGCCACTCAACATACAAAAAAATTCTTCAGCTAATGCCAATTAAGCGTTCTGGTTGGTCAAACGAGTATGAAGTGATAATTTTTCTGTATTGGATGGCTGCCGGTTGCAGTTACAGAGTAACTGGTGATTTCGCAGGCTTAAGCCGCCATTCTATCCGTAACTTTATTATAAATATGTTGAATTTTTTTATAAATGGTATGATGCATTTAATCCATACGCCACTGGACCATGAACTTAATGCTGTTGGTATCAAATTTAAATAAAAAATCAAATTTAAATCTAAATAAAGACTTAATTATATGAAAAATTTAGTGGTCCAGTATACATTGTACAAAATGTCCACAACTCCAGAAAATCAAGAAACTTCAAATGCTGAATCCTCTTCAACAGAAAACTCTTCAGAAGGCTCTAATCATGATAATGATGAACTAGATCATATCCCAGATAGAGGAAATAATCGACCATCCGAATCTGCATTTGGATTTCAAGATGTTCCTCAGGAAAACTTGGCAGAACTATCTTCAGCCATAGATAATTTAAAAATAGATTCTAATATTGAAATAGAAATGTTAGGACAAAACTATGGAGCTACGAAAGAAGAAATTAGAAGACTTCTTGCAGAAGATGGGAAAAATCTTCCATCCATTTCGACATCAATGCCTCAACAGCATTTAGATAACTCTTCTTCATTTGTTTACCCCTCTCAAAGTGGGAAGATCGTAGATGCGGCCAACACTGCAGGAGAGCATCAAAAATTCCCTAGAGGCCCCAATTCACTCCCAGCACCAAAATATGGGATCCTCGTTTCAGAAACGTTATCCGGACCATCCAATGTAATTGCAGGATCTTTAGTTTTAAACACTGCTGAGCTGTAAGGAGCTATTAAATTAATACTTCATATGAAACAAAAAGGAATTATTGATAATTATTCTTTCGAGGATATAAGATTGGGTGAGAAAAAATTGACTTATGTATCTACTGTAAAACCTAAACCATCTAAAACTATACCTCAAAAGGAAAACTTTGTACCTACTCAATATTATGCAAATCAAACACTCACAATTTTATTTATTTATAAACACATTCAGAAACGTCAAAATTTTAACCAGTTGAAACACCTAAAAAGTTAAAAAGTTAAAAAAAAATCACCACAGATAAAATTTTAACTTTTTAACTTTTTATCAGACGATAAAAAAGACGATAAAACACGAATACAGGAAGTACGTGCTGGAGCACCTTGCCAAGTAAAAAAAAAGCTACTAGCACGAAATATAAAAATTGCCAACGTTATAAAACAAAGGCATAATATGGATAAAATTAGTTACTTACAAAATATAGCCCACAATTTGGCACTGCAAAAATGAATTGAAAAATGATTTTTTTTACTTTTAAACTTGAATTTTCTTATTTTATTTTCTATTTACATGTTTTGAAAAGTGAATTAATATTTTTTTAGTTATGAATTATGAGTGAATTATTTTCCGTTCTTTTCAGAACGACCACACAGTTCAATTAAAAAAAAGGATAGGATAATACAAATAATTTGTTAATATGTAGTAAAATATTTTTTACTAATCATAATATACTAAGATTTTTAGAAAATTTTTAATCATTTTATTATATTTTTAGAAAAAGTAAGATTTTTCAAAAAAGTAAGATCTTTCAGTAAGATTTTAAAAACTAAGATTTTGTAAAAGTAAGATTTTGAAAAGGTAAGGTTTTGAAAAAGTAAGATTTTCAAAAAGTAAAAAGTAAGATTTTGATGTAATAAGATTTTGAAAAGTAAGATTTCATTACGCTCCCCATAAAATGTATATGACATTCATTTGCGTTACGTTCTTCATAGGCATGCTTAAAACTTCCATCGACAATTGAAAGTATGGCTCGTGATATCTATTGCTACGTTCAGAATAGCCCGAAACGGTCTGCACATTTAAAAGAAATAATTGTGTTGTTGGACGATAAGCCAACGATAAAATAAAAAATTTATGGAATCTAGGAGTGGTGATTTTTCAACAAATGTGAGCATTTCAAGACCACTATCAATTTCGGGCGGCCTTTCATCAGAAAGCAATTTTCAAAACGAAAGAGGGGCGATTCCTAAAACGCAGTCGCTCATTGAATCGAGACTTCCTGAAAGTGTTACTATTTCGAGCAGCGAATACAATGTGAATACTCAAGGAATAATTAAAGCACGTACGGATGAAAAGAAATTAACCCTTTGAGTCCGGAATAAAATTAGGAAAAAATTGCATTTGCGTCCTACCGGTTAATACATAAAACCACACATAAACATTTTTTTCCTTACGTTCCTAACGATATTATAGTGTAACCACAGTGCGCATTGTATTCTTTACACTATGAGTTAAGCGCAGACGCAAAGTCTAACGGTTTTTCTAGATTTTATTTCATAATATTTACGATTTTTGATGCAGTAGTAAGGTAGTTGTTATCCAAACAACAGTTTTATTGTATATTGTGGAGTTTTAACAATTATGTCAGGTAATTATGATGTTATTTTGTTACGGGAATGTGTATATTTATTTATACTGTGGGAAATTGTATTGTAATACATTACACATATTATTTATACACAAAAAATTATGGCGGTTCTATGTGGTAACCACAAGGTACTTACCTACATTTTTTTTATATCTGCAGAAAATTCGAAACGGAAATCCTATGATCTCAGAAAATTAACTTCTGAAGATTTATATAATATTATAGACGAAATTCCCTCTGATAATGAATCAGAAGTATCGATGTCGGATGATGATGAACAATTTGAAACGATAAATCAACATGAATTATTCGATATAGAACATATGGAAGTCATTTTTGAACAAAACGTCGATCAAAATGAACGTAATTTAATTGAATCTGAATCGAATAGTAACGATGAATCCGACGAAATAGCACCATCTAATGAAGTACCCAATAATGAAGATGATATTTGGACGGATGATATTGCGAACTGCACCAAGCCTAATTTATTTGCAGAATCATCAGGGCCAAATATACATGAATCTGCTGAATTTCCTGTTGATGTGTTTTTACAATTATATCCTTTGGATTTTCTAGAACATCTTGTGTTCCAAACCAATTTATATGCGCTACAAAAAAATGGGGGTAATGAAAATTCATTTATACCAACTACTGTAGCCGAAATGAAAGCGTTTCTCGGTCTGAATATTCTTATGGGCATAAAGAAACTGCCGAGTTATAAAGATTATTGGTCTTCGCAAATTGAGCTTCGTGATACTTATATAAGCTCAGTCATTAATAGAGATCGTTTCGCATGCTTTCTTTCTAATCTACATGTGAATGATAATGAGAGGCAACCAAAAAAGCAAGATCAAAATTATGATAAACTGTACAAGATTAAGCCAATGCTGACCAAATTGAGTGAAACTTTTTTGCAATCAATGAAACCACACGAAAACCAATCAATTGATGAATCGATGATTCGTTTCAAAGGAAGAAGCAGCATTCGCCAATATATGCCACTTAAACCAGTGAAGCGCGGCTACAAAGTGTGGATTCGTGCAGATTCAACAGGCTACGTGTGCGAGTTCGAAATTTACACGGGAAAAGTGAATAACTCAACCGAAAAAAATTTGGGACATCGTGTTATCACAACTCTCACAAGAAATATTGTTGGCAAACATCATAAAGTTTATTTCGACAATTTCTTTAACTCAAAACAACTTCAAATAGATTTGCTTGCTAAAGGAATTTACGCGTGTGGAACTGTTCGAAAACACCGCAAAGGCATTCCTGATATGAATGCTGATAAAATGAATCGAGGAGATTTCGACTGGCTTGTTTCTAAAGGTGGTATTGTCCACGTAAAATGGATGGATCGTAAACCAGTACTGTTTTTGGGGAATTTCCATAATCCTACGGAAATTCAAACGGTAAAAAGAAGGAAAAAAGACGGTACCCAAGAAAATATAGCGTGCCCTAGCATGGTTAAAGATTACAATTGCCATATGGGTTACGTCGATAAATTCGATATGTTGAAATCTATTTATGAAATCGACCGAAAATCACAAAAGTGGTGGCACCGAATTTTTTTTTATTTCCTGGATGTTGCGGTTGTAAATTCTTACATAATCTTTCAGGAAAGATTAGATTCAAATATGCATCTAAAAGATTTTCGGCTTGCTGTCGCTGTTGGATTAATTGGTGCTGATCCAACTAGAGCGAAACGTGGCAGAAAAAGTAGTGGACCTCTCGTAAACTCATTCAAGGTAAAAGTACCTTTAGAAGTGCGATATGACAAAAATGCACATATGCCTATGCGGTCAACATCTGTTAGATGTGCTCTATGTAGCACCAGACGTGAACCGCATAGGACTTTATGGAAATGTTCAACCTGCAACGTTGGTCTATGCTTAAGTCATAACAGAAATTGTTTTTCCATGTACCATACCAAATAATAACTATATTGAAGATAAAAGAGACGTACTTTCCTTGTGGTCATTACCAGCAAACCACCTATTTCAGTGCCTCATGTATGAATTTTAAAAGTTTTGCTTATGTATATATATACAATGAATTATAATAAATATTTTTTTTATTTACAAACTTATTTTATTCTAAAAAAACAAACTCCGGACGCAACGGATTTAAAATTTGTGGTTATTCTTTATAACCACCAGGACTGAAAGGGTTAAAAAGCGTAAGCAGCGGAAGTCGATATTAAAAATTGTTTCAAATCATGTTATTTTAGAATTATATTTTAATTTTACTTTTTATTATTTTTCATTTATTCTAATCTTGAATTTTAGTTTTACTTTTGTAGTACACTTTTACACCCTAGCCAAACTCGATGGCTGTCGTTAGAAAGTGTCGAAAGTTATACAAACCTTTAAAAATATATTTCGGATTTGCAGTTCAAAACGATAACATTGAAAGCGCGGAATCGATTCTAATAAAATTAAAAAATCCTATAAATGAGCTGTATTTAAAATTTTTAAAATATATTTTACCTAAAGTAAACGAATTATATAGCTGTTCCAAAGTGAAAATCCGCAGATTCATATAATGTACGAAGAAATCAAACGTCTAGTAATGACAATTTTTAAACACATTGATTTTAAACATCCTTATAACCTTATTGAAGACGACATGCTAGCTTTATTTAGGAGTAGATGTTCAAAAGTTTATTTTAACATTCAATTTAAATTTGGATGAAATCAAAATATTCAAAAATCATTACCTATATTTTATTTTTTATCGAATTATGTGAAAAAATAATGAAACGCTTCGAGTTTAGAAATACCAAACTAAAAGTCATAGCTTTGACTAATCCTCAGAAAATTATGCGGAGAGAAAGAAATTCACTTTTCGAGTTATTCGTAAAATTTCTTATTTTAATTAGGATAAAGTGGGACAAATTCGCCAATGGGGCATATTCGCTAAAAGCGTTTAAATCACTTTCCAGACGTTCAAAAATTCTAAAAAAAATACTGAATATTCGTTTTGTTATTCTGAACTCATCCCTGAAGTTTGTCAGTCATCAAACTAGTCGCTTCATGAGATTTGTCAATTGACAAAATGACAACTTAACCTAAAAAACTGGACACCGACATCATATCACCGCACCGCAACGAGACCAAGACGAAATCGGATGGTGTTAAGTTGAACAAGCGATTGTAACTAATTGGAATAACTTAGTTGATCGACTATCAAACTGCTACGTGATGAAAGAGTTCGCTTCAATGCATGAATGGAACAATCGGCCCCTTATGTTGACGACGTATCAATATGACGACCCGACCGTGCGAATCAAAGCATGATCAAACGAGAAAAATCAAACTGACGCATATGTAAGAGCAGTGAACGACGATTTATTCGAAGCTCACGCTTATATAACAAATGAAATCGATCGATCTAAAGAGACCAAGGATAATCAATGATTATGTCAGAAGCTACGTAACGGCTTCAGACTGCTAAGCGCTTTTTACGTTAGCATACACCCTATAGGGCGAACCTAACGGACACGACACATGTAAAATACGACACATGTAAAATACATGTAAAATACAAATGAAGGAAAAGACTTCGAATGACATTATGAATTTTAGTTTTAAGTTTAAATATCAGATATGGATAGTTTCAAATCAACGGCACTTTTGCTATCGGAGATAAAAGAAGATATAAGTGTGGAATTAATAATTTAGAATGGTGTTCGAATGGAGGAGACGCACATTGCTTCGGTTAGATCAGTGAGAGGGAAAGAAGATCAATAAATAAATAAATGTTTCCTGATTTGTTTAATATTAGCCTTTCATTTAACTACAGAGAGTTGATTAAAGCTCAACCTGGTTTCTGCTTTTTTTTTTTAAATTAAACAATTAAAACATACACGTTGTTTAACTAAAAATAAATTTTAAATTGGATTTTAATGCCAACCATGGATGAACTAACAAAAATTGTTTCATTGCTATTTGAAGTCTCCTAATTCCATATTAAAATATTTTCAATTTGTTTTAGATTACTGAAGATGGTTATGTTTGTGAAGCATGCAGAGATCTTACGATGTGCAAGGTTCGGGCAGTAATGACCAACAACCAAGGACACACTAATGTGTGTCTTTTATGTGGCTCTTCTATTTTACGTAGAAAAAGTAATAGAATAATGAGAGACAATCCTTTTGAACTACAACAGTCCATGATAAATATTTTAGGTGTGGTGCAAAGTAGCACCACGACAGGTATGTTAAATTACATTCTACCCAATAAACCTATTTATAAGTTATATTAAATTAGAATCAGTAAAATATGTGACATTATACACACAACTTAATAGGGTCTCTCTGTTGGGTCTCATATTATTCAACCAGGGAATTCCAAGCAATAGCCTTATTACCAGCAACTACATAGGAGCTTATTTTATTAATTACCTTTTTTTTATTTTCAGATAACAGTATCTGATCATGTGTGCCATCCTTGTGGGTTACGCACACAAAGGTAAGCTTGCCGTGTGAACATTATCGATGATACTAAATTTCTGCTTAGTATACCAACTCAGCACCCGAAGAATCACAAGAGGATGATCAGCCTTCTGAATCTAATCAATCTGAGCTGAATCCTGTTCATCAAGTGGACGTACAGACTATAGTTTTATCGGACAACAGACGAGCAGCCAATTCAAATAATGAGAACAGGTGATTCTCTTCTACTTTGGTAAAAGTTCCACGTCAAACCTTGGAGTCGTTAATACATAAAATAAGAGAGGTTCTCCTTCAGGATTTTGTACCTGAAAATCTGGACATAAATAGATTAAGGCGGGAAGAATTATTACAATGTAATTTGATAATACCCAATGCGCTTTACGGACATGTTAACAATGCTATTGTAATATGTGATGGCACATACATATACATATATTAATAAAAGCTCTAACTATAGGTTTTTCAAATTAAATGAAACCATTTCCAAATTGAACGAAACTTTTTACAAATTAACAGAAACCTTTTTCAAATAAAACGAAACCATTTCCAAATTGAATGAAACCTTTTTCAATTGGAATGAAACTTTTTTCAAATGAAATGAAACTTTTTCCAATTGGAATGAAACTATTTACAAATAGAATGCAACCTTTTATATAAATTTGATAGGCTTTGAGTTTAATACTGAGATTTATGAAGGATAATCTATAATAACTGTTTTCCATAATTAAAAATTCATTTTACATATAGGCAACGTAGGTCGTAATAATGTAAGGCAACAAAAATAATGCAAGGCAACAAAAATTTTTTTTTTTGTCCGTAACTGTAAATGCCGAAATTTGAAACCTAATTATTGCTACCCAGTTGTACTTTGCGTGAGCAACCGAAAAATTTTGTTTGAGATAGCACGTTAAAACATGAAACAGAAGTATAAAGCAAAAAAAAAAAAAAATCTTCGGCTTTCTTTAATTTGTTTTTCATGTAGTAAATTACAATGTTCGCATTTTTTCCGTGCTATTTTTACGAAATACGGTATAAAGTGATGATCACGGTGAGGTATAAGAGAGCATCACGGTGATTGATCATTGATCGCTCTTGGAGCGCTCAGTCGTACAACAGGGTATTGTCTAGGATCCGATTTGAATACGAAGTTATTTTCTAATTACTGTTAAACTTGAGTGGATTGTAATATTTTATACAATAAATTTCATTTCATTGTCTGAAGTCTATATATGTAAGTGCATTGATATTAATTACGTAAAAATATTTTAATATTAAACAATGATGAGTTCATCGGATTCAGGTAATAAACATGTATAAATATATATATATAATATATATATAAATTTGACAACTTAACCGTTTCTCAATTAAGACGAAGAGGTCCAACCGATAAATCGTCGAACCGTAGTGTATCAGGGCGTTTCGCTGGATAAGAAAAAACTTCTTATTAAATTGTTTGAGGAAGGAGAGACGCTCAAAAAAGCAGCTAATGTCGCTGATATAAAATTAAACACAGCAAAAACTATAATTCGCCGCTATAACCAAAGCGACTGCAATCTAATACAAAAAAAGAGGGGAGGAAACCGGCCGTCTAAATTGACACCAGAAATTTTAAGTCAAATTGAGGAAGTGGTTGAATGTAATGCGGGGGTAACATTGTCAATGATTCAGAACAAGCTTTTAGAAAAAAATGTTGTAATATGCAAATCAACTCTTCAGAACGGTCTTTGCAAGCTACGCATTACTTTAAAGCTTGCCAGCCTAGAGTTGGAGAATATGAATTCGGAACGGACAATTGCCCTTCCGAAGGAATATGCAATTCAATTTTCAGGTAAATATGTGTTTTTTTAATATCGTATAATAATATAGTAATATATATCTATAATTTCAGTATGGGCTCATCAGAATCATGATAAATTAATTTTTATCGATGAATCCGGCTTTAACCTCCATTTACGCCGAAGACACGCTCGTTCGAAGAGAAATACACCTGCTCGAATTATCCTTCCTACAATAAGAGGTCGAAATGTTACCTTGATAGCAGGGTTAACGGATCGGGGCATTATCCATTACAAAATAATTTCAAACTCTACGTGTAATTTAAACAAATTTTGCGAATTCATTGAAGAACTCGTTGCAAAATTAGAGAGCACTGAGTATTATTTTGTAATGGATAATGCCCAAATCCACAAAACTGCGCAGGTCAAGTATATAATAGAAAACTCAGGAAATCATTTAAGGTTTCTACCACCGTACTCCCCCATGTTGAACCCAATTGAACAAGCATTTTCAAAAATTAAATTAAATGCTAGAAATTTGTTGGGTTCAACAAGGGAACAGAATATGGTAGAAGTTATAAGGGACAGTGTAAATTCAATAACATCTGCAGACTCTTCGAACTTCATAATGGATATGATGATGACACTCCCTGCTGCAGCGGCAGGCGAAATATTGCCGTAACTTTTTAGGGTTGACCTTCGATTTTATTGAAATCTTATGTGAAATATATATATGTATATATATATTTAATTTTGTGTTGAATTTATAATCGAATGCCAAATAAAAATGAATTTGTTGAATTTTTAATTATGGAAAACAGTTATTATAGATTATCCTTCATAAATCTCAGTATTTAACTCAAAGCCTATCAAATTTATATAAAAGGTTGCATTCTATTTGTAAATAGTTTCATTCCAATTGGAAAAAGTTTCATTTCATTTGAAAAAAGTTTCATTCCAATTGAAAAAGGTTTCATTTAATTTGGAAATGGTTTCGTTTATTTGAAAAAGGTTTCTGTTAATTTGTAAAGAGTTTCGTTCAATTTGGAAATGGTTTCATTTAATTTGAAAAACCTATATATGTTCCAAAAGCAAAATTATTCTTTACATAAATACAGGAACTTACTAAAACCTTTTATGATTGTTGCGTGTGATGGATGTATTGTTGATTGTTATGTCCCATATAAAGCAACTATTGGAAGGCGAACACCAATTAACCACAGCTCAAGCTAATAGAAGTCGCTGTGCCACTATTTGCCGATGGGTGGTAAAGGCTGTAAATGGTAAATTTAAAAGAGATTTTAAACTTTTTCGGCAAGAATACTTTCATCGGTCTCTACCACACATGATGCAAACGTTCCAAATAGCGGCAGCTTTTTTAAACAAGTTTGGTGTTCGCTTTCAGAATAATATATATGCAAGTGAGATATTAGAAATAATTAGAGCAAAGGATGAACTTAGAAAATAATCTGCCAAATATGTTTGAGACCGTACATATGAATAGAAGAACATCCCAATTCCAAAGTATCACTGCTGATCGTAACAATGTTTTACACTTCCCAACCCTTGAATATAGAGATTTAATTGTGTCCGCTCCGGGAACGTACCAAATAAGACAAGCTCGCTCATATTATGGCGAACACACCGATTCCTCTGAATATAATCTTAGAGGTATTGGCGGGACAACACTAATAAGAGGCAAAATAAAGTCCCTCCATGTTACCAGGACACAACATTATGTTTATATTTTAATAGAACGTAAAATTTGCTGTAGTTGTTTAGTTGGTCGGCGCACAGTAGGATCTGGTCTAATATTTAGGATGGGTCAGACATCAACAAAATATTTTTACACTGATGAGAGTGCCCCGTATATATTTAAAAATAATTTTATATTTTACATATTTTATTACAATAGATATCGAAAATGGTGCGAAATTATAAAAATAAAACTGATAGAGCCACCCTTCGATGAGGAAAACTTCAAAAACGCGATATCGGATGTTTGAAAAAAATTGAAACAGCGAGTAGGGTGATTCTTATAAATATATTATAAAAAGAAGTATGTACTCTAAACTCGAGAATTAAAGAACTTTATCCGATCGATCCTCTGGCACTAGATTCTAATTGGTTTGCAAATCGAGCAAGTTACAATCATTATTATTGTTACAAATATGTATGTATAAATCTGTATGTCTGATAAAGCAAATTCTTATTTTATTTTGTTTAATGTTTTGACAGAACTTATAAAAAAAAACTTTCTAATTGTTTGCGAAACATCAAATTGATGTAGAAGATTTTTTTTTTAAACAATAGTAAATTTCATATTATGTAGCTAGTCTGTTTCATTTTTATGTATTTTCCGTTTAAGAAATTTTAAATTTTTTATACTTTATAAAAACGTATACCCCCAATGAAAAATTGATGCTGGAATGATGAAAAAATAAAAAATAAAATTCCGAACCAAATTCCCCAGGAAATTATGGCTAGTTTTTGTTCAGAAATAAGTTCGCTTAATCCTAATAATTTAACAATCTTAAACTTAAAATTTATAATGCTTATGTACTAGCGCTTACGAATTTAATCCTTGAAGATGTGCTTCTATTGATGAATTTCCAATCGTCCACTAGTTGGAAAATTTGTTGAACATATTTGGCATGGGAACGGTTTTTCACTCGTGTTCCCTACGCCGATAATTATTGAGGCTCATTTTTTCACAAATCCCCTACCAAAATCTTGACAATATTCGATTTTACACCACTATGCTCATATTTATGCGTGTGCAAGTATTTTGTCGTATGAAACTTCTTGTCACATAGATTGAATTCATATTAGCCATTTCTGGATGACGGTTTTATGTCATATGTTTGGCCACATATTTCACTTGATAAATATTTACGAACTTTTTTCTGAAATTACAAAAAAATATATGTATTATTCGAAAAGATTTGTACAAATAATATGGCGGTGGGA
Source organism: Tipula vernalis (assembly GCA_958295665.1). Taxonomy (NCBI): domain Eukaryota; kingdom Metazoa; phylum Arthropoda; class Insecta; order Diptera; family Tipulidae; genus Tipula; species Tipula vernalis. The sequence continues at coordinate 121,419,216 of OY282559.1, forward strand.
TATAAAATCTGCCAGATCATACTTACCAATATTGCATGTTTGTCGGTGTGTTTCATGAATTGCGCACTGGATTTAAATAGCTAAGTAGCTCACCACATTCAATACACTTGAATGGGATACCTAAACGTTCGGCGAGCCTCACCCGAACATATCAGCCGATGATGAATGGTTAGTTAATTGCGTTCATGGAAATTTTCGTGTTTCCGCACGTCTTCTGCGTGTGTTCTAATTTCTTATTACAATATTTGCACGTAAGTTCTGCGTCATAATACGCACTCGCCACAAACCGATGGTTTCTCCAGAAAGCGGCATTATGGAATGATTGCCGACAACGGCAGCACACATAATTGGGATTTGAGGCGTCTATAACGATAAGCTCGTGCTTTTCTGGTACTTTTTTAGGTATTAACGACTGATCATTTCCTTCTACTTCGTTACTAGCAGAAATGCTGCTTTCAGTTCTTCGTTGATGAGCTATGCTGGGTCGTGCGAAGTATAATGTACTTTACCTTCTTTGGTTTTTAAGTCGGTCGTTTTACAATTTGGGTTTGGCTCATACGATGGATCGATCTTCATCACTAGTAGAAGACAATATTCGATTTTACACCACTGTGCTCATATTTATGCGTGTGCAACTATTTTGTCGTATGGAGCTTCTTGTCACATAGATTGAATTCATATTTAGCCATTTCTGGATGACGGTTTTATGTCATATGTTTGGCCACATATTTCACATGATAAATGTTTACGAACTTTTTTCTGAAATTACAAAAAAATATATGTATTATTCGATAAGCTTTGTACAAATAAGATGGCGGTGGGATATAAAATCTGCCAGATCATACTTACCAACTTTGCATGTTTGTCGGTGTGTTTCATGAATTGTGCACTGGATTTAAGTAGCCAAGTAGCTCACCACATTCGATACACTTGAATGGGATACCTAAACGTTCGGCGAGCCTCACCCGAACATATCAGCCGATGATGAATGGTTAGTTAATTGCGTTCATGGAAATTTTCGTGTTTCCGCACGTCTTCTGCGTGTGTTCTAATTTCTTATTACAATATTTGCACGTAAGTTCTGCGCCATAATACGCACTCGCCACAAACCGATGGTTTCTCCAGAAAGCGGCACTATGGAATGATTGCCGACAACGGCAGCACACATAATTGGGATTTGAGGCGTCTATAACGATAAGCTCGTGCTTTTCTGGTACTTTTTTAGGTATTAACGACTGATCATTTCCTTCTACTTCGTTACTAGCAGAAATGCTGCTTTCAGTTCTTCGTTGATGAGCTATGCTGGGTCGTGCGAAGTATAATGTACTTTACCTTCTTTGGTTTTTAAGTCGGTCGTTTTACAATTTGGGTTTGGCTCATACGATGGATCGATCTTCATCACTAGTAGAAGACAATATTCGATTTTACACCACTGTGCTCATATTTATGCGTGTGCAACTATTTTGTCGTATGGAGCTTCTTGTCACATAGATTGAATTCATATTTAGCCATTTCTGGATGACGGTTTTATGTCATATGTTTGGCCACATATTTCACATGATAAATGTTTACGAACTTTTTTCTGAAATTACAAAAAAATATATGTATTATTCGATAAGATTTGTACAAATAAGATGGCGGTGGGATATAAAATCTGCCAGATCATACTTACCAACATTGCATGTTTGTCGGTGTGTTTCATGAATTGTGCACTGGATTTAAGTAGCTAAGTAGCTCACCACATTCGATACACTTGAATGGGATACCTAAACGTTCGGCGAGCCTCACCCGAACATATCAGCCGATGATGAATGGTTAGTTAATTGCGTTCATGGAAATTTTCGTGTTTCCGCACGTCTTCTGCGTGTGTTCTAATTTCTTATTACAATATTTGTACGTAAGTTCTGCGCCATAATACGCACTCGCCACAAACCGATGGTTTCTCCAGAAAACGGCATTATGGAATGATTGCCGACAACGGCAGCACACATAATTGGGATTTGAGGCGTCTATAACGATAAGCTCGTGCTTTTCTGGTACTTTTTTAGGTATTAACGACTGATCATTTCATTCTACTTCGTTACTAGCAGAAATGCTGCTTTCAGTTCTTCGTTGATGAGCTATGCTGGGTCGTGCGAAGTATAATGTACTTTACCTTCTTTGGTTTTTAAGTCGGTCGTTTTACAATTTGGGTTTGGCTCATACGATGGATCGATCTTCATCACTAGTAGAAGAATCTACTTTCATTTCTTCTTTGATGCTGAGCACTGTTGAATTGTACGAGACGTCCAACGGATCAATGAATTCCGCGTACGAATTTTGGGCGTCACGTCAAACTAGTTTAATACTTTTGTTTTTAATTTTTTCCCAATTGCTTTTTTCACCAAATCGTCTTTCACTGTAACACTGGAATCACTAACGAATCAATAAATAAATTATGTACTAATTTTAATATTCTAATAATTACCTAATTGTCCATTAATGTTACCGTAAATATAAATCTACTTCTACAACATGGTGAAAAATTCGAGAATCTCGAGCATTTTGAAGTTGCAGAGCAGAGCTAACAGGTTTGTTGAATTTACCATTCACATCATGGCGTGTTTAAATGTTGACCGGCAAAATTTTATAAAATTTACTTGGGATTTCATTACCACTGAGGAATAGTAATTCACACTCTTTGTAACCACAAAATCGGCATAAGCCCCGATATTGTTATTTATAATTAAATTACTTTGGAACCAATGTAACCAGAACCACTAAACGACCCAATACCCAAATGATAATGACGCGTCGGTAAAAATTTTCCCAAACAAAATGAATCCAAAATGGCGAAGGCGTGGGGACGACGGGTACCAAGAAACCCACTAAACAAAGCAATTCGTTTACGATACGAAAATGATGTTTGTTGTTCATACAAAACTTTGTTTACGAATCCAACGTCTTAAGTACTTTTCATACCAGGCGCCTCGTTTTTTAATTATGTATATTAGTTTTATTCGATTGATACCGTTTAATTTTATAGTAATAAATTCAATTTGTTGAAAAATAATTTATTTTTAAGTGATAATTTAAAAAAAACAAATTATATTGCAATGAAGTTATCCACAAAGCCAAGGCAATGCCATCCATACTCGACTACGACATTTTAAAGTACTAGTACAAAGTAAAGTGCTTTGTCAACATAACGTACAAATCATATTTTTTGCACAAATATTTCATAGTTACCAAAAAATCTAGCTCATATGTACGTTACAAATTTAGAATATTTCAGTTCTTGCTATAATTCACATGTAAAATAGACCTAAATAAAATATTTGATAGCAACCGAATGTTCAAAGCCAACGCCACCGGTATGAAAGGGTCTGAGCTTCGCATTTGTGGTAACTAAATATTTCGAGGCGAGGCGCCTGGTATGAAAAGTACTTTAAATAGAAAGATTTTTACGATACGTTTACGACGATTACTTTTCATATCATAAACAGATCTAATAATGCGACATATTTACGTATCGTAGTTCGATACGATAGTATTTATTTTGGATTATCAAAAATAAAAAGCCAGTTTTTTAATAAGTTTATTTTTTTTTTTATTTATTTGGAGTATATTATATTAAAGTAATTATTACATTATATGTAAAATAATACATAAAATTTACTTATTTATATGACGGTTTAATTGCATCGGGTTTCAAAATACTTCGCTCCTCAATTCAATCGGCAGTAGAAAAATTTGCTCACATCTTAAAAAATAAGCAATTAGTATAACCCGCCAAACACATTGACGGAGCGAACAGCGGCGCAAAATTTAATACATGTATTTCTATTGACGACTGGAGCATCACAGATTCCACCTAGTAGAAAATTTTTAAACTGAGGTAGCTGCTAATTTGACGTTCGAAATTGTTGTAAACAATTCCAATTTTGAACTGTAAACACAATTTTTACCTACCAGATTGATAATAATTGTAAATAATTCCAATTTTGGATTATAAAAACAATTTTTAATTACCGGATTGCAAAAATTTCTGTCGTCGCATTTATGAGAAATGTCATTTTGATGGTTGCCTCATTTGAACTTTTTTCCTCGAGAGGCGCTTTCTCTACTTTTACAATCGTCAATTGACGATTGTAAAAGTAGAGAAAGCGCCTCTCGAGGTAAAAAGTTAAAACGAGACAACTGACAAAATGACATTTCTCATCAATGCGATGAAATGCGATGTTTTCATAATCCAAAATTGGAATTATTTATAATTATTAACAATCTGGTAAGTAAAAATTGTGTTTACAGTTCAAAATTGGAATTATTTAACACTATTCCGAACGTCAAATTATCATGTAGCTCAGTTTGAAAAATTTCCACTTGGTGGAATCTGTGATGCTCCAATCGTCAATAAGAACGAACACATAGAGCGGCGTCAAACTAGCAAAGTTTGTATTTTTTTGAGGCGATGAATGACATTTATATTTATTGTTGTTGTTTTTAAAGTAAATGCTTGGAAACAGCTAATTTTAGCTGGATTTTACATCCAAATGAAAGCAATTGTAAAAAAAATCTAAATTTGAACTTAAATTTGTTCGTAATAAGCCATTAAACAAATAGTTTTTTTTGGAAAATATTTTGTTGTAAAAACCAAAACAACATTTTTCATATAAATAAATGTCAAATTAACGGCGTCTATGTGGTTGCAAAAAATCATAAAGACGAAGAGAAGAGAAGTCAGGCGTAGAGCGCCGCTCATGTGTTTGGGGTATAATAATTAAATGAATAAACAAAAATGGTTTAAATAAATTGGAAAAGAAATATATAATTACTTTGTGAAACTCACAACATCAAATATTTCTTAATGATTTTAGTTTCTTTTTACAAAAATATCGCCGTATGCTTTTGTTTTAGGTTAAACTTGAATTGAAATGGCGAGTAAGAGAACGATAGCTGGTATCCGGAGCAGCTAATTTTCTGTGATAAAACTAATGTCTGACAAGCTATTTATGCATATAATTAATTTATTTAAAACTAATCTATAATTTTTAATTCATCTTTTTAACTAAAAATCTATATAAAAATATTTAGCTCTACCTATTGTCTGGAGCTGCTATCCGGAGCTGTACGGGGAGTAAAGGGAAATTTGATTTTTTTTTTGTTTTTATCCAACTTTAGGAATTGTACCAAACTTCATATTGGTTTAAAAATGACATATGTCTAATTAAAATGTCATATCGACGTGAAAAGTTTTCAGAATAATAAATACGTATTTAAATAAATATGTACGTATTTAAAATTTATATTTATTTGTGTACTATTTATTTGTATATTATATTTATTGGTCGTGTTTCCTCGGGCATATCATGATATTTTTTATCACGTTTTGCCTTTAAACGCACTCATTTATCACAAAAAAAAAACCAAGATTTTTTTTTGATTTTATCTGTCAAAAAATATGTTTCTTTGTTTATGCAAAAGCAACTGAATTAATAATTAATATATAAGTTGAATTAATAATTAATATATAAGTATATTTCAATTTCCATAATACGAGTACATATATACCTGAAAATTGTAAATAGTTTAAAATTCCACACAAAAGTATAATTAATCATGTTTAAAAAAAAAATTGACGTTTAATTTTCATGTTTATTTTTTCATTTTGATAGTTTCCTCGAGTTTGACATAAAAATTAACGGACTGAAGTTAGGGTCATACGTAATTGACGTTCGGTATCGTGATATTTTTATCACGTTTGCCCGAGGAAACACTAGGATTTATTTTTATTTTTTTATTTATGATAACAATAAAATTGTTTACAAAGTAACTAGTCATTTTTGACTAACAGCGTTTGACTCTGACAATATAATAATAAAGCACTCATATATGTACTTTCCATAAAGTGTTGTTTTGGTTGATGTTGCATTGTACGGACTATTCAGGTAACTCAAAAGGTTTTAGTCTTTTGAGTCTTCTTATTATACCCTCTTGATGAAGTAGTCTTGCAGCTTCGATGTTAGGGTGATGATGGAGCCTCTCCTGGTGTTTTTGTGCACATTTATTTATTTCACTTGCGACTGTGTCTATTACGAGATCTCTGTGAAGGTCACTATTGCGAGTGTACCAATGGGCATTTACAATTCCTCTGAGAACTTTATTTTGAAATCGTTGAACTATCTGTTGATTGCTGATTTTGGTGCATCCCCATAGTTGAATACCATATGTCCAGACCGGCTTGATTAAATATAAAGCACAAGTTTATTATGAATGGATAACTTAAAATGTTGTAGTCGAGTGTGAAACGCATTGCCTTGGCTTTATCGTTAACTTCATTGCAATATATTTTGAATTTTTTTTAATTATCATTTAAAAATAAATTATTTTTCAACAAATTGAATTTATTTTTAAAAAATTAAACGTTGTCAATCAAATAAAACTAATTTACATAGTTCAAAAATGAAATAAAGAACTTTTATTTTTGAAACTCAAAGCCGAGGAGCCTGGTGTGAAAAGTACTATATTGTATGTATATGCTGCGAATCGAGTCGAGTTTAATCCTAGTTTAACAGGCCTATTCTGACGCACAGTCACAGACTAAAAAATCGTCTTCTGTAAGACTTTTACTTTATTTTAGTACTCGAATCTTAGCTAAGACTATTTCGTATTCTGCTCATAGTCATGGATGTAATGGTCTTAAAACACGGTCTTACGTAGCATCGACACATTTGAAGGTCTTAAGCTTCATAATCCATAATTTCTCGTACAGAAAAGATCATTGAAATGTTGGATGGGTTTAATTTTTAATATGTACATACATATATATTAAAATTATTATTTAAGTTGCTTATTTAAATTTCTTTATTTATTGGAATTATTAATAACAAAAATATTTTTTATATCAAAGAAAATTGTAGAGTACAAACCAAAACCTGCTAAAATTCTCTTTTCTAAAGAGAATTTTAGCAGGTTTTGGTACAAACAGAATATGTACATACACATTTAAAAAAATAAAATGGACGGATTACAAAATAGAATGAAAATGGAATTTATACAGTCCAATTCTGACGTTAGGACTCTTAAGACACTCTTAGCTAAGACCCAGTTTGTAATTTTTTTTTTTTTTATGACGAAAGTATTATTCGGTATTCTGGCGGTGATAGTCTTAATATTATGTACTAAAAACTCTCCAAAGATTGTGTACAGCTGTCAAATGGTATTTTGCTCTTTTTCCTAAAATTATTGAGATATATTTGTGTTTGCTTTTGCTCTTCTTTACTAAATACCTTTTTTATTTATTTAACTACAACATTAAATTTTCATCCTGTATTTTCAATCTTTTTTGTAATCCGTCCATTTTGTTTTTTTTATATGTGTATGTATTCTGTTTGTCCACTGTAATTTTCTTTGATGTAAAAAATATTATTTTATTAAGTCCTAGTTTCCACCGCAAATTTCATTGTAAATTTTACAACAGGGAAATTTTTGTTCTATGATTATGTTAGTGAATCGATATAACATGTATTAGTATCATTTTGACGTTTTATGAAATTAGTAATTTGCTGTGAGTTATCGTCATCTCCATTTCTTCATCATCACCACTTTCCTTTTCAAACATTTTATTCCAATAAATTAATAATTAAAAAACAATCAAGAAGAAAACTATTAAAATACAATCCACTTAATTAAAATAACAAACAATCAAAACAAATACATAATATGACGTTTAATGCAGAGGTGTCCAAAATTTCCCTTCTATTTTAGTACCAATGTAAAAAATACAATGGAAAAAGTTGTAGCCATTAGTACAAATCGGTTGTTTTTTCCAAAAATCGGTTGTATTTTCCAATATTTTTTTTATATGTGTGAGTTACAAATTGTCTGTCGAGACACAATTTTTTTGGGAATGTGTACTATCCATGTGAGTTTCGTTGAAAAAATTACAATGAAGTTTTTCGTGGAAACGTACACTAATAATTTCAATAAATTCAATTCTTTAAATTTAAATTAAACTTAATTAAATTTTGAAAAAATTTAAATAAGTAAATTTAAATTGAAATAAAGAAATTTAAATAAGAAATTTTATAATAAGAAATAATAATTTAATATATGGTATATGAACGTACCAATGAAAATAGTTGATGCTACATAAGACCGTGGTTTAAGATCAATGACAGCTATGACTATGCGCAGAACACGAAATAAGTCTTAGTTAAGACCCGATTACTATAATTAAATAAGTCTTACATAAGACGGTTTTTTAGTCTGTGACTGTGCGTCTGAATAGGCATGTTAATATATACTTTTTCGATGATATTAATAAAATAAAATTATTGCTCTTATTCATCTTTTTTTTGGTTTTAAAATAAAAAAAGCGTACAAGTACAAGTTAGGTATAAGGTATGTATATAATACTTCTGGAAGTGTTCAATGTTGCTCCTTCTCGTATTAATTCCGTGCGGTTGAACTGTACGTACTCGCTCATGAAAACCTGGTAGTCGTTTTTTATATCCTCATGTTCTTTAATCGCCCTCCTATGGAATAATCTGGCTATCACTGTTCTTAGATTCTCCCAGTAATGGCTCTTGCAGTTGGAACTTGAATGGAATTCTAACCACGTAAGTTCCATTTTGCAATATTCTGTATGAGTTCTCTGGTAGTTTTCTTCACATTTCATCTCTCGAATATTCATCTCTCTTTTCTGTATGAGTTCTCTGGTAGTTTTCTTCACTATTCATCTCTTCGGTTGTTAGCATTCTTTCTGGATGTAATTCTTCTGATTCACATAGACTTTTTAGCTATTTGTCCATGTTGAATAAAGTACATGAGTTTTTTGTGGGTTGTGAACATCTTTTTTTATCATTCTTGCATGATCTCTTCGTATATGTATATCAGCTCCAATTAGAATGTCAATTGTTAGTGACAGCACGACGTTAGTGCATGCTACGAATTGACATTGCTGATGCAAAATTAGGCTTGGCATTCTCCTTAACATGCCTAGTAGATAATTTTTGATTAATAATTTCTTCTTGTTTTACCTATTTAATAATATTCCCCAGGCCGCAGGCGGTTTCATACTTTTCTCCTTTGAATCTGAATGATTGATGAATCTTGATGTTGTTTATATGGTTAATTTTATCTGTATTGGTTAGATGCTTGTTTTCGTCTATGAGTTTTGTAAACGTATCTACAAAAGATGCACATTTTGCATAATTCCCTTACAAGTGTGCTATGACTATTCTTAGTAAGCAAACGTCGCTTTGGCTAAATCCTCTTTGACATTCTCGTAATATCCTTCCGTGAAGTATTCCTCTTGTTCTTCCCTTCATCCAGTTCTGTAATATTATCACCAACGGCTCGAATTTCTCTCTGTATCTTGATGCTTTGCTAACTGCCCGACACAGAACATAATAATTATCTGTCAAATTTGTTATGTCAAAATTTCAAAATTATATCAGTAGTCGGACAATAATTAAATTTATTTGAAACATGAACTACTCAACTTAAGTCATATTTGTAACAGTAAAAATTATTTATCACGGGAAATTGAGTTTTTTAAACGTATATCATGTTGCCTTCCAATACCATTTGGATAATTTTCGATTCAACTACCATCGAAGTTTCAATTAAAATCTATTAAATTATAATTTTAAGCAGCGTCTGAAAAAACCGATTCATCAAATTGTCGTTACAAATATAGTTGGATACTCACGAAGATTTTTCTACTTGGATGAAACTACTCACAAGCTTTTCCCTTACAAAAATATTTTGATTCAAAAGTATACTTCAAAGTAAACCTACCTTTCGTAAAACTAGATCATCATCCAATATTTTTCACCGTCAGCCACAGGTAACAAAAATAAAAATCACAAAAAATAAATGGCATTAAAAGATTTATTTATACAATAAATAAGACAAATTTTATAAACAAACACAAAATAAATATTAAAACTTATATTAAGACTAAATTTCTGAACAAAAACTCAAATTTAGCACCTATACTAAATTTAGAAACGTTTTAATGATTCTATCATCTTTTCGCTACTAAGTATTCTATTAAACCAACATCAATTTCTCAAAAGGAGTTGTATACTTCAGCCACTGAATGGCACAATTTTCTTAAATTAATTTCATATAAATGGAAAATATCTGTAAATGAAAATATTTAAAGTTTATAAAAATTTTAATAAAAATACAAAACATTAAACCAATAAAATTATTAATATCACCGCCATTATTTATTAACCAGATGGACTATCGTGCGATAACAAAAACCATTCTGTTTGCGTGAAAAGAACGAAACAAGTTTTTCTTCTTTTTACGTATTCATTATAAACAATGGGCATATTTTCACGTGTATTTTTTCGTGACTTTTTTTCCTTCTTTTTTATACTTTTATAAACTAATTTTGAAGAGGGGAAATTTGTGATGCACGTGTTCGACAAAATTTATTTTTGTCTATCGTGTTGTTAAGGCCGATTTAGACTTTACAACAATGTTGGCAACAAAAAATGTTTGGAAAAAGAAGCGATTAGTACATTGCGATTTTCATTTGAAAGAGAAGAACAGAAATATGTATAAACAAACAAAATTTTGTTGGGTTTTTTGTCTTTTTTTTGAGCAAAAACGTAAAACATACTATAATATAAAATATACTCGATCCGACTATATTTTATGGTACAAAAAGAAAACAAACAAACAATTTTTCGCTAGACGTCATATTATGTTTATAGCAAGAAAATAATAAACCACTATGTCGAATGGTAAGAATTTTGTTTTATTATGTTTAATTATTAATACATAATTAAATTATTATTTAAATTTTAATTTATTTTTCATTTTAGCAAAAAAAATAATTGTACTTAATAATGAAATTGTGACTTCGCCCATTACATTTAATAATGGTAATAACATATTTTGAATTTAAGGTTATATATTTTATAATGATTTTTTTTATTTTAAAATTTTTTTTATTTAAAAAGTCAATTATAATGAAGAATATTTAGATACAGAATGGGAAGAGGAAAACCTGCGCCAAGTTGAATATAGTATGTGTTAACTACGAATATTGTGCAAAATTGAATATAATATATACATCATACTGGAATATAACTTATTTTAAAAATTGTATTTCCAGAATCGGAGATCGTCTTCTTAGAGCAAAACAGAGAGTGGGAGATGCGAGTAGGTACGTATATTTAATTTATTCTAATTAATTATAGGATGTATACCTATAACCTGTATTTGTGTTTATTTTATTTTATTTTAGAAGAGCTAATTGATGCTGTACGGCAACATCCGTGTTTGTGGGACATACGTAATAAAGAGTATTGTAACAAAACGATAAGGCAAAGGATTTGGGAGGATATTGCGGTTTCGTTAGGTACATCATACAAAAATAAAATAAAAATCAATTAAACTAAAATTTATTTATTAACAACTTTATTATAGACACAACAAAAAGCAACGCGGCTGATGTTAAAAAAATGGGAATCGCTGAAAAGCTGCTACATGCGGTCGAAGAAGGCAGCTTCAAGTGGCTCTTGCAAGCAAATAAAAGAATACAAATTTGCAAAGAGCCTTGCATTTTTGGATGACACTTTCGAGCCTAGATCGTAAGTAAAATAATTGGAATGAAATACAAAATGGGTAATTAATGTTTACAATGATTATTTTTTCATTTGAGAACATCTTCGTTATCCAACATGGAAACAAATACATAAGACAGCGTTGGAAGTAGCCACGTACCGCCCCGGAAAAGTGTGTAAAGCGATTACAATCTATATTCAAACTAAACTATATAAATATCTTTGTTTTAAATTTATATTATCAGGAAAAAATCAACCAGAATTGCTTGATGAAAGTTTAAAAATTAAAAAAGTAGCATTAGAAATATTAAAAAACAAAATTATGCCACAGCCAGCACCAGCCCCAGCCACCAGGACAGCCCACGACGTTTTTGGTGAATATGTCGCAATGCACTTAAAAGCATTGTCTGAAGAAAATTCCAATGAGGCCGAAATGGAAATTATTGAGGTTTTATGTAAAAAGAAAAAATTGCAAAACGCAAAAAAATAAAAATTGAATTTTTGAATAATAATTTTTTTTATGTTTTGTTATATTATTTATGAGAATAAATACAGATTAGATTTTGTCGTTTTGACAAGGTACCGCTCCTTCGCTATTAAAATAGTTGGCAAACCTAGATAGACGAGGTTTTAAAAATGTTAATACGTCATAATGATTAATAAATAAATAAAAACCTATTTCGTATTTCCTTTGCCTCTTTCGTAGAATTGAAAGATTTAGTGTGCATGCCACTTATGTAGGTTGCCATTTAATTCCCGTCGCCATGCTCCATCAGAATGTGTTCCGTCGCTATTCTCCACATCTATTAAACCGGGCGAGATGTATGGAGTTGGAGAGGGCTGTTGTCTTAGCCAATTATGTAAGCACACGCAGGCGCTTATTATTTTTTCAGCGGAAAATTATAGAACAGGCATTCGGTATATTGAAAAGTCGATTTCGTATTATTTGTAAACCTGAAGGATTTATGTGCTACGGATTGGACAAATGTGTGCAAATAATTACAGCTTGTTTTATTTTGCATAACATAGCAAAATTAAAAAATGTCCCTAATGTAGAGTTTGACATTGAAGACGAATCATTAGACTCCGAAATGGAAAACTTAATTGAATTTGACGAGAGTTTGTCTTTTCAAATCCGAGGTAATATAACAAGGGAAACATTGATTAATTACAATTTTAGAAATATTTGTAATTAACTAAATTAAACTGAATTTTAATTTCTGCGTTTTAATTTTATTTTCCAAAATTCATTTTTTAGCGCTCCCCACAAATTTGATTCTCCTGAAAAATTTTTTTTTTAAAAAGAAAAATTATTTACAAAAACAATTAACAACCATACCATTTACTAAGGTTCTGCGACTTTCTAATATTTTTAAAAAGTTTAATAAATCATTGTCACTGAAATTTGGTTTCCTTTTTTTTGTGCACTCATCTTTATAAAAATTTTTCACTCGTTTTATTTAAAATTTCTTTAAACTGTTGTACATATTTTGTGGTTAAGTTGTTTTGTATTTAGGTGAAATGTCAAAAATTATATTCAGCATTTCGCTGAATATTAATAAATATGACGGACTTGCTAGAAGTATTGAGAATGCACTTTCTAGAAAATAAAAGATTGGGTCGCTAATCCGCCATCTTTCACAGTCGCAATTTGTTAACATGCGAGATGTGCGAGTATGTCCCCCTTAATTTTGTTTTATGTTAAGTGGGATTTAATTTTGACATTTTTTATTTTACTTTGTGTTGTACTGCTGTGATATACCGAATTGTAAACTTGTTCCATGTGGTTAGTTTCGAAAATAATAAAAAATGGATAAGTAAGTTTTCTTTATGGGAAAAACTTAATTTTCTAAAATATACCATTAAATAATTAATTAAAATAGGTGGGTGATAAAATACGCTAGCGCCAGTGCGGTTTCTTTGTCTACGCCGGAAAAACGCGCGTCTGTACTTGAAGAATCAAGAACACCATTTGTAACACAGGAGATGCTAAATGAGTATGTTGATTTAACATTTTTAAAGTATTATTCTTCAATTTATTAAATTATTTAATTTCAGTAACTCAATAAATAAATTACCGACATCGACGACCATTGATTTTGAGAAAAAACAAATTAAGCGTGATAGATTGTTCCGAGATGAGTGGAAAAAGCAATATTCTTGGCTGGTCGAAGAAAACTCCAAACAAGGCAAAAAATGTTTGTTGTATAATTTGTCCATCAGCGGAAGTCGGACACATATAAAGAGACATGAGTTATCGGATGGTCATAAAAAAGCGCTTAACGCCGCTTCAAAGTCAATTAAAATTGATGGTTTTGTGCAACCCGACCCAGAAATAACCAAAATTTCCGATGCGGCTAAGAAATTAGAGGTAAGATTATGCCTATTTATTGCTGAGCATAATTTACCATTTTCAATAGTTGATCATTTAACTACCTGTTTAAAAGCGGATATCACCGACTCCCAGATTATAAAAAAAGTGAAATTAAAAGATTAAAAGCACAAAAAATTATAAAAGAGCTCACTGGACCCGAAAATATTATATAAATTTCAAGAATAACAAGTGAACAATATTTCTCATTAGTAATTGATGAAAGCACGAACAGCGCTATTGCAAAAAATCTAGCAATAATTATACATGTTTTTGACAACCAATGTCGCGATAGATTTTTAAAACTTGCTCCATTGAATGATTGCTCCGCTCAAGGAATCTTTGACACCGCGGTGTAAATACTTTCGAGGAAAACCATGTGTCACTAAAAAATGTAATCGCATTTGTAGCGTTCAACAATAAATTAATAATACAATTTATTGTTTCCACCACAGTATATGTGTCAACATTAAATGCACCACAACGCCATCATACAACAATATTCTCAAACACAGAATATTGTATAGCAGGCGAATACGGGGTCGCCCAACATACAATTTACCAATAATGAACTTCGTTATGATTGTATGTTACGATTATTTTTATACACCCGGCGGCTTCTTCAATTTTCGCTTGCAGTTAAAAGAACCAAAACCACAACTGGAAATTTTAACTCGCGGTGATGCAAACAAAAAATAAAATGGTGAACACATTAAATAAATTAAAATGTTAATTAAATATAATTGTAAATAAAATAATTAACCAAATAAAAACAAAATTAAAAATAAATTATAATCAAACAAAAATTGTGTACAAATTATATTGTGTACGCATTAAAGGTTTATCAGCAACAGAAATTCATACAAAAATGGTAAAAGTTTTTAAGGAATCTCCTCCTTCATTTCCAACTGTGTATCGATGGGTTTTAGAATTTAAACCTGGTCGTTGAAGCGTTGAAGATGAACCACGTTGTGGACGTCCAAAAAATGCAAAAATACCAGAAATCATTGAGCAAGTGTATAATATTGTTTACGAAGATTCAAGTTTTACTAAGCGTGAAATTGCTGATATCATAGGCATCTCGGACGAACGAGTACTCCATATTTTACATGAAGAATTTTACGTATGAAAAAACTGTTTGGAAAACTGATGCCGCATTCGTTAACAATTCAACAAAAACTGAATCGAAAACAAATTTCTTAGCGTAATTTGAAGCGTTTTAAGCAGAATAAAATCGATTTTGTGTGGAGATTTATAACTATGGATGCTTGATCTACCACCATTATCCTAAACTGAAACAAGAACGTTTACAGTAGACTAAAGCTGGTTGTTCAGCTCCGAAACATGTGAAAAACGGGACAAAAAAGGTATATTCTCATTTTCGTTAGTGCAGTTGAAGAAGAAAGAAGCAAAAAAATATATAAATAATTTGCGTATATTTAGCGGAAAATTAACTTTGATAAGCAAAATATAATGACAATAAAGTAATAAGTAGAATTAAGGAAATATACATGTTTATACAAACTAACAGGTTCACAGTTTGTCAACAAATCTGTACGGGCCGCCAGCCCTTATAAAATACTAGAAGAAAGAAATTTAAACCTAATTGTACAATAAAGTGCAAAAAAAAAAAAAAATTCGCACTCTACAAAGCCAATTATCCAAAGAAAAAAACAAAATTCTAAGAAAAGCGGTACAAGTACAGATAATGTTTATATTTCAAAACTGTAGTTTTATATTAACGAGCTGTAATTCTTAATACATGTTAACGATTCTGAAGAAAGTTTATGCAATATAGACCTATCAGAAGTAAGTCGGTATAAAATTTGTTTCATTCAAAATTGTATGTATGATTATTTGTTATTTTCAGATTGGAATAGATGACATAGAACACGCCGAAGAAGCTGTGGAACATAAAAGAAGGATTGTAAGTTGAAATATTGGTTAAAACTAGTTTTTTTATCTATATTAATAGTTTTTAAAATGGATTTCACCTCATCTGGTGACTCAAGAGCATAATTAAAAATTAATTTAAAACATCATATAGGTATTATATATATATATATAGAAGACGTAGAGTTTTACCAATACTGTCTAGTGATTCTGAACAAAGTGACAATGAACAAGTGGAGTGGTCAGAATATGATAATCATTCAATTCAGTCCATCGTTAAACGTATTATCAAGAAGCAGTCAATATGATTATATCAAAACCAGCGACATCAATTAAGCTTTTAAGCATTAATCATAAAAATAAGAAAAATTGTGTAATCAAATCTTACAAGCATTGTAAAAATATTAACTACAACAAAAATAAAAGAGCGGTAAAATAAACCATCCAAGTTATTATTTATCATCCTATTGAATTCGGAGCCAGAAACAACTGCGGATCAATCAAAATTTGTAAGTATTGATAGTAAATAAAACTAACATTGCTGGTACCGATATTCTTGAAGGTAATGGGTTTGTCTACATGGCAAAGTAGAAGAGAAGGCAAAAGTGTGCTTTGAGCTCTAGTAACCTACTACCTACGCCCTTCAAGAGTAGTCCTAAGTCAATTAACAAACGAAACTCTCTAAAACTACATCTCTTATCTAAATAACCCAGAGAAGTGATGGAACTAACAAATAGTTAGAACCAACGAACTCGTAGAGACTCAATAATTGACATACGAAAAGTAAAACTACCAATTAGTCACATTGTCACTCATGACCAATTTCCAATCCAAGACATTATCATTTTGGTAGTTTAGCCGATAATCAAATATGTCATTCAGAAATTTAGTAATTAAAAAACGCGTATAACCATCACCAATATTGAAACAATTCCTTTTTCGGAGTTGTTTTTGCTTTTGGTTTGATATTGAACCAATTCTTGTTCGGAGTTGTTTTCTGGTTTGGGTGTTTGTTGGGAAAAAGAAATATAAAGGCGGTATTCCACTAGAATAAATGTACTGTGCGTAAAATTAAGGGAAGAAAAAAATATATATTTGGTAGATGGGGGAATGAAACAAAAAACCTTCTGAGTACAAAATTATTTTTGTCTATAGTAGTGTAGACTCCTATAAAAATTATAAAAATTATCAAATCGAAAACTTTTTATAGGAGTCTCACTAACACACATACATAAAATTAGTATATGATGAGAAATATGGTATTTCTCGCACACTAATAATTTTATGGTTAAATATATTTTTATAGCGAAGTGTCATTATCATTTCTAATTACAATACGTACATGCGTACACGTACAGGAATAATAAAAAAGTTTAAAAAAGTGACTTTAATTAATTATTTTAGCCACTCACTGGGCTGTATATACCCATTTGCACTTAAAATTCGTAATACAGCTGTTGATGTTATCGTGTTTTTGTTAAATTACAGCAACAATTTGTTTACAAGGCAAAATTTTTACGAATCCTGCTGAGGTATTAGATAATGCAATTGTTGTTGTAAAGGCATTTGAATATACATATGTATGTTGTTGTAAATTGTCAAACATTGTAAATAAAATACAGCATAATATTTAATTAAATATTGTATTTTTTCAGGTAATAAAACAATTATAATTATATCGGACATACGGGTCGATGAATTGGTAAATGAAAATAGTGAGAGCTGTGAAACAATTTATAACTTTTTTAGTAATTTTGTCGACGATGAGTTTGATGTTAGCTGCGCATCACACTCATCAACTCCAGCTACCCGAACTCTTCCGGATGAGCCCAATCTCGGTATAATCATAATTATGTTAATATTTTGTACAAATTATAATCAGTAAACTTTACATTTCAGAAGTAAATATTGACGCTGTTAGGGCCAGACCGGCTATTTGGGATATCCGGGATAACGGATATAAAGACCGGGATATCAAAATAAGGTTATGGGAAGAGGTTACTCGAGAATCAAGTAATAATTTTTTTATTGCTTTATTATTTTATAGAAAATTTGAATAATTCATTTTATATTACAGATTTAGAAGTCAACGCTGTAAAGGTAGCGTATATCAGGAAGCAATGGGATACAGTGAAATCCACGTATATCCGGTCAAAAAAAAGAGAGCATAGTGGCTCAAAAGGCAAAAAAAAAGATAATATAAGTAAGGTAGGCTCCTATCATTTCTAGATGATACCACAGAACCAAGAAGGTAGGCTAAAACTATAAATTAATCGAACCATAATTTAATCAATACTTTTTCTTGTCTTTAGATCAATAGAACTAGGTGGATTTTCTGATCCCAGTGTAGAGAGCTCTAGTGGCTCTGTTGGATCGAGTGGGAATCATATGCCTGGGGGCCAAGCAGTAGAAAGAATAAGTGTTATCTACACTTATAATTACACGGATAATTCAGTACCGTAAGTGCAAATTATTTGGGAGGTGATAGAGGATAATAACCTGAGCAATGGCCGATTATATAGAATAGCTTTAGTTCGAGGCCCTCTTAAATAAATATGGACAGTGTAGTGTAGCAATTTGGTACAGTGATGACGATAGTGATAATGAGAACCCAGCGTCAGCAATTCATTCAAATTCAAATGTAATTGTACGTTGCAACAATAATCCGATCCTATAGTGACGCCTATTAAATATATTGCAACTTGACGCATTTTATGTTTGTAGGTTCGTTTTCTCGCTACTGATGGAATTACAGTGTCTTACAGTGAATTACAATGTAGCAGCTGCTTTACATCACACTTCACCGCGCTCAACCAACATTACAAAATGAAATCCATTTTTACTTGCATCTGTTTTCTACTCTTGTTTTACTCGTTTTTTAAGTTCATTCTACACAGACGGTGTTCATCGAAAACAAAATTTGTTCAAATGTAATAATATTTATGACATAATCTGAAAAACGAGATACAAAACAATTTTTTTTAATAAAACCGGGTTTCCTGGAATAATAGGCGTAATTGATGGGACGCACATCCAAATCATCACACCGCATCAAGATGAACATTTATACTTCTATAGGAAACAAAAACACACAATATTGTTCTCCAAACTACGGATAATAATTGGAAGACTTTTTGGAGTTTTAAAAGGCCGTTTCCGCTGCTTACTGTCACCAAGGGAACTCCATTATAAACCTCAAAAAGCAATACAAATTTTTAATGTTTGCTGTGAGGAACAACATAAACTCAACTTGGAACAACTCTTCCACAACTTGAGTTTGACGTTCCCATTAATAGAGCAAAATGCGTCTTTGGCACAACTTCTCTTGATTTCCTCAGCCACAATATTACCCCTAATGGTATTCTGCCGTCGGAAGAACGACTTAACGCCATTAGGGAATTCCCAGCTCCTACTTCAATTAAAAGTATTCAGCGATTTGTCGGCATGGTGAATTACTACCACCGATTTATACCGAAGCTCGCCGAAATTCTCGCTCCAATTCTTAGCCACTTGGCAGAATTTTTACATAAGCCCAAGACACCCAAGAACTTCTCTGGGCCCGACGAATGTCAACAAGCATTCACGTCGCATTAGGCTGAATTAACGAGAATAACACTTCTATGCCATCCACTAAGCGATTCAAAGCTTAGCATAACCACAGACGCATCAAACACTGCTATCGGTGATGTACTACAATACCACGATAACAAGTGTTGGGAGCCCCTGGAATTTTTCTCTAAGAAACTCTCGGATACGGAAAATCGCTTCTTGGACAATTCGAAGTTCCACCTGGTCGATTTGAGCACATCCATATAGGCATTGTAGGTCCACTAACTCCTTCTAATGGATATACATACCTATTGACGTGTGTCAATCGTTTCACTCGCTGGCCAGAAGCTTACTGCATGACTAATACGACAGACGCAACCATTGCCAACCATTTTAATGAGTTAACACAACTCCTCGGATCACATCGGATACGTACAAAAGCTTACCACCAACAAGCCAATGGCATGCTTGAACGTTTTCATCGTCAACTCAAAGCTGCTTTTTAGTTCACCAAATTTGGTATAAAATTAGCCGAAAATCACTGAATAGGGAGCAGTTGAAGAGTAGTCATGTAGTTGGTAAATAATTGATCAGTAAAAAAAAATTGAAAAAACTCCAGTTTGAATACTTAATTTTAGAAGTTGATTCGGTTAATTGAGAATAAAGAATTGCTTAGTAAAGTAGACCAGTCTTAATTTTTTTCCGGTTGAATACGCAGAGGCATACTACAAACAAGGATGGTAAGTATAAAAACCACAACAACCAACTAAAAATCACCCTACTAACACCTAGGTTAACAAGGATTTTCAACAGTGTCACCCCAAACCCCACAACCAAGATACCTTTACCGGCTTTGAGCTCAGGTAAAAGCCGCACGGAGTGACATAAGCGGTTGAAAACGAAAATTTGTGTACATTGAACTGAGGAAACTCAGTTTAACTGTTACAGTGGCGCCCAAATGGAGGCGAAACATCCCTCTCTCCGAATTAGATCCGTTTTTGAAGTGGTATCTATTTTGGCCGTCATTTCATTCATCGCCACAATATGTTTACAAAATATATTTCATTCATACTTTCACTGACCGCAGCGCTGCAAAACGCACAATAGCAAAACTTAAATAAAAACTTTAACTTTCAGTGGTTTGCGCATCGGCTATCTATTATACCTGTTATATCTGTTATACATTTAATTTTGAGCTTCAAAGAAAAACCGCACCCAACTTCACACACAACAAAGACAACAATATATATATATATATATATATATATATATATATATATATATATATATATATATATATATACGGCTGTTAATTGGTGCGCGCATTGTATTCACATAATTATTCTCGTTTTAGGCTTGTCAACTAGACAATTTAGATTTCCGGTCTTTACACGCATTCACTAAAATTAAATTAAAAATTAAAATTTTACTAAAAATTAATAAGTTGTGGAAAATACAATATAAATTTGTATTCCAATTTTTGTTAAACTTTTGGGGTACACAGTAAATTATATTGTAAGTGCAATTAAAAACTGTTTTTATTTAATTCGTGCGTCATACTCCATTACGGTAGTGAAATAAATTATTGATTGGGATCTACCACCTCAACATTTGGAGACATCCCAACAATTGCTGACCTCGACGGCCGTTTTTACGGTATTAGAATACAACATTTGGAAGCTTGGTATGATTCATCGTACCAAGCATATAAGGCACGTAATACCGAAAATTGTAGAAGTTTTTACAATTTTAGACAACGCGTCTTACACATATGGTACATATTAACAAAATTTCAAATTTGGAAATGAGCATAGAAAAATAAAATCAGAATCATCGAAATACACACAATAAAATAATTTTGGAAACTTTGATTCATGTGAAAAACCTGAATCAATCATTGTCACGACTGGTTGGCGAACAAGAAGACTAGTCTATTGAGTTTGAGACTATTTTTCCAATTAAATCAATAGCAGAACTGAGTGATATGGAATTGCGATTAATCGACTGCCCCTACATTGTAAAACTGTTATGTAACCATTTTGAAAATATACTGGTCCCAACTAATAAAATTTTAATTGTTAGGCAATGTTTCTGAATAAATTAAAGGGGTCGTCCAGCGTGGAGAGTGTGTTTCGGTATATGGCAACGAACAACGTATATCACGAGTCCAATTTAAATGACCGAGCAGGGAAAAGAGCTTTAAACTCTCTAAGGCTATTCAATGCAGTTCTGTTTGGTAAAAATCCATGTACAATTTCAAAAATATGTATATTGTTACTTTTTTGAATTTATATCGTTAGATGCCTGCGATGGACTACTTGGGAGATATAAATTTGAAAATGAATTGAGAAGATGCGTTCAACATGCCCTTAAAAAAAATCGTTTATTAAAATACCAGTTGTAGAAGAACTTTTAATAATGTACTGAATAAAAACTACTCCTAAAGTAATAATAAGGGAGTAGTTTGGAAGCACTTATAAAGAAGTAGTTTTAAAGTACTGTAGCGACTCACAATAATAATTATGTTAATTGTTCATCACTACAATTAATAATCAATTATTTACGCACGCAATAAAATAAATAATTGCGAACAAATTAAATACATTGTCAATTGTCAGCTATTCAACTTACTCAGCGCCAACGCAACTACTGACCCAACCACACAAAATAGATCAGCACCAGCGCCGCGCGCTGTGATTACGAAAAACGCAAAACGTCATTATCTTTTTGCGCCCAAGAAAAAAAAAAAGGAAAAAAAACGAAAAATAGCGTAAACTGTATAGTTATTGACACCACGATTTATTATTATAGTTATTGACACTGTTCCATTTCATAAGGTTTTAAAACAATTTGGTACACATTTTACTTTCCTTGTTTACCTTATATATATCTATCCTTTTTCGTAATTGATTAACCATTATCGCTTTTGCTTTGATCATTCAGTTTACTTATGAATTTTGAGTGAGAAACAACACGTTATGACAACTAGTTGTGTGGTGGCATAAAGTAGCAAATTTTGGTAAGGGATTGGAACTTGTAAGTACCCTTTATTTCAACTAATTCTCAATTTAAATATTTTACTAATTAAAATTAAGTTACATTAAGATGTGTATTAGTAGATTTGCATTAAAAATCGTGTAATACTAACCTATTTAATTAAATAATTGTGGTGTCGATAATTATAATAGAATAAATTATGTATTCAACTATTGACACATGGTGTCGATAATTGTGTGCTATTGGAGTACAGTAATTGACACTGTGTCAATAGTTGTAGTTTTAATATGTGTCAATAATTATATACCCGTTTATTTTTCATATTAAGTTTAAAAATGCCCAAAATTAAAGGCAGCTATTCGGAGGCGATGCTTCAAAATGCCCTTGAAGCAATAAAGAGAGGTGACATGCCTAAAAAAACCGCTGCTAAACATTTTGGCATTCCCAGGACAACGTTATTATTTCGACTAAGTGATAAATTTACAAAAGTAAGACCTGGCCCTCCGACGGTTTTAACCCCAGAGGAAGAAGAGACTATTGAAGAATGGATAATCACATCTCAGAAGAAGGGATTCCCTAAAAGGAAAGAGGACGTGTTTCATTCTATTAAGGAATTTTTGGATCTTGACAAAAGGGATCATCCGTTTGGATCCAGCAATATGCCCGGAAATGGGTGGTTCCGTGCGTTTTTAAAACGACACCCTAATATATGTTTGCGAACCCCAGATCCCGTTTCTTCAGCTAGTTCAACAGTAGGTGCATCCGATATAAAATCTTGGTTTACGTCAATCGAAAAATATTTGGCGGAAAATAATTTATTAGAAATTTTAAGTGACCCAACCAGAGTATTTAACGGTGACGAAACCAACTTCCTACTTTGTCCCAAGACAAAAACAGTATTGGCGGCTAAAGGTGCCAGAAATATTTATGAAGTTGATCGTGGTTTGGCCAAAGCGAACCTTACGGCGGTCATGTTTTCATTTGCTGCATCGGGAACATTGGTTCCGCCAATGGTAATTTATCCGTATAAACGGATACACGATGAAATTAGAAAATCCTTACCGAATGGCTGGGGTTTAGGTATTAGCGAGAACGGATGGATGACAAAAGAGGTATTTTACGAATACATCTCGAAAATATTTCATCCTTTTCTTGTCAGCATTGGAACAACATTTCCAGTAATACTTTTCGTAGACGGCCACGCTACCCACCAAACATTGCCACTAAGCAAATTATGCGTTAAGTTGGGAATAGTTTTGATAGCACTTTATCCAAACGCCACTCGTATTTTGCAGCCAGCTGATGTTAGCGCATTTAAACCCCTTAAAAACGGATGGAACAAAAAAGTTGTTGAGTGGCGGCGGAAATACCCTGGAGATTTGCTAACCAAACCAAAGTTCGCTCCCATTCTAGATACGGTAATTCAGTCTTGTATTGGACCTGAAATAATAAAAAATGGCTTTCGCGCAACTGGTTTATTTCCATGGGACAAAAACGCAATTGACTTTTCCAAGTGCCTCGGAAAATCATCTAATACTCATCAACCAGGTTCAGAGTTTTATAATGTTCCGCTAAAACAACTTCCTTATGAAAGATTTGTACAACTGGTAGGAGCACATAGGATTGAACAATTTGAAAACGCTTTCAGTCAAAGCAGCACATCTATGACATCATCGTGGTCCGACGATTTAACGATACTTTACAAAATGTTTCTAGAGTTTAAGCCTGAAATCTCGAAAGAAAATAACCAGGATACCACTGTTTCTACTGAAAACTCCCTGCTGATTGAAACAACACCTTTTGACAATATGATTGGCTCCTATATTGATGTCTCAATGGTAAATTCTATTAACGATTTCTTGTATGTAAGTGAAGAGATTGAGGTAGAAGAAATCTCCGCAAGTACCATGAGTACCGCATTTAAAACTCCATTTAAGATTCCTCCTGTAATAGATGATTATCTAGATTGGCCTATTACACCAGAAAGGCAAGGCGTTAAACCCATGAAACCTAAAAAACCTTTTGTAATAACTGATCCTTTGTGGATTAAAGAAGAACAAAACAAAAAGCAATTTAAAGAAAAACAAATTAAAGAAAAACAAGAAAGGAAAAACAAAAGACTAGAAAATGCTGAAAGAAAAGTTCTAGCCAAAAATAACCGAGCCAACTCGAAGATAATTAAGAGAAAATCAACAAAAAAGGCACTGCAACCAAGGCCTTTTCCCCTGAAGGATTTGACTACCAGCTTAGCAAGTACATCTAAAAACCTGCCAGGTAAGTTTTATAGTTCCGTTTAAATTGTTTTTTTTTAGTGCTCACGCAAATTAAAAATGTACTTCTAGCTTCACCAGATGAGTCACTTTTCACATCGTCCAATATTCCAGTTAGAGACGCTGAATTCCTAGAACGTGCATCAAACTCTCAACCGCTCACAGCATATAAACATTTTGATCCTATCAATGGTAACCAATTATATGTTTTTATATTTTTCAAGGGGCTAAATTATTTTATTTACAGATCTAAAACTCTGTGATAACAATCAAAATAAACCAGAAACAGAAAGTCACGTAAAAAACCTTTTACATGAAGACAATTTTGAAAATATTGGAAATAATAGGATCGCAGTGGGCTCTATGTGCTACAAATGCACTTTTTCATTTAAAAGAAAACAAGGAATTAAATGCTACCAATGCACCAGGGAGTTCCACATTGCTTGCATAAAAAAAATGGATATTGAATATATTCCTACGTTTATATGCAACAAATGTAAGGGAGTAGGTACTTCCTAAATGAAACATTACGACGTGCAAGTTTTACTTTGAATGGATTTTATTTTTAAATTTTATTTTATTTATTTTACTTTTTTTTTGTTTGTGATATAATGAATCTTTTGTGATAATTTTCTGAAATCTGTACAAAGTTCCTGAATAAACTAATTTACATAAAAAAACTGAGTTTTTATTGTTAATGGTTACCAAAATAGTACAAAAAGTTATGTCAATAATTGTACAACAATAGAGTGTCAATAATTGTGTTCAAGTGTCAATAAATATACTTTTTGTTAATCGTTTCGTAAATTAGTTATACATTAAAACTGAATGCATAAATAACTAATTTTGATTTATAATATTAAACAAAAATGTATAAAATATATATAAAACCTTTCAGTTTTATGAATTTCAAAAACCTATACAAATCAAACTAGTTTGATTTCAAAATTTCCTTACGAGTGTCAATAACTGTATCGCTTACGTCAATAACTGTATCGCTATTCTTCGCTCATCTGAACCTTAGCATAGGCGTAAAATAAAATAAATAAAAATTAAATTTTTCGTCGCGAAATAAATTTCGAGTTTGGTTTTCAATTCTATTCTCAGTTAAGTTAATATTGGCAAATGTTGGTGAAATTAATTTCTAAATTAAATAGTCAGTGTAAATATGGAATGCCACACATAAAAGAAAAGAAACCATTGTCGTAAACATTTGCGTCAATAAAATTTTCGCCATTACCGAAGGCAAGAAATCAAATAAATTAATTGTGTTTGCTTTAACAAAATAGTTTTGGAAATAGTGCAACCAAAGTACGTGTACATACATACGCAATAATTGGTGACCTCGACGCCCGTTTTTACGGGAAAATAGACAAAACAAACTCGGAGTAGCGAAAACGTGAAACACTCAAAATCGACACAGGGTGACATAAAATTGCTTAGTCGCATACTACAAAATATACATTCGTCTATATATCCATACAACGGATAAATTACAAATACAAAAAACGACGAGCATATTGGATTAACAGTGGAAATTATAAAATCAATTAAAACGAGCGGCGGTGTTGGGAACGACATATTGGAGCCGATTTCCTGGCAAAATTTGGCTTACTTGTCGACCTACAGAGTAAACGGCTGGTTGATTCAGCAACTCAGCTGTCGATCAATGCCGTCATGGTGCAAATCACCACTCCTACACCTGTACATTTTACAATCAACAACGGCTACGGTGAATTGCTCAAACAGTTTCGTGGTGCATCATATAGTCACTGAAGGCCACCTTCCAGTATCACGACCACGGCGACTAGATCAAGTCGTCACAAAGCAGCGCTTACAGAATTCAAGCATATGGTGTAATTAGGAATTTGCAGACCATCTGCATCTTCCGTTTCTTGTCCTTTACACATGGTAAAAAAGAAAGATCAAGATTGGAGACCATGTGGGGATTATCGCAGCCTTAATACGGTCATAACACCTGATCGCTACCCGATACCCCACATTCAAAATTTGTTCATGCATTTATATGGATGCAAAATATTTTCCAAAATTGATTTCGTCAGAGCATACCATTTAATTCCCATCGCACCTGAAGACGTTCATAAAACGGCAATAACGACACCATTTGGCCTATTCGAATCTACACGGATGCCATTTGGACTACGCAATGTCGCACAAACGTTTCAGCGTTTCATGAACGAAGTCGTTCGTGACCTTGATTTCGCCTTCGTATATATAGACGACATTCTTGTAGCATCTCAATCTGAGGAACAACACAAACTGCACTTGGAACAACTATTCCAAAAGTTAGTGGAGTTTGATGTTCATATCAAAACATCCAAATGCGTATTTGGAGCAGCAACACTTCATTTCCTCAGTCACAAGATCACGCCTGATGGTATTCTCCCATCAGACGAACGAATCAAGGCAATCTCAGACTTCCCAGCTCCACAAACAATCAAGCACATTCAGCGTTTCATCGGCATGGTCAATTACTACCACCGATTGATACCTAAACTTACTGAAATTTTGACCCCAATTCACATTCACTTGGCAGACTTAACTAAATTGCCCAAGACACCCAAGAACTTCTCTTGGCCCGATGAATGCCAACATGCATTCGCAACACTTAAAAATGAATTAGCCAAAATCACACTGCTTAAGCATCCAATGAGCGACTCAAAGCTCAGCATTACAACGGATGCATCGAACACTGCTGTAGGAGCAGTATTGCAACAACATAATAATGAGCATTAGGAACCCCTGGGATTTTTCTCAAAGAAATTATCGGATGCCGAAAAGAAATATTCCGCATTCGATAGGGAATTACTCGCAATATATCTAGCAGTGAAACAATTTACATATTTTATAGAAGGTCGGGACTTCACAATATATTCCGACCACAAACCTCTGACGAGAGCAATTCAGTCTAAAACTGAACGTAATCCAAGGCAGGCACGCCACTTGGATTACATTAGTCAATTCACAACGGACATTCAGTATGTGCAAGACAGTGACAATGTGGTCGCAGACACACTTTCACGAACCACAGATAACGAACAGGCCGCTATCGAGACTCACTTCGACATTCAAAAAATTATTCAATCACAAAAAGCGGACTTAGAACTTCAGAATTTACTTTCTGGTTCCGGACGTCGCACTTGTTCTTCATACAGCTTGAGCTTTTCAAACTACCTGGCCTCGAGGTTTACTGCGAAATTTCTACAGGCAATAATCACCCGTACATCGCAGAACCGCTACGTCGAACCATTTTCGACACAATGTACAACATTTCACATCCTGGTGTCCGTGCAACTCGTAAATTGATTACAACTCGTTACTTTTGGCCTAGTATAACCAAGGACGTAACCCAGTGGGCGAATTCCTGTTTATCCTGTCAAAAAGCTAAAGTTCAACGACACACAGTTTCACCTCATGGACAATTCGAAATTCCACCTGGTCGATTCGAACATATCCATATAGATATTGTAGGACCACTTCCTCCCTCTAATGGATATCAATACCTTCTCACCTGTGTCGATCGTTTCACCCGTTGGCCCGAAGCATACTGCATGACCAATATGTCAGCAGCAACCATTGCCAGAACATTCGTTAATAATTACGTATCACGATTCAGAGTTCCTCTCAATATAACCACAGATCAAGGAACGCAATTTGAATCCAAGCTTTTTACCGAGTTAACAAAACACCTTGGATCACATCGGTTACGTACAACGGCTTACAATCCAAAAGCCAATGGCATGGTCGAACGCTTCCATCGATAGCTCAAAGCTGCTCTCATGGCCCGAGGAAATACAGTTAATTGGAGCTCGGAAATCCCCATCAGCCGAAATGGTTTACGGGCAAACAATCAAGCTGGCCGGTGAGTTTTTCGTTGAGAATCCTTCTTTACTTACCATTACCAACTAAAGACACAGTCGTCGACAAACTGCGACAAACCATGCAAAACCTTGTCCCAACTTCGACTCGTTCGACAAAACAAGATAATATCTTTGTCCCCAAAACACTGGACAATTGCGATTTTGTTTTCATTCGAATAGACAAGGTTCGCACGGGTTTATCTCCTCCTTACGAAGGCCCATATAAAGTTATACGTCGCCTTCGCAAACAGTTCACGGTTTCAATTAATGGTAAAAACCATACCATTTCAATTGACCGAATCAAACCGGCATACGGCATACTTACCTCACCTGACCAAATATCAGGCATACTCAAACACAAAGCCGTGCACTTTGCCGAATAGTTCTAAATTTTTCAAGGAGGAATTTTCACTTGCGGATGAGTCCTGTAGCGACTCACAATAATGATTATATTAATTGTTCATCACTACATTTAATAATCAATTATTTACGCACGCACTAAAAATAAATAATTGCGAACAAATCAAATACATTGTCAATTGTCAGCTATTCAACTTACTCAGCGCCAACACAACTACTGACCCAACCGCACTAAATAGATCAGCACCAGCGCCGCGCGCTATGATTACGAAAAACACAAAACGTCAATATATTTTTGCGCCGAAATAAAAAGACAGAAAAAGTTTCGGCTCGTGTTAGCATAGGCGTAAAATAAAAGAAATAAAAAATTTAAATTGTTTGAGTTTTCGTTCTCTATTTCTTTGACCAATGTTGGTAAAGTTATTTGCTAAAATAAAATAGTGAATGCTACACAATTAAAAGAAAAAAACACAATAAAGTTTTTTTGTAATAAATTATAATAAATCGGGTTTTAAATTGGTGTCAATAACTGGGCACGACAGGGACAACTAGTTTTTTTTTGTAATAAGTGTGAAAGAGAAAGATAGATTTTTTTTTTTAACTGATGAATTTTCCCCCTCTTATTATATTTTATATTTATATGTGTTGATTAAATTATAATTGAGATGTGGTTGTTACCCATGATACTTAAATTGCCAGGTATGCTCGAAAAATGTAAACAAAAAGCCATCTTGTTTTTTGTGACGACACACAATTCTAGTATAAAAAGAGACGTATAATGTTATACTGTATCATTTGTGATTTAACTGCAGCCGAGTAATGTTGTATATTTTCAAGTAGTGTTTTTTTAAATATGTTATGTGATGATTCCGTAAAGTGGTTTTCAATTTTATTTTATTTTTTTATTTAAAAGTGCAATAAACATATTTTAATTTTTTTCTGTGTGTGTTTAGTGTAATAAACCCCTAATTGGGTAAAATTATAAAAAAAAATAAAATAGTGGAAAAAACCAAAAAACATTTCTTTTCTAAAAACAATAAATATTTCAATTTTTTTCGAGGTGTAATTACTGAATTTTTCGAATGTAAATAGGTTAACGTGTGTTTTTTAAAACGTGTAATAAACTCTTAGTTTGGTAAAATTATAAAAAAAAATTATTTTAAAAAAGGGTGGAAAAACCCAAAAAACATTTCTTTTCTAAAAACAATACATATTCCAATTTTTTTCGGGGTGTGATTAGTGAATTTTTTGGAATATAAATTGTAAATGTGTGTTATTATAAAACAATTATTTTAAAAAAGGGTTGAAAACTTTCTATGTTTTAAAACCAATAAATATTTTAAATTGTTTATCGGAGCAATTAAAATAAGAATAATGGTTTATAAGTGTGCAGTAGTCAACTGCAAAAGCAGGTATGTGAAGCAAGATGGAAATGAACCCCACGTACGGTTTTTTAAGTTTCCAAACGACGAAAATTTAGTGGAATTGTGGATCAGAGCTACCGGGCAACAACATGTTGCCGTTAATATAGCCAGAATATGCTCATTGCACTTCACAGAAGAAAATTGGTCTCTTAAAGATAAGCTGCTGAATATTCCAATAAAAAAAGGAAATTATCAAAAAATGCCGTGCCGACAAAATTGTTACCCTCAGGTATCAGTGCAAACGAGCAGTGTACACCTGTTCCTGATAGATCAGAAGTTATTAAAAAGGCCATCGAAGATTTCGAATTGAGGTTTGTATACAATTTTAAACATTACAATTTCAGTTTTTTAGTTTCGGAAAATTAAAACAAATAATTACGTCTAGTTTTTTTTACTACAGTTTATTGATTTTTTTCATTATATTACAGAAAATTGCAAGAACCCTCACCCGAACCCGAACCAGATTTCAACGAACCTGAGCTTCCTAATTCTATCGGAACACAAACTGAGTAAGTTAAATCATTTTCATCAATTTAGCTCTTATTATAATAATTTATTTATATCAGGATTGAATATGCTTGTAGCATTGAATTATACATGGTGGACATGGAGAAACAAATCGAATCTCTTCGAAAACAAATCATTGGAATGCAGGAGGAATTGGAAAATTTGCGGTATTTAGAAAAATCCGTCGAAGCAATTTTCACGAGCGGCCAAATAAGAAAACTAAAATTTCCCCAAACAAGGGTCAACTGGTCTTTGGATGATATTTCTGCTAGCATTTGTATTCATTCCGCGGGACCGCGTGCTTACCGATACCTGAGCAAAAAAGGATATCCTTTGCCCGGATTATCATCTTTAAGAAGATGGGCTTCAAAAATGGATGTCAGGCCAGGAATTTTAAATGAAGTGTTTACTTACATGAAACACTACGAATTAACAGAAATGGAGCGACTTTGTATAATTTCATTTGACGAAATGAAAATAAAGTCGGAGTACGAGTACGACAGAGCCAACGATACCACATTAAAACCTGCAAACATGGTGCAAGTGGCGATGGCTAGGGGACTAGCAGGAAAATGGAAGCAGCCCATTTTCTACGATTACGATAGTAATATGTCTGTAAACATTTTAAATCAATTAATTCATAAATTGCACGAATCTGATTATGTCGTAGTAGCTATTGTCTCGGACATGGGGTCAAGTAATCAAGGCCTATGGAGAGATTTGGGGGTTTCGGCAGAAAAAACGTATTTCGAAAATCCAGCCGACCCAGCCAAAAAAGTTTTCGTGTTTGCAGACGTGCCCCATTTGATTAAGTTGCTGAGAAACCACTTTTTAGACACAGGGTTTATATATAAGAATTCACATATTAACAGTGGACCAGTGAAACAATTATTGGCGGTATCAAGTAGTGAAATAACTACCGTTCATAAACTGAGTGATGCCCATTTAAACGTAAAACGAGCTGGACGTCAAAAAGTGAAACTAGCAACTCAACTTCTTTCGCACAGTACATCGAGTGCAATAAAGAGAGCGGTTTCTTTAGGAATTTGCAAATCAGAAAATGCTCTTATTTGTGCGAAATTCATCAAACTAATTAATGATTGGTTTGATGTTTTTAATTCGAAAGTTGCAGAAGCTGATTCTAGAGATCGTATGAAAGCTTACGGTCTCTCACTAAACATTCAACATAAAATTATCAAAGAGACCAGTGATTTCGTGTCTCAAATGCTGGCACCCAGGAAAAGATCTTTGCTGCCATTTCAAAGGGGAATACTAATTGCAAATGGATCGCTGGTACAATTGTATGAAGATCTGGCTGCTAAATATAATGTACATTACATCTTAACAAATCGTCTAAATCAAGATGTACTTGAAATTTTTTTTAGTGTCATTCGTTCTAAAGGGGGATTGCACGATCATCCTACTGCTTTGGGGTTTAAATATAGATTGAGAGGATACTTATTAGGTAATTTATCTTTTTTTAAATTGGTTTAATTAAAAATTTCTAAATATTCTTTATTTCTCAAATTATTTAAAGGTCGAAATGAGACTCTGGTGCATACAACCTACAGTAGCAATGTTGAAGCAGATGGTGCAGATATTCTAAAATTAAACTACGACCTAAATAAAACAGACCACGAGCCAATCATCACAGAAGAACTTCACAAGAATATAGAAATGGAAAACTTTACTGAAGAATCACCTGAAGAGGAATTGGAGGCAATCGAATTCGACGAAATGACCGAAGATGGGTTGGAAAATTTGGCCGGGTATATAATCAAGAAGCTTAATCTCGATGATGGCCAAATTCAATCAAAACAATTAAACCCAACTTCTTGGACTTGGGTCGATGAGCTTTCTGAAGGAGGCCTTTATAAACCATCGGGTCAGTTCTTAGAAAATATAATTAAATTAGAAAAAATATTTGTAAAAACGAACGATGACAAAATTTTCATTACGAATGATTATTTAAAAAAACATTTACTTCTAAGTAATAAAATAAATTTACAAGAAAATGTTAAAACATTATTTTTTAGATGTAGGTTATATTTTAGAATAAGGCATTTAAATAAATTTTTAATAAATGAGAAATTACAACAACAAGTAAAAAAACGAAAAATACAAAAAACAATAACTTGAAACAAAAATCTTTCATTTACTTTTTTCTCTATTTATTCAGAAACACGTGACAGAATTGTATGACGTCACAAACACGTGTTCAAAAGATCGAGCATACCTGGTAATTTAAGTATCATGGTTGTTACCTCTTTTATCTTAATTTCTACAAAAACAATACAACACTTGAAAGTGTTGTATTGTGTACTAATTTAAAGATTTATATTTTAAGTTTCTTTTCACATCAAAACAAACAAAAAAAGAATATTTAAGATTTTAAAATATGTGTTAACGCCAATTTTAAGATTACCTAAATACATAAACATTTAAAAATATTATTCGGTATTATATTATATTATTATTATATTATTATTATATTATTATTAATTATTATTATATTATTATTATATTAGTATTATATAGTATATTATATTCGAATTATATTATGTATTGATTACATTATTATTATTACGTTGTTATTATTATTGTTAATTTTTAGTTTGACGTTTCAAAATGTAAACACAACGCCATTATGAAAAATGGACGTCTTCGAATTCGAAAGTTCTTGGTTGCATCCATGAGTTCGAAGAAGTTCATTCTTCTTGCGTTGGACGTCGCGTCAATCGTTTTAGGTTAAGTTTAGTACTAATTACGAAAATTTTGCTTATAAAAGAATTTTTTTTTCTTTTTTTTTTTGGTTGTACTTCGAACATTGTAATAAATTGGTCAGTCATTTTGCCTAAATAAAAAATTGGATTTTTTGCATTGACAAAACCAAACAACAATAAAAATTGATAAAACCATATAAAAATAAATTACATAAATAAAACTTGATAAAAATATAAAAATAAAATTACATAAATTAATTTGAAACATAAAAATATTGAGTTTTTAATAAAATAAAGAAATAAGTAATTGGCGGTGATAAAATTATTCAATCTTCGAGCATCGTCACCCATATGAATTCATTTGATTGCAATAAATATTTGAAATATTTTGCAAACGATTGGAAACAATGTTGAGCGAATCACTGAATACGAGGTGGAATATTTGTCTGACAGTTTCGAGTGTGATGCATCATTTGAAAATGTTACAGAATCCAGGGAAATAAATATTCCAGTACCAAGCGGGATAAATAATTCGCAAGAGCAAGCTGAGCAACATATACATACATTATAGAAATAAGAAAACCATTAAGAAGACCTTGCGCAGTCAATTCACTTTAGAAGAACGCCGTGAATTTGATGAAATATTATTGAACTTGGTGTTCGAGCATCCGCCGCTATTTGATTATTGCCTCCCTATTGAACAAAGAAGTCAATATATTATCAACAAACTATGGATGGAGATAGCGAACGAGTTAAAAACAAAATATGGTGAGGTTCACATATCCGAATTAAAAAATGGCTTTAAATATCACCGTGATTTGTACACAAGACATAAAAGCTCGGTTACTAAACAACCCAGGGACCGATGAATCAAATTTTAGCCACCAGGGAATAGTGAATCTGCATAATTTGCACCATTGGGAAGAAACGGGCCAAAATCCTCACAAGAAAAGGCAGAGATCTTTTCAAAGAAAATTTAGTGTCAACGTTTGGGCTGGTGTTATTGGTCGAAATCTTATCGGCCCATATTTTTTGCCAGAACGCCTGACCGGAGATGCTTATCTTGAATTCTTACAAAATGAATGATTTACCTGAACTTGTATTACCAGTTTTAGAAGAAGGTGTGCCGATCGTCTTTCAAAATGACGACTGTCCAGCACATTACAAACGAACGGTACTAAAGTACCTAGACAATTGTTTTCCCAACTCATGGTTGGTAGAGGCAGGCCTATTTCTTGGCCGACACGGTCCCCAGACCTGACACCCCTCGATTTCTACGTCTGGGGACGTGCAAAGGAATTACTTTATGTAACAGAGGTGTCCACAAGAGAAATTTTAATGGAACGAATCACCGCCACTTTTGAAACAATGAAAGCAGAAATGCGACTTTGGACAACAACAGTTGAGATAAGAAAAAGATGTCGTGCATGCATACGAAGTAGAGGAGGACAGTTTGAGTAAAAAAATAAAAGTGCAATCACGAAATATGCAAATTCTCAACAAAATGCTCTGTCGAAAATAAAAGCCATCAGAAGTTGTGAATATCCTAAAATGGAGCGTATTTTATACAAATGGTTCCTACGTCAACGAGAGCGCCACATCCCAACGTCCGCTGAAGTTTTAAAGAAAAAAGCTAAATTATTACACAATAAAGTAAAGGAAGGGACAGAAGAATTTCAAGCCAGTAATGGGTGGTTTCTTCGCTTTAAGAAACGCCATGGAATTAGGTTGCTTAAAATTACAGGAGAAAAATTGTCTAATAAACACGATGGTGTCGAAAATTTTAAAGAAATTTTTCATAATAACATAAAGAATTTACAACTAACCCCCGATCAGATTTACAACACAGATGAATCAAGGTTATTTTGGAGAATTCTGCCAAACGAAACCCTGGTTCATTTAAATGAAAAATCATCGCCCAGACGGAAAATTTTCAAAGAAAGAATAACGTTTTTGGCATGTACAAATGCGACCGGCAGCAACAACCTAAAGCCGTTTGTAACAGGTAAAGCGTGGGAACCACGAGCTCTTAAAAATTTAATATTCCAGTAGTATATAGAGCGAATAAGAATGCCTGGATGACCTTGGAGCTGTTCAAAGAATGGTTCGAGAAATATTTTGTTAGCGAGGTAAGATTTAAAGGCAAATTGAAATTTGAAACAAAAAATATTAAAAAATACATATCCGTCTTTTAGGTTCGTTTATTTTTGAGACAGCAGGGATTGCAAGAAAAAGCACTGCTTTTGCTTGACAACGCTCCTTGCCACCCAAAAGATGGAGCCCTAAATTGCTCAAATGGTCTAATAAATGTAATAATACTACCGCCTTGATTCAGCCAATGGACCAAAATGTGATAAACATAACCAAATTGTTTCATAAAAAAAATTTATTGTACCATTTGGTAAATTCATATGATAAAGATTTTGAATCAGCGTACATGAAATCCGCAAAGCACACAACAGGCATCACAATTTAAAAAAAGTACAACATTAATATTATTTTCATATGTTTATTATGAAAATAAAAAAAAATAAGAAAATAAAATTAAATATTAATTATAATTTATTATAACATAAAATTCAAAAATCATTTTTATTTATTATTAGTGCCATCTACAATCAAACATCTAAACTATACTACATGAATAAATGAACACCTATCGGTGAATAGCAAAGAAATTGAAAGTTGCCTACGGGTTGAATAGGTCGTTTTAAACCGGAATAAGTCCGATTAAAATGACATTAGGTCAATTTGAATTCAAAATTGAGCGCTCAAATTGATTGGTGTTTATGCGCTTATTGAGCGCTACATTGTACAACTGGGGACGTGTTTTTGTCGTCCTCTTCGCAAATTTAATTTATTTTATTTTATTTGTTGTGTAAAGTGTTGGCAATATTTTACATTTTTAGCGAAAGAAATCAAATTTCTTGATTTCTTGCTAATAATGCATGTTTCTAATGTTTGTGTGATTGTACATAAAATTTAAATAGAGAATATTTCATGTTTAGAACATATTAATATTAAAATTGAATCATTTTGAAATACGCAGTTGAATTTTTGATCATGCATGGACAAATTTTATTTTTCTCATACTACATATTTCTGTGTTTTATTTTATGTATAATCAACACCAAGTTATTCTTAATACATAGAGTAGGAATGTTGTATGATTTGTAAACATACATATATTATATATTCGTTATTACATTTTTGTTTTAAATTAAGACAAGTTTAAAAAGTGGTTCAGACATAGATTGGTAAAATGGGTGTTTTGGTAAAATTCTTGTTTTAGTTATTTATAATCCTCCTCCGGCTGGTACTGATGATATAACTAATTTACAAATTGTGTTTTCACAATACTTATCCCAGTATGAAAAAGTTATTTGTTGTGGGGATTTTAACTTTAATATGTTAATTAATAATAAACTTAGTGCTTGCTTGAGTTTAAATAATTTAAGCTATTTATGTTTTAACCCAACAAGATTAGATAGCAGTCTTTTGGATTTAATTATTTTGCATGAGCCTGATATACACAATATCATTTCTTTTGGTCAACTTGCTGTTCCAGCTATTTCCGATCATGACTTGATTTTTGCCTGTTATAGGTTCAGCCGTATTAGAGATAAAATTTCTTATACTGTGGTACCTGATTACAAGGCAATTAATTATGATGACTTTTTACTTGGTTTCTCTTCGTTAGATTGGAATGATCTTTATTTTTATCATGATGTAAATGATATTATTAAAGTATTTAATTCAAATATCTTAGAGTTGGATAGGAATTGTGTACCACGAAAACAAGGCATTAGGAGGTGTCGCACAGCTCCATGGTTAAATGCTTTTATTTTAAATTTAATGGGGCGTAGAGATCTGGCTTATGGTAAATATAAAAGATTTAAATCAGAATTTGATTTAAAATCTTTTAAATATTTAAGAAATAAAACAAACAGGTGTATTAATCAAGCTAAAAATCGGTTTTATTTTGGTAATATGAGTAATACTAAAATAACGTGGAACAATTTAAAAAAGCTTGGTATATCATGTTTTTCGACTGAAGCTGTTATTGACTTTTCCGCTGATGACATTTTAGCTGGGTTTAGTAAACTTTCTGAATCTTTAGTGGTATTGCCGTTACCTGATTTAAATTTTACTGGTTCTGATAATTGTGGTTTTGTTTTTGATTGTGTAGATGAACTTATGGTGTTGAATGCAATCCGTGTCATTAGATCAGATGTGATGGCATATGACATGATAAACTTCAAAATACTGAAACTTTTTATTGATTTATTTTTACCACATATTACATTCATCATTAACCAATGCTTGACTAAATCTGTATTTCCGGATTTGTGGAAAGTGGCTTCGATTATTCCCATTCCTAAAAAGGATGTAATCAATAATATAAGTGATATTCGTCCAATTAGTATTTTGCCTGCACTATCCAAGGTTCTTGAAAAAATTATACAAATTCAAATTCTTGAGCATTTTAATAATTTTAATTTTTTATGCAAGTTTCAATCAGGATATAAATCTGGCCACAGTACTACTACTGCACTTGTAAATATAGTTGATGATATAACTGCTATCTTGGATAAAAGTAATTCCTTTGTTGTTTTAGTTTTATTAGACTTTTCAAAAGCTTTTGATTGTGTCAATCATACGCAATTGCTACAAAAGTTAAAATTGTATTATAAGTTTTCTGATTCCGCTATTATGTTGCTTCATTCTTATTTAAGTAACCGGAAACAGTTCGTCAAACTTGGTGATGATTTTTCTAACCTAAGTGATGTAATTGCTGGAGTTCCTCAAGGATCAATTTTAGGCCCTTTACTGTTTTCTATTTACATTAATGACCTACCTTGGCATATTTTAAACTGTCAATTTCATCTTTATGCTGATGATTTGCAGTTATATATTGGTGGTGATTTGGTAACATTGGATGACTTAATTATACAACTTAATGCCGATCTGAATAGGATATCGTTATGGTCTAGTAATAATTCACTTTCTATTAATCCTAATAAAAGTAAAGCTTTATTTTTAACTAGACATAAAGTACATTATATAAAACCTGTGCTCGTTTTGAATAATGATATAATCTCATTTGTTCCAACAATTAATAACCTAGGATTAGTATTGAATACTACTCTTACATGGACTGATCATGTAAGCTCTCTGTGTAAGCGTGTTAACTATAGCTTATATTCGCTTAGATTAATAAAAAAGTTTTGTCCTGTTAAGTTACGTATATATCTTGTCAAAACTTTAATTATTCCAATTTTCACCTATTGTAATGTGATATTTTCTAATTGTGATAGTTCCTCAAAACATTTACTTGAGATTACTTTTAATAATTGTGTGAGATACGTCTATGACCTTAGAAAGTTTGACCATATATCTGAATTTAGGAGCTCAATCCTTGGATGCGACTTGTTTGAGTTTTACCGTTATAGAACTGCTATGTTTATTTTCCGTATAATAAAATCAGGTATACCCACGTACTTGTATGATAAATTAAATTTTTTTGCATCGTTACGCACAAGGAATATTAATTTGCCACTAAATAGAACAAATGTTTACCATAACTCCGGATTGATAAAGGCGATTCTCACCTGGAACAGTTTGCCAATGGAATTAAAAAATATTAGTTCTGTTTCTAAATTTAAAACTGTTATGTTAAAATCTATAACATAGAACATGTACATATTTGTAAATTATTATTGATTATGTAAGTGGAAGTTTGTTTTGTTCATTGTTATACTTTATTTAAAATGTTAATTGTTAATTTTAAGTTTGTTATTAAATTGTAAAAATGTTATGCACAAAAGCCATCGGCTTACGCTTTAGTCAATAAAATATTATTATTATTATTATTTTATTATTATTATTATAGATGCTGTATACCAACCAACCGTATATTGGTATCCAATGATGAAGTTTTTAGACTGATACATCCATTTCGAATTTTGATGAGTTAGACGAAAACAGTACATGTAAGTAGTCCAATTTATTTAGGAATAATTACAAAAAATAATCCTGCTGCCATGGCACCGTTCCAACCACATTATACAAATTTTTTAAATCCTCCCTAATTTCTTTACCAACACGCTTCTTTCCTTTGTTAATATTTTATCTCCGTAAAGCTAGCATTTCTGAATTTTCCTCCAAAGAGGACATATTT
Organism: Tipula vernalis; assembly: GCA_958295665.1. Taxonomy (NCBI): domain Eukaryota; kingdom Metazoa; phylum Arthropoda; class Insecta; order Diptera; family Tipulidae; genus Tipula; species Tipula vernalis. The sequence goes on from OY282559.1 coordinate 121,458,942, forward strand.
CGTCTCTAATAGTTTCAATTAAAAATTATCCTTGCTGTGTGTAAATATTTTTTCTTCGTTCAACTAAAAAATTGTGTAACGTGCAGCAAGCTAGCATTATTTTCTTAACTTTCATCGGTGATAAATTTATAGTGGTTAGAAATATTCTAAAGTGCGCTGCAAGTATCCCAAAGGTACTCCCAACCATTCTTCTGCCTCGCGAAAGTCTATAATTCAAGATTTGTTCCTCTTGGCTTATGTCGCATAACGGATACGGCTTCATAATATTATAAGAGAGTGGAAATGCATCGTCAGCCCATTCATGTCTAGACGAATCAGCCATTGAAACGGATCTAGTGCTGAATAAAAGAACTATAAGGTTAGACCCGGAAGAAACAGTCAGTCCAGAAACTTCTGGCAGTCAGCAACCAAAAAAAAAAAAAAAAAAAAACACTGAATACGATCAACTACTGTCTAAAGCCACAGAAACAATTGCAGAAATGGCCAAGCTAGCTTCCACACCAGCAGAAGCCGGGGATGAATTTGATTTTTTCGGAAAATTTGTGGCAAATGAAGTGCGCGACATAAGGGCTGCGTCGGACCAAATTGTTTAGAAGCTCAGAAATTTCTATTAAATACGTGAGATTTAATAGAAAGCAGACCTCGTACAAGTATCAGTCTCTCCTTTATATCGAGGTCAACAAGTGTAGCTGAAAACTCCTCAGCCTTTGACGATGTAGAGGAAGAATAGTTTTGAATAACATATGTACATTACAAATTAAAATTATTAACTTTAAAAACTCATTTTTCATTGCTTGATAAATTGGATCACTAGTTTCAGGAATTAGATTTAAAATTGAACACTGCGGAATTCTCGTGTGAAATTGCAAACTGAAATAGCTTTCACTAGTAGGAAGGAATTTAAGTGTGACCAAAAATCTGTCTTTCACACTTATAGCATTTCGCAAATGTGTGTTAGTCGAAGGTAATAAAATTAAATGCCTGGTTATCCATTCTTAGGTATTTTATATATTATTGCATATCTTCTGCCTGCAGCTCCTTAAGCAAATTTACCCGAATGCCTTTTTGATCGCGTCTGGCAATCCATGGTTTAATCCAGATTCGCATTTTTCTTTCTTTTTTTTTTATAAGAGTGTGACGGTGGGTCCGTCTGAAACAGCTTTTGTTTAATTAAAAATCAAACACAGATTTTGTTATAAATTTTCCTTTCTTTTTGTACTACATATTTAATATACGAACTGTCAGCGTCGCCAAACAACAAAAACAAACCAATTTGACAACCCACATTGCTACCAACTTGAAAACGCCAAATCAATGTGTTCATGATAATTCTTTTTTTTGTACTAGAGTGAGTGCGTTTTGTGTCTAACGGTTCGGAGATTGGTCGTTGGCGCGGTTGGTTGAGACAAGAAAAAAAAAATAAAAACACCAATAAAAACTTGAAGAAAAAAGAAGGGGGATTGAAGAACGAGATTCCGAGCGGAACGGTCGCAGGAAACAAAAATAATTATAAAATTTGGACCGACATCTTGGAATACACCAAAAATTAAAACTACAATAAAAAAATAATTTTTTTTGGAAATTTAAAATTATTTTTGGGGTTCTATATTTATAATATCACAAATAAAAAAAAAAACGAAGAGGGAAACCCACAAAAGGATAATCATACGATAAAAGTGGAGACTTGTGTGGTGGAGTATTCATTCAGCAACCTCACAGAGAGACAACAGCGTTGAGTCAGCGAGCTGAGGAGGGGGACTGGATTTCGGCCGAGAAGACAGCATAGCGGGTGCGTGGTGGCGCGTGTCGGTTTGACACTTCGGAGCGGGTTTGATTGTTAATTTCGGGATTGATTTGTTTTGTGTTGTCCTTTTTTTTGTGAGTTATACATTTTTTTTTTTTTGTCACTTACATAAGATTTTACATTAGCCCATAGCAGGTGTAGCAACGCTTTTATTTATTTTTTTTGTATGATTTAGCAAATTTATTATGGCATTACAAATTGTGTAATGTTCTGAGGCCTTACGAAGTTGAAAAAAAATCAATAAAATATATGTATTCAATTTTATAATTTCATTTTTTTTTTTCTTTCAAAGATTTACTTTATTCTTTTTATTGTTTTTTGTTGACATACTGTAACTTAAATCTGTATATGAAAAAAAAAAACAATTCAAATTTATAAATATTACACTGTAAAAAAAAAACCTGTATACTAAAAATTTGTAGATAAATAAAAAAAAAAAACAACAAAATATTGTAGTAGAATAAATATTGGGAAATAAATAAAAAAATAAAAGTAAAAGAGAAGGAAGAAACAAACGAGATTGAATTGGAGATGCCGGAAATGAGGAAAAAAGAAAAGAAACGAAAAACGAGGAGAAAAGAAACCAACCGTGAAGGCGATGACATCTACTAAGTACGTGTTGAGAAAAAAATAAAAAGATTAATTCTTAATATAAAAAAAAAAAAAGTTTAAATCATAATGTTAAGATATTATAATTTAATAAAAAAAAAACTATATGTTTTAATAACGTATCTATGTAGATAAAAACATAAATTGGTCAATTAATAAAAATATAAAAATAATATTTTGCTTGGCGCTTATAAAAAGTTATCACACAATCAAACAAAAACTAATAAAAAATTTTTTGACGCCATTGTTGGTATTCGACGGGAACTTCAAAATACCCAATCACAAGATTTGATGATAAGGATAAATTTGAATAATTACATGGAGCATACTAATTAAGTGGAGATTATTCGTGGTAAAGATTATTCAATATTCAACAAATTTTATGTCACGGGAAAATTGTATAGATGGTCATCAATCGGATCCGCAACACTGATGGTAATAATTAGTAATTCAATCTCGTTTTTTTTAGTTTTAAATTATTAGAATTAATTATTAATTAAGCATAAATTTTATTTACGGGAAAGGTTTTTTTTTTGTAAATATACATAATATAAAATTTATAAGAAAAAGAAAGACAATTTCTAATTTGTAGTTTTTTAAACGTAATGATCAGATAAATTTAGTTACGATTGTTGGAGATGTTTTCGTGACTTCTTTGGCAGCAATTCAATGTATCGTACTAGTGCTAGTGAAATTCTTAAAATTAATGATAGTTCTTTCAAGCTGTTTGGTGGCCCATATTTAAAATTGCCCCCCCCCAATACCACGATCAGCTGACCGGCTAAAAAAAACTACCTAATGGATCACCACCCAAAGAGTCTGTTAACGGACTATGACATGGTTCGCTTGTAGCCATGTCATGGTTCTGTTACATAGGCCAAATTGATTCTCTCATTTCTTTTAATTTTTTCCCCCGCTTCGTATAGTTTGAGCTAGCTGCGATTTGGCGGTTTAGTGGTCTCATTCCAGGTCGCGCACAAAAGGGATTCGCAGAGCTCTACGACTTTCGGCTGCGTTGGACAATCATTAATGGGAAAGAGAAGCGGTAATTATTTGTCTGTGTTACGAGAAAAAAAAAAAGGGAAAGGGTGGTGGTTAAATTGTTTTTTTTTTGTTGTTCCAATAAAGTTTATAACGTACTCGTAATACATATAAAAGAAAGAAATTTATATGATGTGTCGTTAATTTAAGGGAAATCGGGAGATGAGCAGCTCTTCAAAAATTAATTTAATTTTATTTTTATCTTTATTTTGTTTTATTTATTTATTATATTATTATATTATGTATATACTTTATATTCATATGTATATACATTTTAATTTAATTTTAATTCTAATTGAATTCAATTTTAGTGTAATAATAATTAAAGTGTAAGTGTAATAATAATTAAAGTATATTTTGGAAAATGCAATCCACCGGGATGCATTTATCAGGCAATGTTTATATTTATAGGCAAAGAAATCAAATTATTGATTTCTTGTTTAAGTGCATGATTTTGACTTGTGTGTGATTGTACATGAAATTCAATTTCAATTTTAATTACTAAAATCTAATGATTGAACAGTATTAAAATAAATTTTAACTTAAATAGACATACGTCGTAGTTAATTTCATATTTGATTTTATTTTTACGCATACTTAAATGTGTTCTTCTGTTTTATTTTATGTACAATCGATACAAATATACGCTTAAAATATGATACATAGCAAAACCAACAAGTGTTTATACAGGCCGTCTCGTTCACTTTTTGCACAGATCCTGTAAAGGGAATGATGGAATCACCTTAATGGAATTTATTGAAGTTTAAGTTGCAGTTTTCACACACAAACGTCTATATTACTTATGTACTATACCGATAAAATTTGTAGGAAAATAATGTTTCAATTTCCGCTCATTGATTTATTATTTCACCTACTTTGCAGGCTTGATTTTGCAGGATGGTATGTTCTTAAACGGAATTAAAGTTTTATGGATGTATTTATGTATAGATAAAGAAATCAAATTCTTGATTTCTTGATTAAGTGCATGATTTTATTTTTGTGCGGTTGTACATGGAATTTTAATTACTAAATTCTAATAATTTGATCGTATTAAAATTGTTTTAACTTAATTTGATATAGGTTTTATCTAATTCATATCTGCATTTATTTTTACGCATAATTGAAAGTGTTTTATGTTTTATTTTATGTACAATCGACACTAATATATTCTAGAACCTTGATTCACAGCAAAAACAACAGATGTTTATACAAGCCGTCTCGTTCGCTCTTTACATGGGTTGTATCAAGGGAATTTACTATTTATTATTGGTTTTGTCATGTAATATTTAAACAACAACCAAAACAGAGGAACATTTTTGTTGGTTTTGTTATAGTCGTCACAAATATTTTCCTATATCTTGTTACATGGAACAGGATTGTTTGTATGTCACTGTAGGGGTTTTATTTGTGTGTGTATATGGTATGGTAGTATATTTTATTATAATGAAACATGATATGTTTCTTACTACGCACATGATAGATGGTAGAAAATGTATACCTTCAATGTGTGTTGGTGGTTTAGTATATAAGATTATGTTATTTTTGTTTTGGCGTGGTTTTTTCTGTGTGTGTTTTGTATTCATGAGACAACCATAGTGTTATTGATAGAACATTATGTATACAAACGCAACAAAAATTTTAGTGGATTCAACTCAAGTTGGTTTCTTATACTTTATATAATAGAGTAATTTTGAGTCGTATCGGAAACCGCCATATATAATACAGATAAAAGAACATATATTTAGGTATGATTTATTTTAACAGGGTATTATAAACTGTATTAAATTATATTTAATTAATTTTTATTAATATTATAAGATTATAAATTAACTAAATTATATAATTAAATACCAATTTGGAAATATTAATTTTGGGTTGAGTTGAGATTAGGTTTGCAACACATAATGACTTATTTATTTATGCACGCCAAATTAGGATTAAACAAATGTGAACAACGTGGAATTAGATAAAGACAAATTGTGATGCTAAATGTTTTGAACTTAAATGATTAATTAAATTAATGGATTTATTGAAGTTTAGGTTGCAGTTTTCACATACAAACGTCAATTTTACTGTTATGGTACACAGATAAAATTTGTAAGAAAATAATGTTTAAGGTTCCTTTCATTGTTTTATTATTTTACTTATTTTGCATGCTTGATTTTGCAGGGTAATGTGTCTATAAACGGAGTTGATGTTTTGTGGAGTATATTTTACTCTGCTTATTATAAAGTGACATTTCTAATATGAATTAATTTATAATTTCCGATTGTCTTAAATGGATTCTAATGGAATCGGATAATTAAAATTAGGTAAGTAAATTATATAAATTAAAGTAATTTAAAGGAATTAATATTGAGTTTAATTAATAAATTTATTTAATTTTTCATGTTTTATTTTAGGGAGAGATTTAATTTAAATGTAAGTTATACATCTGGATTGGGTCAACGGGATATGATCTGATTAGTTTGAACATAAACAATTTGGCCCTTCGCGCCGGATTACACCTCTGGCGGAATTCTGATATGATTCTGAGTTAAATTGACTGATTTTAACATGACGGTGCCAAATAATGAAGAATGGCGAGATGTTTTAAATACTTTTAAAGAAAAGCCCATACTTTGGCAAATTACCAATGAACATTATAAAAACAAATTTCTTCGAAAAAGAAACTGACAGGAATTATTAGAAGAATTTTAAAAAAATTGATAAGGATACAACGGTGGAACAATTGAAAAGGCGGATAACCAATATTAGGACTTGTTACCGCAGGGAAAGCAAAAAAGTAAATGACAGTGAAAAATCAGGAGCAGAAGTGATAACATATATGTATATACCATCATTATGGTATTTTGAGATGATAAATTTAAAAAAAAATCAAAACTCCAGCTGAGAAAAGCGATGTGGAGGACTTCTCTTTCTGTTGTAAATACATTTTTCTATCTTCATCTACTGCGTGCATCGTATATTCAACTTCCTGAGGTGTTTCACGTTGGAGAGCTGCAGTAATTTTAAAGTTACTCCTTTTATTTGAATAATCAAGATTCAATTTAATTTCGGTCGAATCTTCTAATTTCTGCAGAGAAAAAAAGCGTTACAATATTATATTGTATTCAAGGTACAAGACCTAGTAAAACAAAAAACCAACATCTATTCCACACAGCAACAATTTTGATTCAGTTAAACTTTGAATATGCTTTTGTAACGTTTCATTATTTAACTGTATCGTTTCTTGTTTATCCTTACGTCATCACATCACATGTCTCAAACAATAATAGGATAGCATAGCTATGAGACTTTAAGTTCACCATGACAAAAATGGTGTAGCCACGTAAGTTTTCTACCACTAAAATGTATATGATAGAATTTCTCATAAAGTAACGAGAATAGAAAGTGCAACACCAACATTTTTCAGGTAAAATTGTACTAATTGCAAACAAGTAGTGGTGAGCATTCAGCACAAAATAAAATTACATAAATTAATTTGAAACATAAAAATATTGAGTTTTTAATAAAATAAAGAAATAAGTAATTGGCGGTGATAAAATTATTCAATCTTCGAGCATCGTCACCCGCCAATATGAATTCATTTGATTGCAATAAATATTTGAAATATTTTGCAAGCGATTGGAAACAATGTTGAGCGAATCACTGAATACGAGGTGGAATATTTGTCTGACAGTTTCGAGTGTGATGCATCATTTGAAAATGTTACAGAATCCAGGGAAATAAATATTCCAGTACCAAGCAGGATAAATAATTCGCAAGAGCAAGCTGAGCAACATATACATACATTATAGAAATAAGAAAACCATTAAGAAGACCTTGCGCAGTCAATTCACTTTAGAAGAACGCCGTGAATTTGATGAAATATTATTGAACTTGGTGTTCGAGCATCCGCCGCTATTTGATTATTGCCTCCCTATTGAACAAAGAAGTCAATATATTATCAACAAACTATGGATGGAGATAGCGAACGAGTTAAAAACAAAATATGGTGAGGTTCACATATCCGAATTAAAAAATGGCTTTAAATATCACCGTGATTTGTACACAAGATATAAAAGCTCGGTTACTAAACAACCCAGGGACCGATGGATCAAATTTTAGCCACCAGGGAATAGTGAATCTGCACAATTTGCACCATTGGGAAGAAACGGGCCAAAATCCTCACAAGAAAAGGCAGAGATCTTTTCAAAGAAAATTTAGTGTCAACGTTTGGGCTGGTGTTATTGGTCGAAATCTTATCGGCCCATATTTTTTGCCAGAACGCCTGACCGGAGATGCTTATCTTGAATTCTTACAAAATGATTTACCTGAACTTGTATTACCAGTTTTAGAAGAAGGTGTGCCGATCGTCTTTCAAAATGACGACTGTCCAGCACATTACAAACGAACGGTACTAAAGTACCTAGACAATTGTTTTCCCAACTCATGGTTGGTAGAGGCAGGCCTATTTCTTGGCCGACACGGTCCCCAGACCTGACACCCCTCGATTTCTACGTCTGGGGACGTGCAAAGGAATTACTTTATACAGAGGTGTCCACAAGAGAAATTTTAATGGAACGAATCACCGCCACTTTTGAAACAATGAAAGCAGAAATGCGACTTTGGACAACAACAGTTGAGATAAGAAAAAGATGTCGTGCATGCATACGAAGTAGAGGAGGACAGTTTGAGTAAAAAAATAAAAGTGCAATCACGAAATATGCAAATTCTCAACAAAATGCTCTGTCGAAAATAAAAGCCATCAGAAGTTGTGAATATCCTAAAATGGAGCGTATTTTATACAAATGGTTCCTACGTCCTACGTACTGGTAGTAATTCAATCTCGTTTTTTTTAGTTTTAAATTATTAGAATTAATTATTAATTAAGCATAAATTTTATTTACGGGAAAGGTTTTTTTTTTGTAAATATACATAATATAAAATTTATAAGAAAAAGAAAGACAATTTCTAATTTGTAGTTTTTTAAACGTAATGATCAGATAAATTTAGTTACGATTGTTGGAGATGTTTTCGTGACTTCTTTGGCAGCAATTCAATATATCGTACTAGTGCTAGTGAAATTCTTAAAATTAATGGTAGTTCTTTCAAGATGTTTGGTGGCCCATATTTAAAATTGCCCCCCCCCCCCTCCAATACCACGATCAGCTGGCCGGCTAAAAAAAACTACCTAATGGATCACCACCCAAAGAGTCTGTTAACGGACTATGACATGGTTCGCTTGTAGCCATGTCATGGTTCTGTTACATAGGCCAAATTGATTCTCTCATTTCTTTTAATTTTTTCCCCCGCTTCGTATAGTTTGAGCTAGCTGCGATTTGGCGGTTTAGTGGTCTCATTCCAGGTCGCGCACAAAAGGGATTCGCAGAGCTCTACGACTTTCGGCTGCGTTGGACAATCATTAATGGGAAAGAGAAGCGGTAATTATTTGTCTGTGTTACGAGAAAAAAAAAAGGGAAAGGGTGGTGGTTAAATTGTTTTTTTTTTGTTGTTCCAATAAAGTTTATAACGTACTCGTAATACATATAAAAGAAAGAAATTTATATGATGTGTCGTTAATTTAAGGGAAATCGGGAGATGAGCAGCTCTTCAAAAATTAATTTAATTTTATTTTTATCTTTATTTTGTTTTATTTATTTATTATATTATTATATTATGTATATACTTTATATTCATATGTATATACATTTTAATTTAATTTAAATTCTAATTGAATTCAATTTTAGTGTAATAATAATTAAAGTGTAAGTGTAACAATAATTAAAGTATATTTTGGAAAATGCAATCCACCGGGATGCATTTATCAGGCAATGTTTATATTTATAGGCAAAGAAATCAAATTATTGATTTCTTGTTTAAGTGCATGATTTTGACTTGTGTGTGATTGTACATGAAATTCAATTTCAATTTTAATTACTAAAATCTAATGATTGAACAGTATTAAAATAAATTTTAACTTAAATAGACATACGTCGTAGTTAATTTCATATTTGATTTTATTTTTACGCATACTTAAATGTGTTCTTCTGTTTTATTTTATGTACAATCGATACAAATATACGCTTAAAATATGATACATAGCAAAACCAACAAGTGTTTATACAGGCCGTCTCGTTCACTTTTTGCACAGATCCTGTAAAGGGAATGATGGAATCACCTTAATGGAAATTATTGAAGTTTAAGTTGCAGTTTTCACACACAAACGTCTATATTACTTATGTACTATACCGATAAAATTTGTAGGAAAATAATGTTTCAATTTCCGCTCATTGATTTATTATTTCACCTACTTTGCAGGCTTGATTTTGCAGGATGGTATGTTCTTAAACGGAATTAAAGTTTTATGGATGTATTTATGTATAGATAAAGAAATCAAATTCTTGATTTCTTGATTAAGTGCATGATTTTATTTTTGTGCGGTTGTACATGGAATTTTAATTACTAAATTCTAATAATTGGATCGTATTAAAATTGTTTTAACTTAATTTGATATAGGTTTTATCTAATTCATATCTGCATTTATTTTTACGCATAATTGAAAGTGTTTTATGTTTTATTTTATGTACAATCGACACTAATATATTCTAGAACCTTGATTCACAGCAAAAACAACAGATGTTTATACAAGCCGTCTCGTTCGCTCTTTACATGGGTTGTATCAAGGGAATTTACTATTTATTATTGGTTTTGTCATGTAATATTTAAACAACAACCAAAACAGAGGAACATTTTTGTTGGTTTTGTTATAGTCGTCACAAATATTTTCCTATATCTTGTTACATGGAACAGGATTGTTTGTATGTCACTGTAGGGGTTTTATTTGTGTGTGTATATGGTATGGTAGTATATTTTATTATAATGAAACATGATATGTTTCTTACTACGCACATGATAGATGGTAGAAAATGTATACCTTCAATGTGTGTTGGTGGTTTAGTATATAAGATTATGTTATTTTTGTTTTGGCGTGGTTTTTTCTGTGTGTGTTTTGTATTCATGAGACAACCATAGTGTTATTGATAGAACATTATGTATACAAACGCAACAAAAATTTTAGTGGATTCAACTCAAGTTGGTTTCTTATACTTTATATAATAGAGTAATTTTGAGTCGTATCGGAAACCGCCATATATAATACAGATAAAAGAACATATATTTAGGTATGATTTATTTTAACAGGGTATTATAAACTGTATTAAATTATATTTAATTAATTTTTATTAATATTATAAGATTATAAATTAACTAAATTATATAATTAAATACTAATTTGGAAATATTAATTTTGGGTTGAGTTGAGATTTGGTTTGCAACACATAATGACTTATTTATTTATGCACGCCAAATTTGGATTAAACAAATGTGAACAACGTGGAATTAGATAAAGACAAATTGTGATGCTAAATGTTTTGAACTTAAATGATTAATTAAATTAATGGATTTATTGAAGTTTAGGTTGCAGTTTTCACATACAAACGTCAATTTTACTGTTATGGTACACAGATAAAATTTGTAAGAAAATAATGTTTAAGGTTCCTTTCATTGTTTTATTATTTTACTTATTTTGCATGCTTGATTTTGCAGGGTAATGTGTCTATAAACGGAGTTGATGTTTTGTGGAGTATATTTTACTCTGCTTATTATAAAGTGACATTTCTAATATGAATTAATTTATAATTTCCGATTGTCTTAAATGGATTCTAATGGAATCGGATAATTAAAATTAGGTAAGTAAATTATATAAATTAAAGTAATTTAAAGGAATTAATATTGAGTTTAATTAATAAATTTATTTAATTTTTCATGTTTTATTTTAGGGAGAGATTTAATTTAAATGTAAGTTATACATCTGGATTGGGTCAACGGGATATGATCTGATTAGTTTGAACATAAACAATTTGGCCCTTCGCGCCGGATTACACCTCTGGCGGAATTCTGATATGATTCTGAGTTAAATTGACTGATTTTAACATGACGGTGCCAAATAATGAAGAATGGCGAGATGTTTTAAATACTTTTAAAGAAAAGCCCATACTTTGGCAAATTACCAATGAACATTATAAAAACAAATTTCTTCGAAAAAGAAACTGGCAGGAATTATTAGAAGAATTTTAAAAAAATTGATAAGAATACAACGGTGGAACAATTGAAAAGGCGGATAACCAATATTAGGACTTGTTACCGCAGGGAAAGCAAAAAAGTAAATGACAGTGAAAAATCAGGAGCAGAAGTGATAACATATATGTATATACCATCATTATGGTATTTTGAGATGATAAATTTAAAAAAAAATCAAAACTCCAGCTGAGAAAAGCGATGTGGAGGACTTCTCTTTCTATTGTAAATACATTTTTCTATCTTCATCTACTGCGTTGCATCGTATATTCAACTTCCTGAGGTGTTTCACGTTGGAGAGCTGCAGTAATTTTAAAGTTACTCCTTTTATTTGAATAATCAAGATTCAATTTAATTTCGGTCGAATCTTCTAATTTCTGCAGAGAAAAAAAGCGTTACAATATTATATTGTATTCAAGGTACAAGACCTAGTAAAACAAAAAACCAACATCTATTCCACACAGCAACAATTTTGATTCAGTTAAACTTTGAATATGCTTTTGTAACGTTTCATTATTTAACTGTAGCGTTTCTTGTTTATCCTTACGTCATCACATCACATGTCTCAAACAATAATAGGATAGCGTAGCTATGAGACTTTGAGTTCACCATGACAAAAAATGGTGTAGCCACGTAAGTTTTCTACCACTAAAATTTATATGATAGAATTTCTCATAAAGTAACGAGAATAGAAAGTGCAACACCAACATTTTTCAGGTAAAATTGTACTAATTGCAAACAAGTAGTGGTGAGCATTCAGCACAAATGAACTGGTTTGTGTCTGTGCTCATACAATTGATTTTTCTTCTCAACTCACCACCACCAAGTTTTTCTTCTCAACTCACGCTCACCAAGCAACACCAACATTTTCAGGTAAAATTGTACTAATTTCTCACAAGTCATTTAATTACGATTCGTCATCTTTTATAGTATTAATATTTTGATTTACCTGGTGCTTCCGGCATTTTCGTTCAAAGATTATCAATATATATATACCGTAGAGTGCCAAATAATGTACCCCCCTAAATAATATACCACTGGTATATTATTTGGCTCTAATTTACAAATAATATTCCATGGTATATTATTACGAAAAAAACATTTTTATGAAAAACAAAAAGTCAAAAAGAGAAAAATCGACTTTTGAGAGAAACCGCATTTAAGAAAAATATTGAAATTTGTATGTATAAACCGTTACGACATTCACGTTTTCGATGAATTGGTAATTCAGTTCAGTCACACATGTTATTTGTAAATTATAAGTATGTATATGCAGTGTAATTCTCGTGTGAACAGTGAGTACAATAAATAATTGTAGTGATTCACTCATTAAATAAACTAAATTCAATTCGCATATCACCACAAATAAACTCATTAATAACAATAAATAAATTCACCAATGTCTATATTATTACGACAGTGTCTCAAATAGACACAGACATTCCATAAAATTGTTATTATACTCGTAGTTTGTTTTGTTCGTATCATCGCTCGGTATTCACTCTGTTTTTCTGTTTTCAGGACGACGCCTCGTCGCCATGACATTTTTTTTGACACTCTCGTTTTTTCGCTCAACCCAAACACACAAAACACAAACAGCACAGGGAAAAGTAATTTTGTGCTATAAATTCAATTTGTATTTATTAAATAAATTATTAAATAAATAAGAAATAAATTAAATTAAATACAAAATTAAATAAATAAGAATTAAATTAAATTAAATTCAAAATCTAAACAAATACCAATTTAAATAAATAAATGGAATGTGGTGGTGGAAATTATTAATCATATTTGTGACGCACAGTAAACAATAAAAATATGCCCACATACGTATCGAAATTGTGTGGTTCGAAATATTGAATTCGCGGAGTTTATATTTTCATTGTGTGGGGACTTAAGTACACACGCTCAATGATAAATGGTACATACAGTACTATATAATAAAAATAATATTTGGTAGTTAATTACCTAATTAATTAAGCTCTGTCGCTACTAAAAATTATTCGAGTTAATCGTGTACTAAGTCATGTTTGTGTGGTTATGTAGGTACATCATTCCATTAAAAATAACCTACTACCTATTCGGTAGTTATTCGGATTGTTGCTGGAATAATCGATTAAAATTTTCAGATTATACTGAAATACGAATTAGGCATGTAATTCGTAAGTTTGATTAATTATACCCCATAAATATCATTACATCAACAAACAATTTATTTTAGATCAATGGCTAGAAGAAAGAAAATACCGACCAGTGAAAAATTAAAAATCGTTAATAGAATAAAAACCGGCGAATCATTGTCCAAAGTCAGTCGGGAGTCTGGATACCAACGTTGCCAAATTCATAACAACCAAGGTTTTTACAACCTCTAGATGTTGCAGTAAACCGTTCATTTAAATTGGCGTTACGTAATGAAAGGAATCAATGGCTTGAGTGTGGCGAAAAGCAATATACAAATAAAGGTTATAGAAAACGACCATCGTATCAAGCGATTGTTGGTTTCGTTGATAAGGCGGCAAAATCATTGTCAGGGGACATTATCAAAAAAAGTTTTGAGTGTTGCGGAATTGGGGAACGGGGACACGTTATTCCAACTGAAAAATTAAATTCGAAACTGAAGCAAATGTTGGAAAGGAGAGGTCATGAAGAAAGTTTAACCGATCAACACGAATTGGTTCTCAATATATCTGACGAAGCTGATTTTTCATTAGATGACGAAAACGTTGAGCTCGTTCAAATACCGAGTGTCACATCACCAGAAACGTCTACAGATTCGGAATCTGCATAAATTTAAAGTAAAAAATTACTTTTCGCTTGATTGAGATTTATTGTTTTCTTTATTGTTTGTACAAATGAATTGAATTATCGATGTACATATTATTTTATTTTATAAATAATATAATAAATAGTTTTAATATAAACTACATAAATACATTATTTTGCATGATTTTCTTTATTAAAGCGTATACCGGAAGACTAAAAATGGGTTTCCAATTAGTATACCACCCTGGTATATTATTTGGCTCTAATTTCCAAATAATATTTCATGGTATATTATTAACAAAATTAAAAAATAAATAAATTTCATAAATTTCCATTTAGTATACCATGATACATTATTTGGCACTCTACGGTATGCTCCCCTATTTCGCGTGTGTATACGGTGAATAGAATATGTAGTGATTCACTCATGCAATGAATTTATTACATTCGTCTATCCCTACAATTATTCGAAATGTAACTCATTTCGATTATAAAATATAATTGTATTTGAACAGCCTTTTCAGAAGTAGTGACAACTATAGAGTGGATTTTGACTTACTTTTGGTTGAAATCCGTACTTAATATCCCACATATATGTATATATATATATTCCCAACAAACTTTTTTGGGTAAGTACCCACCCAAATGTAAAATACGCATGAATTTCCTTACCCAAATAATAACATTAACATGACAAATTAATTCTCCTTTGGTTCTCTCGTGCTCTCTATATGTTTATATAAATTTAAAGTGCATTTGTGCATAGTAGATTTTTATATTGTATGCGGTATGCTAGTATTAGTATGTACATGCGTAGTGTAAATTTAAATCTATTTAAAAGAAAAGATAAACTTTTATTTATAACAGAGAAGTTGTACAACCCACACGTGTTATATATAAATTGCGACGCCATTTGTTAACTAATTAGCAGGTAGTAGTGAAATCTTCGATGAAACTGATTTAAATTTAGTAAGTGATTTGGCGGAATGGATTGTGAAATTCAAAGTGACAAATGAAGCCGGGAACGCTTTACTAACAATTCTTAGAAAATTCCATTCAAATTTGCCAAGAGATGTGCGGACCTTAAAACACACTTCAAAGAAAAATAATGTCACTGATATGGGATATGGTTCCTACGTGCATTTTGGTATTAAAGAAAACATAAAAAAGTTTTTACAGGCAAATGAAAACAAAGTTCTGAATACTGTAAATATTGATATTGGAATTGATGGCCTGCCATTATCGAAAAGCTCGTCAAGCCAGTTGTGACCTATTTTGGGTAATGTAGTTGGGAACTCTGATGTTTTCGTGATTGGTGCCTTTCAGGATACAAAAAGCCATTTTGCCCGGATGTATTTCTGGCACAATTTGTAAAAGAAATGGAAGTGATACAATCCAAAGGTATTGTTCATAACAATAAAGAAATATCCGTTAAAATACGGATAATAATTTGCGATGCACCTGCGAAAGCAATGATTCTCGGTGTTAAGGGACATAATGGTTACTACGGGTGTACTAATTAGTACCGATAAATCAGTACCTTGTGTTAAATATCTTGGATACCTTAGTACAACACCTGAACAGTTTCATCACCATTTATTGTTGTTATTCGCAACCAATCAGAAAAATAATTTTAGCTGATTTTAACTTCTATTTCAGTGCGCTGATTTACGAACGCAAAAATATTCATCTCATATTTTTGGTTAATCGTTTCAAAAATACTTACACACAGATACTCTCTCATTGTTAAGCACCGCGATACATTCTTGCTTGCTGTAACATTTTGAATTTTTATAAAACGTAAAAATTAAAATAAATAAATTGTTATTATAATACCCGGCTCGAAAATATAATAAATAAAAAATTACAATCATATTATAAACATTGTAGTTAATCAAATAATTAACGTGGTGGTGGATTTTATATCCCAATATTTATAACGTTTAGTTTAATAAATATTTAATCAAGTGCATATTCATTTCTGCTATTTTACCTTTTTTGATTTCCGGCATGTCCGAAGTTCGTATCATACTTAAAACGATTATTTTATGGTACGAAGCCAATCATATTGTTATCCCTGTCTGCCACACAGATTGTGCGCAATATAAACCACGAATTACGACACTACACAATACGTCGGTTTAGTTAGTAGCGTTTCAAACACAGACCGAAATAGGTCTTTTTAAAATAATAAATAATAATAACTAAATAGTGGAGTTATTTAAATAATCTTACTTTGTTTATAAAATTTAAGTATTGAAATATAACAACTTAACATATAAACGGATAGTATTTTAAATTATAAATTTTGGGAACGCACACACTACACGGACATCTACCCTAAATGCTTGCTGGAGAAAGATTTGGCCAGAATGCGTCGAAAGTGGAAATTCTGTAACAGACACATCAATTGTGTCTTCAGAAATAATAACTTTATTACACGCCATTGGTGGTGAAGGGTTTGACATTATGAATACTGCAGACATCGATAAACTAATGATTGAGAAACCTTTAGATGAGGAGGATCTGCTCGACTCGTTGTAACAGTTGATGTTAGTAATGAGAACGATGATGATGATGAAGGTGAAATTCATTAACTAACAGCTAGTTTAATTCGCGAGGGTTTAAAATTTTCTGCAATTATGACATTTTCTCACTCATGATCCCGACGTGGAACGTGCATTAAAGGTTCAGCGTAACCTGCAGCCTTGTACGGCTGGGTACCAAGAACTCTACAAGCAACTTGAGAAACCAAAAATCCAGCCTCTGATAACGGATTTCCTAATAAAAAGAAAGCCAACATCAGTTTTTTTTTTTCAGGCTGATCAATTTCTAAAAAGTTTCAACGAATATTAAAAGAACGAAATGTAAATCGTTTCTTAAAAACAGAAGAAATTGCATATTATAAACCACATAAGGTGAAAAGAATTAAATTAAACGCAACTAGATATGGATAAAAAGAATCCATGTCTTTATTTTTGATGGGATATACTCCCTATCAGAAAAGATGTCGAAAGGCATCAAAAAAAGATATAAGAAAAATAAGCAGTTTCGCGGGGAATTAAAATGTCAAAACTTGCCCTAATTATAAAGGGTAGGAAAGGAGAAGGAACATTCGCATCTGCAGATGTCCATTTTACGAATATAAAGGATTCTGATGATCATGTTTGTATTTATGTATGTTTTTCATTAAATTTTATTATTATATTTATTATATAAATAAAAATTTTTAAAAAGTATTATTTCTTTTCTTTATTTTCATTTCTCTAAGAAAATTGGTATAATTTCCAAAACTATCAGGGAATGATTTTTCAGATTCTTCTTCTCCTTCCTTGAAAACTGTTTGTCGTAAATTATTCTCAATACAATCTGGATATTTTAAAGATTATTCTCCATTGAAAAGTGTTTGCTGTAAACATGGACATGATGGTGATAATCTAAGGTGTTATAGATATATTTCATCTCCTTCTACCCAGTGATGAATTTGTATATTGCAGTAGTGACACATTACATGATCTTTTGCTTTGAAATAACTATGAGTGAAATAAATTTTTCACACAATAAAATATAAAGTAATTCATTGGCTGGCGTTCGTTGTACAGAAATAAACATTTTTCAGTTTCTAAATAAAAGTGGTGCTGATTTTGATTAAAATAAATTTCGTGTAATTAATAATTAAAAATACAAAATTATAAACATAACTTTAAAATCTGAAATACAAACATAAGTTTATAATTATAAAAGATTGTGTGTTTATTTGTACGCCCAAATACTTTACAGTTTTAACCACAGTTTTCAAACTTAAATAATATAAAATTTATTTTAATGAACAATACTTCTGATTTTAAATAATAAAAATTATAAGGAAGAAAATAGCTAATGTTTTTAATTTTAATTACTGTTAAAATAAAAAACATAATTTCTCTAAAAGATAATAAAAATAAAATAAAAACCCTTTGATAAGACAGGACGGCAAAAAGGGCAAAAACAAAAACAAAAAAAAATCGAACAATATAAATAAATAAAGTTAATCAGTTTGAGTTTTAAAATGGTCACCTATTTCTTTGTTTGTTTATGTTAAAAAATGTTTTATGATTATTCTGCAAATTCATTCTATTAAAGATCCTACAAAATTTTGTTTCTGTAACATCGTTAATTTAGGCTTACGCACTTTGTGGTATATAATAATGGATTATAATCATAGATATTTTAGCGCGATATTAGACTTGTTTGTTTTTTATGTTTTTTATCTCTTTAGTGACATGATATCTTGTTAAAATCGGAATTTTATGAATGAAATTTTTTTAAATTGATTAATTGTCACCATATGAGTGCGTACTATCATTTTTAAAAGTTGTAAAACCTACATATAAAAAAATGATTTATTGTTTCAGAGGGTTAGTGTACGAAAAAATGATATGTAATTATAATTGTTTTTTTGAATAAAGTTTATGAATCGGTGTGATTTATGAATAAAATTATAATGATCATTTATGGAATGATTTATTGTAGATATAGGTATAAATATACAATAAACACCTAATAATTTTTAGTAAAGGTTTTAGTGCAGTATTGTTAACAACTTACTTAGATATCTTAAAATACAAATGCTTCATCATGAAAATATTCATCACCCCGAGTCTCGAGGTAAATTATCAACAGACTCTATGTGTTTTTCGAGTGAAAGTCGTGGAAGTGAGCCCGTCGATGTAGAATCATCTAATTCGCCGTGTGTGGATTCTACAATAAATACACCATACATGGTAACTGAGTCAGCCCGACTGATTTCATTTAATAAGTCATATTGGATGAAATATAGTGTTGATCCTAAAGTCTTAGCTGCTGCCGGATTCTTTTACACGGGTATAGATGACAAAGTGAAATGCTTCAGGTGTGGTTGTATAATAGGAGATTGGAATTTTACCGATAATCCATGGGAGGAACACGCATTTTGGTCGCCGAATTGTAAATTTGTTTTACAAGAGCGGGGGCCGCTGTTTGTCGCTAGCGTTAAGAAAAGATGGGCTCAGCACTTAAAGATGTTAAATTTTGATAAACAAAGGGAGTCGGCTAATTTAATAGATTTTAATTAGATCACTATTGTATGAATATAACTTTAATAAAAAGATATTGTTGTATTTTAAAAAAGAAAAAATTGTTTTTTATTTAATGATTTTACACATTTGTATTTAGAATTGTTGAGCGTATTGTGTTTGTGATATTGTATATTCTTCCTCATCTTCATCATCGCCCTCCCAGATTTCGTAAAGTGGTGCTTCCATAGCGTGTTTATCTCTTCCAATAAATTTTAATTTTAAATCGTCCGGTGGTGGTTTGGCTATTATATTCTTTGTGAATAATTTACAAATTCTTTGTGTCATCCACAGGAACCCGTTGTCTTTAATTTCAAATTGTAGTTGCTCACCGAATTTAGTTAGAACAAATCGCCATCCTACAACCTTATGTATCTTGTTAATAAGTAGATCGTCTGGTTTGATACACTCATGAACTGTTCTGGTTGCCGCATTAAGTAATTCTATGAAGTTTGGCTTGTAAGGTAAAATATTAAACTATAAAGTTGTTTTTTAGTTAAATCAACACAATTACCATTTTTTCTTCTTCTTCTGTATTCTCTTTTCTATTAAAATACTGACTGATATTTTATTTGTATATTCAAAAGTCTTTATATACCAAATTTGATATCTGATATTAACAAAATTTTCATAAAGTTTTCATCATAATTGAAGAAAAAAAAACAGTTAAATATTTCCGACCTTCACAATTAAAAAATTATAAACGACGGAGCAATGATCTATTTATTTGTCATATTTTTATAAGAAATAAAACCAGATGCTTTAATTTATTATTCCTGACCTATTCAATCTAAATTTTATAGACTAAGGATGAGGGGGGTAATATTTTTGATAGTATTATGAGTAAATTATGTTTTATTGTACATCATGAAACGATTAACCGTATTTTTTATTTTTGTAATTTATTGTTTATATTTGTTTATTGTTTATATGGTTTATATTATTTTTTAAAATCCATATAATTTATGTTTATGAGTATAATCTTCAAAATTTTATTAAAAACAGATTTTCTTATAAATATATAGTATGTTTTCAACGACATCATGAAACTTAAAAAAAAAAAAAAGAAAACAAGAAGGTCATAACGCTCTCATTGCTATATTCGACTGTAATTGTTGTTTTCTAATTTGAGGAAATATATTTATAATTTATGTTTTATGAGAAATTTTATTAAGATCAAATTTTCATAAAAATATGTACATCTCCATGATGTAATTTAACATATAAATATTATGTGGATTAATTCTAAACAGGTCATAACGTTCTCATTGCTACACTCGAAAGTAATTTTATCTAAAATATAACAATATGGTAAGCTATGTTAAGTTTTTTTTACTGTCGTAAAATTTGCAAATTATATACTTAACTATATTAGATTAATGTTTCTTTCTTAATTGTTATAGGAGTTTTTCAATAATCGTACAATATTAAATTCCGCAGCATTGGAATTTCGAAAAAAATATAATATAATTGGATGGAAGGCAATGCCAACAGGACAAATTTTTTTTGAAATAGAGGGGGTGGGATCATTATTGATGCCTCACAGGATATCTACATAGATTTCATCGAAGAGGTGACAAGAAGCAATCCACCTCATAATTTGAAAATGAAGATCTATGAGCCAGTAGGTGATGATGAACCTTTCTTCGAAATTTGGGAGGATGATGAGGAGGAGCAGTTTATATATCAATGCATTCCACCGTCAATTCCACATTATGAAATAATGCATTGATATGTAGTTTTGTTTAAATTGATTTGTTTTATTCTTAACGTTATAATAAAAATGAGTATATAAACATATATTATTTAATTACTAACAGCTGTTTTTCATTTCAATATTATTATTTTTTTTTTTATTATCATTTTTTTTTTTTCGCCACATATATATATATATATATATATATAATTTTTAAACTGTTTACTAGTCAGTACGTTATAATTATTTGTGAAGTTTATACTTTTAAAATTGTAAGGTTAGTATTATTTGAAAAATGTTTTTATAAGTTTTGAAGTTTAATATGTTTTGCTACCTTCTTTTATATTTCAGATGAATTTTTTGGAAGAAGATTTCTCTATCATCGAGCTTGTAACAACGTGCAAGTACTTAAAGAACAGAGATGCAAAACTAATAATACTCAACCAAATCGTTAAAAGGCTCGATGTGGAACCGTCTATAATTCCAAGTACAATCATTCATGATATTCGTGATATATACCATGAATTATATGGTATAAAATGCCTACGATTGTATGAACGGATAACATCCAAATTAAATGAAGGTAAATAATTAATTATAATAAAATATTTAAAATGCCTTTGCATATTTAATTTTACAGAAGGTGTTGTTGCTAGTCCGTTGACAAAACAGGTTCTGAATGAGCCACAGCAGCAGCAGTTTGAAGGAAATCAGGGTAAATCATAATAATATATTTTATAAGTTTACGTTTCTATTTTTTTTTTTTTATTTAATTTAATCAAAGGTGCTGGTACATCTTTAATGACAAACCCAGTTTCGAACGAGCAACAAAAGCCTCAAAATGTTCAAGGTAAATATTATTATTATTATTTAATAACAAAATTTAAAATATAATAAGTTTATTTATTTTTAATTTTTTGTATTTTTTTCTTGTATTTTATAGGAGGGGGTGGTATATTTTCAATAAAAAAAAATAAAAAAAATTAACCTTGAAAAAGACAACAAAAAAACGGGTTTTGGATGAGGAGCCATTGAACGAGCCTCAAGCCAGTACATCTAAGGGCCTAACATCGGCTAGAGACAACAGGTTAGTTAATATTATTACTAATAAATGTAAAACTAACCAAAAATTTAAATGTAAGAGTACTGAAACAGTATTCAAATTTGTAAACATTCCTCAGGATATTTCTAAATTGTCTTCTTATTTAAATGAGGCGTTCGACGAAATTATAAAAATTTTAACGAAAGATACCCTTCCTCATTACAAAATAGGTATTAAAATTTCTTTACCCGATTGTCATAATAGTAAACCTATAGGTATCAATTTTACCAACGTTTCTAATCTAAAGGCTCACGCGAGTCGGTGGCTCAATCAAATTCCAGCTTCCTTTTAACTGATTTTTTAGAAATATTTTCTGTAATTTTGCAAATTCCTCACGGTAAAGGGCCACCTTTTGATTTAAACAGAGCGCCTGCACAAGCATTCTTGGATTATAAAATCAAAAGTGTTGTAGATTTTAAGGTTGACAATCCGATATATTGTCTGCCTGTAGCAATATTATTTGGTCAATGTATTGCCGATGACGAAAAACTAAAAATTCGATCATATAAGTATAATAATTATTTATTGATGGATAATGTCCATAAGCTGAACAGATTAGCAAAGGTTAAAACTGATCAGCATTTTGGTACAGATTTAATTCAGTTGACAGCATATCAAAAAGTATTACCTCAATATAACATTGTTGTGTTTAATGATAGGCGAAATTTCGAGAAAAAATTATTTAATACTGCTAATATAGTAGGAGAGCGTAAAAATATAAATATATTTTACTTTGAGGATATTAATCATTTTGTGGCTATACGTGATGTGCGCATGTTTTTTAATAAAAGGTACTCGTATGAATGTTTAATATGTTATGCACTCTATAATAAAAAAAATTATCATTTATGTTCAGAAAAATGTAAATGTTGTGAAAACTCACCACCGTGTAATCGTTTACAACGTAAAATTATATGTGATAAGTGTAATAGATATTTTTACGGTGAAGAATGTTATAATATTCATCAACAAACAATCTGTAATACAATTAAGTTTTGCAAAGTTTGTGTTAAACTTATTGATATGCGGAAACGTGATAATAAAGCACATTCTTGTGATGAAAGATGTTGTAATGTATGTGCTCAAATAGTTGATAGAAACCATAATTGTTATGTGCAGAGATATAGAAAAAAAACACCTGCCAATTTTTCAATTATATTCTATGATCTAGAATGTACCAGCATTTAAATATTGGAGATGAAACATATCTTCACGAGCCAAATCTATGTGTCGTCCATCTTGTGTGCAATAAATGTTACATGATACCCCAATCTAATTACTGTTGTTCTGAATGCGATGTAAGACAGCATGTTTTTGAAAATGACAATGAAGGTCAATGTGTTGAAAAATTTGTGAATTTTTGTGAAACATTTCGTAAAAACTCGTTAACGACTTTTTGCATAGCCCATAACTTTAAAGCGTACGATGGACAGTTCTTTATGCGAGAATTGGTGAAATATGAAAATCTATAGAATTATTTATGATTCACATATACATTTTATAGATTCTCTAAATTTTTTGCCCATGTCATTATCCAAATTCCCTGAAACATTTGGTCTGGTAAATCTGTCAAAAGGCTGGTATCCGCATTTTTTTAACACACCTGAAAATTATAATTACATCGGAGAAGTTCCTGATAAAAAATATTTTGGAACAAAACATATGCTTGATAAAGAAATAAATCGTTTCGATATTTGGTATGAAGAGCGCTGTTCTTCAGAGTATGATAATCGAAAAGAATTAATCAAGTATTGTTCTCAAGATGTCGATATACTTCGCAGAGGTTGTGTCGCTTTTATGACCGATTTTTCAAAAAATACAAGTATAAATCCTTTACTACAGTCATTTACACTAGCCCAAGCAGTAATGAATGCTTATAGGAAAAAATTTTTGCAAGAAAATACCTTGGGTGTAGTACCTAAAAATTTATACTATGAATCTAAAAAAAATCAGTCAGTCATAGGTTTGAAATGGTTGATTTATGAAAATAAAAAATGTAATGGGAAAATATTGTATGAAGTACCGATACCTACAACAAACTATTACATAGACGGTTATAGTAAAGATTCAAATACTGTCTACGAGTTTTTAGGTTGCGACTGGCATGGTTGTGAAAGTGTTTTTTTTAACCGAAATCAAAGTCTTTATGGAGGTATTAAAGAAACATTTGAATCACGGTATGATCAAACAGTATTAAGACTTGATTTAATTGCGTCTCTAGGCTATAAAATAGTAAAAATGTGGGAGTATTCGTTCAAACAATTCTTAATTGAAAACCCCGAACTAGCCGCATCTCTGGCAAACGAACAGCGACTGAGGTACAGTTATCTAAATCCAAGAGATGCACTATATGGAGGTCGTACGGAAACATTTCAGTTGTATTATAAGGCAAAAAATGGCGAGAAAATTCGCTATTATGATTTCACATTTCTATACCCATATGTAAATAAAACTTGTAAAAATCCTATAAAACATCCCAAAGTATATTACAATGAGGAGTGTATAAATCTCGATATTTCTGAAATGGATGGTTTAATAACGTGTGTACTTTTTTCAACAACATGTCGCCATAGTGAAGCGGAAAGGTTGTTGACAGGTACATGGGTTATAGAAGAAATTAAACTAAGTTTAAGTCATGGGTATAAAATTCATAGTATATTTGAAGTATGGGAGTATGAAATCTCCCAGTACAACCCAGACCAAAAAACCGGTGGTATTTTTACTAATTATATGAATTGTTTTCTAAAGCTGAAACAAGAGGCTAGCGACTGGCCCGCCAATGTTAAATCTGACAGTGAAAAGAAAAAATTCATTGATGAGTTTTTCTCTCATGAAGGAATTAAGTTAGATCCGTTTGCAGTTAAAAGTAATCCATCTCAAAGAGCGAACAGTAAATTATCCCTGAATGCATTATGGGGAAAATTTATTCAGAAGAATAATAGAGCTAAAACCGTACTTATCCAAAATTTATCGGAACTATACATGTTAGTTTCTTCACCGGGTGCTGTGATCACGGACATAATTCCAATTGAAGATGTTCTATGGGTTACTTGGAAATATTCTTCAGAAGATTATTGTGAACAATTAAAACATGTTTCTTTAGCTATAGGAGCATTTACTACAGCTAATGCACGGATTAAATTACATCATGAGCTGAATAAAATACCAAATAATATCCTGTATTGTGACACAGATTCGATTATCTTTGTAGAAGATGATAATAATAAATGTGCTTTACAAACTGGTAATTTTATTGGTGATTTAACCGATGAAATATCCTATTACGGTAAGAATGCGTATATTATAGAATTTGCTAGTACAGGTCCTAAAAGTTACGGCTACATTGTTTTTGATCCGGATAAAAACGAATATTTTGAGGTGGCCAAATGTAAGGGTATAACGTTAAATATCGAATCTAAAAAATTGTTGAATTTCTCTACTTTAAAAAGCATGGTACTTAATTGTGATGATGAAGGGTTTCGCGTTGTACACGATGATAAGAAAATAAAACGGCAAAAACTATTAAAAGTTGTTTCGGAACCTCAATCTAAAAAATTTGGCTTCACCTATTTAAAAAGAGTTTGTCTTGAGGATTTAAAAACTGTACCATACAGATTTCAATGATTTCTTTATTTTGTTTGTATAAAAATTAGTATAATAAATAATTAATAATTAAGTTTTATTTTCATGTATATAGACTTAGTAATAAAAATAATAATATTAAATAAAACTGTTTTTATCTATCCAAGAATTGTGTGTACTATTAAAACCCAACCATTTCACATAAATATTTTTCTTTTTTAATATTTTTTCCACTAGGTAAACATCGGGTTGTTTTGTTTTTTGTAATTCATATTCATAAAAACGGCCGGCAATAGGTTGATTTTTAAAATCTTTTAATAAATACGTCACTGGAGTTTAATTTTTACTTTAAATATTTGAAAAATTTCCGTAGACCAATTTGCAGTGTAACCTTTAACGAAAACGATTTTATACTTGCTAATTCGAACATGATCTCCTTCTTTAAATTTAGTATCTACCACCAACTTTCTCTTATAGTTGAAAACATTTTTTAACAACGATTTTTCATTGGATTTTTTCACATCAATCGGGGCCATTTTTATCGTACGATGTTTACTTCGATTATACTCATCAACAATCTTTTGTATTATATCAATCTATTTAAAAGAGCCGCGATAACTAAAAATTTTCCACATACGTTGTTTTATTGTTCGATTTAATCGTTCCACTATGCTAGCCTTCAACGAACTGTATGACGAATAATGATTAATGTTAAATTGTCGCATCAGTGTCTTGAATTGACTGTTATAAAATTCTTTCCCCATATCGGTTTGAAGATGTTTGGGGTATCGTCCACTATTCACCAAAATTATGTGCACAGCTTTAGAAATTTCCTCTCCTGTTTTATTTTTCAGCGCTGCGACCCAACAAAATTTGGAAAATGTATCGATAACAACTAATAAAAACCGATAATTTTTATTTTGCTTACGGTACGCGCCTAGTTCCACAAGATTGGCTTGCCATAAGTCATCTATTCCTTTGGTGATAACTTTTCTTCTAATTCTTTCGTTAATTTTCACCTTTTTTCATCAAGGAGATCACAACTGTGAATTTTTAACAGTGTTGAACCTGCTATTGAGCTGTTCCTTATGCTTCTGAATTTCGTTATGATCTATATAAAATCAAAATTGATCTGAGAGATGAAAAACGCGTATCCATTTTCACAACATAACAAACACTGTACCACATATCTCTACCGAAATTAAGTTCAAGTATTTTAGTTTGACCCTATAGGACTTTTAAAATAAAGAAAAAGGGCGAGGATGGGATGCTTTTTCAAGTTTAAGGGTGTCCCGCATTAAACATCGTACACTTTATATTTTGACATCATGTACGGCACACAATCTATAGGAATTCAAAAAATATTTGCTTTAAAATCGATTTCAGTGTAAAATTAGAGAAGTTGGCTGAACTAATGAAGCTTTATTCAAAACTGCTTAAAATATGTCTTCAAAATTGTTTGTGCATATTAAAACTTAAGACAAAAAAGCAGAAAATTGTGAGACACGACCTTTAAATGTAGAACTACATACGCCTAGAGTATAAAGTAAGAGATCACATAGAATAGGATAGTTTGGTAGTAGTATATGAATTAGGATAGTTTGATCGTTCCATGCAAATTAAATGGTGTTTGTCGACTAAAGGAGGTTCAACCCTTACCGAGTTATAAATAATAAAACAACGCGCGGGCCGGCGACCTTAAATGAGAGAAATATTTTTTGCAATTTTCAAAAATAAAAATTGTTATAAAGAGATCGTCGAACCGCGTGAAAAGGTTTTTGTCCCGTTAACGGCCGTTCATCCATTATCGAAATATAAATAAAAATGTGAAGAAAACAAAATAATCAATTATTCCTTTTTTCTCCTCTATAAAAGGGACAATTTACACAAATAATAGTAGATTGTTCTACAAGTAAAGAAAAGTGAAAGTTTTCCAACGATTGTAACTGTTTAATTTACGAGAGAGCGTTAGCGAGCGATTTTAAAAATTTGCGTAACAAAAGTGATTTATCGCATGCTTGAGAAATCTTACACTCGCTGGAAAACTCACTTTTCTTTATTTGTAGATCTACTATTTATAAAGAACACATCATGTCGCGGGTAACTGTTTGTTCCATTATAAACAGTTTTAAATAAAGCTTTATTAGTCCAACCAGCTGCTAACTTTCTAGAGTAATCGATTTTAAGAAAAAAAATTATGTTTGAATTCCTATGTAGGTTTTGGGCCGTATTATTTTGAAACAAAATCAATTGGTTTTCATTCATATTAGACGAAAAATGCGTATTTTAATTAAGAAAACCCATATCTCATCTTTTTTATTTCGCGATACAAAAATCGCACGACCGACGTTCATAAGTTTTTTTCTAAACTAAAACTAATCGACAATAGACTCAATTATGTACGTACATAATATACCAAAAAAAAAACAAAAACAAGGAAACGTAAAAGCAAGAGAGAAGTAAATTTTTTTGTTTTTTTTTTTTTTGTTGTTTAAAGAGCAGATTCAGTAAAGGCAATAAATATTCAATTTCAAATAAAGAATTTCATTACGTTTACAAAAAACTTGGTTTCCCTCGGTGGACACCTAATGTTAGTTTTATTTTTGGCCGTACACATTATTCGTACGCTGATTGAATTTCATTGTTGTATGCGCTTGAAGCTTCTTATTATTCATTATTTTATGTTTGTACTGAATAATCACTACTTTGTATTAACCCTTTCAGTGAATTTGTCCACAATTGTGGACGTCAACATTTCGTTGGGACACTCTAAAATAAATGCTGCTAAATTCAAATATATAAAAAGGGAAATCACCAATATTTTTGTTTTGTTACGAATTTCAATGAGAAAAATTTATTAGTTGTGTAGTGTGATTCAGATAGTGAGGTTCTTGTCAAAAGAGGTAAGAACTATTAAATAATTTTATAATTTGTGCTGTGATATCTAAGTTTAAAAATTACATTTTTGTAATTATAAAATACTTATAAGTTCATTAAAATAAATATTACTATCTTATTTTTTTTACAAAAAATTGTTTTTGGACGATAAAAAGTGTGTACTCATTTGAGGACAAAATCGTTCAAGGGTGGTGTCCTTATTTGGGGACATACATATATTTATCTATAAATTAGTACAAATTTTCAATACTAACACGATTCCTAAACAATATTTTGAAATATTAATAGAAACTGAAACATTTGTTGAGTTTTAAAGTATGTAGCAGTTGCATGCAGCTGTATGAACCATTTTCTAAAATTTTAATTTGTTTATTTGTGTAGGTGTAATTATAAAATGCAACGAACCGTTCACCCACCAGGAAAATATTTGAAACCACATGAAATTTTGGAGCTGTTGAATGCCGACGATTCAGAGTTGGAAATTTCAGACGAAGAATATGATGAATGCGTGGGTCTGAATCAAACTGAGTTATCTAAAAATAAAGATCGACTGAGTTACGAAACCCAAGAAAATGTTTTAGAGGATGATGACAAACAAGAATTTGTATTTGAAACTGCGACCGTTGTAGCTACCGGAAATGACACGGGATCGGATGTAATAATTGAAAATATCGATTTAAATGAAGAATTAGTTTTTACCAAAAAAGCCGATATTCGGTGGCGTAGACGTGCATTTGAAGGAGAAGCAATTCCGTTTGATAAAAATTGTAACGATTTTTCACCGAAGGATGATGTTATCGATTTTTCACCAGCCAAATATTTTTTTCGATATATTCCGAGGCAGATGTTTACTGGTATTAGTAAATATACTAATTTATACGCCCAGCAATCAAATATATTAAACTTCAAAGATACGACCCCTGACGAAATGGTAAAATTTTTTGGAATACATATATTAATGGGGAATCTTAAGTTATGCAGACTTTCGATGTATTGGGACGAATATTTTGGATTTGATGCCGTCAAGAATGTAATGAGTCTTAACAGATTTTGCCAATTAAGAGTTTGCTTGCATTTCGTGGACAAAACAAATTTAAACCCTCAAAACAAAGATAAATTCAGGTTAGTCCGACCGCTAATTGACTCTATTTTAAGCAGATGTTGGGAACATCCCTTAGAGGAAACGCTTTCAGTGGACGAGCAAATCATACCGTTTAAAGGGAGCATCGACATAAAACAGTACATTAAAGGCAAGCCGTATCCGTGGGGTATAAAGGTATTCGCGCTCTGTGGGAAAAGTGGATTACCATATAATTTTTTTATATACCAAGGTTCATACAGAAATTTCCCTAGCAAATAAAAACACATTTGGATTTGGCCAGCAACTGTGCTAGAACTGGCTAAACGGATACCACAAAATGGCCATTCACTTTTTTTTGATAACTATTTCAGTAGTTATCAATTATTTGAGAGACTAAAACAATTAAAAGTTAATGCAACTGGTACGATAAGGGTTAATCGGTTTGCGCATCCCCACACGTAAATGATAAGGAGTTAAAGTCAAAAGGGCGAGGTTCTAATGATGAAGTGACCAGCTTAGACGGTAACATATGCATTGTGAAGTGGCAAGATAATAAGCCAATTTATTTAGCATCAAACTGCATGGGTATCGGAGTTGAGAAAACCGTTATCCGATGGGACAAGAATGTTAAACAATACGTGGATGTGAAACAGCCAGGCATAGTAGCCGAATATAATTTTGGAATGGGAGGAGTGGACCTTTTGGATCAATTGATAGCTTATTATAGAATTTTCATTAAAAGGAAAAAATGGACCCTAAGAATGGTTTCTCACTTCCTGGAATTTTCGGTTGCCTCATCGTGGATCGAATACAAAAAAGAATTTGAAGCAAGCGATTCGTTCAATAAAAATGAAATGGAGGACCTTTATAAATTCAGATTACACCTTGCCAAGATTTTGATTTCCACCAATCAAATTCCAAAAAGAGAGGTCGACCGCTATCCAATCCAATTGAAGCGATTTCTCCAACTTCCAGCACATCAAAAAAGGGTAAATATGAAGTTCGACCAATAGACGAGATCCGTTTTGATCAGATGAACCACCTTCCGCTGCATGAAAACGCATTAAATCCATCAAGATGCAAATTTCCAAAATGTATTGGTAAATCAAGAATTTATTGCACAAAGTGTAAAGTGCATTTGTGCCTCAATAGCAAGAATAATTGCTTTTACGAGTACCACGTAAAAGACTGAATATGTAGTTGGACATTGTTTTTATGGTTGAAACTAAATTCCTAAAATTTTATTTATTTTTACATTTTTGTTAAGTTTACTTTTACATTTTATTTAATGTTTATTGAATTATCTGAACACATAAATAAAGAATTTTTGATATTGAAAGCGACTTTAATTTGAACATTTACACAACCTTTGACGGCATTTGTACTCATTTGTGGCCAAATTTTAGAGCCCAATTTCTCAGCACTCGGGCTCAATATTGTAATGAATCAAATAATTTTGTAAATCTGACATCAACTTTCACAATAAAAATCAATAAAAAATTTTCTCCTATGGCTAACTAAAATTTTGCACTGAAAGGGTTAAATATTTTGGACACTTTAATACAACATCTGAAACGTTTCATAACCATCTGTTGTCGTTGTTCGCAACCAATCAACAAATTATGTTTTTGTTGAATTTGACTTTTATTCAGTGCGCTGATTCACACACACTTTATTCGTTTCCTATTTGAAAATCATCGTTAAAATATATATATATATATATATATATATATATATATATATATATATATATATATATATATATATATATATATAAACTTACACTCACGCACACACACACACATACACAAACATATTAATCACCGCCAGGGCTGTCACTTTACTACAATTGTAGTAGATCTACTACTTTTTTGAAAATATAAATATTATATACGTACTTAATCAAATCTACTACTTTTCTGACATATTACATATTTTTCATTTTATTACGTTTACGTTCTTACGTGAAATTGCAATAGGCCCATTGTTTTTACAAAAATATAAACCAATTAAAAAAAACTAAAATTGTAACTGTATCAAACTTCACAGTCACTCACTGAGGACATTTTTGGTCTTCCATATTTTCTTTTTTCGTCATTAATATAAAGTGGTGGTTTACAATATTTGACGTTTGTGTATTGTGTCCTTTTCATAAAAAAAAGTTGTGTCGTTCTCATAAATAAAATATTAAAATTTCAAATTGATTTCATTTCCTTTTCTGAAAATTATTTCTAAAAATGAAGAGATATTTTCCAATTATACCCAAAAACATGTAAGCAATAGTAATAATAATTTGTCGTTTAAATTAAAAATTAAGTATATTTTACAAGTATATTTTTGGTGAAAATATTTTATTATTTTTGAATGATTGGCCAATCTGGTGATTAAATATAAATATTGTTGCTTATTAGTGCCAGTGGCAGTGTTTCAACAAAGTCTCGAAAAAAATCCAGTAAGCCGTCGTCTTTGCGAATTGCCGATGAACAAAATTCTTCAGCTGATGGTAGGTAAAATGGGAGGTAAATATTTTGTTATTTTTTACGAATGTTTAATTACAAATAATTGTGGTTTTTTTACTACCAGTATCAATGTTTCAACAAATTTTCGAAAATCTCGCGAACCACAATTGCCATCCAAACAACCAGAAATTCAAAACGTAACAAGTATACGGTTAGTACAACAATTTTGTATTGTTTAATATGATTGCGTTTATTAGAATATTAATCAATTTTAACTTATTAAATATAGGTATTCTCAATCAAATGACTCCGATTCTTATTCTTCGGAAGTGACCAGTAATATTACAAATAAAAAAAAATATGATCAGAACTACAAATCAGATTAGGAAGTAACATTCCCGTGGCTGAAAAAAATTAATGACAATGCTTTTTGTTCAGTGTGCTTCACCATTCTAGTAAATAATAAATCGCACTTAACTAGACATGAAAAAACCAAATTACACGGCAAAAATATGGAACTCAAGAGGAGCACTCCAACCTTACAAAACTTTTGCAACAATTCTCAAGAAAGAAACTGAATTTATATGTGTTATGTACTGTATTCAGTACGATTTACCCTTCAAACAAATAAACTCACTCCCTGCACTTCTTCAGTTAGCATGTAAAGATTCGAAGCTCGAGCAACAAATAAAATGTGGCAAGACTAAATCAACCAAAATGGTCAATAAAATTATTGGACCATTTTCTAAGCAACTATTGGCAAGTAAATAGGAAAAAACAGAATTCTCGAGACAACGGATGTTTCTAGTGCCAAGTGTTTGGTTATTATTGCTCGTTTTTACGACGAAGCCAAATGTTCTATTCAGGGTTGGTAAGTTTTAAACACTTTGTTTTAAACACTGTTTTAAACATTGTTTAAAACACCTTGTTTTTTTTATTTTAAACAGTTGTTTTAAACAAAAATTGAAATGTAGGAATTACAGAGGAATTGAAGCCAATTACAGTGGCACTTGACAAAATACAACAAACAACATGCAAATTAGCAGACGCTGTAGAGGTCTGGAAAGGGTTGGAGCCACATTTGACTGGAAATGGAACTGTTAAAACATTATATCAAAAAAGATACAATAAAACACTAACAAATGCACATTTTGCGGCATATCTTTTAAGTCCTAAGCCAGAAAAATCAGTTATTACTACAGACGAAAGAGAAAAGGCAATGGATTTTATTGAATTAAATTTTTCATTAAATTTCATAAATACCCATTCAGGGATTTACAATTTAAAAATTGTGAGCAGCTCACAGATTTTGAATGGTGGATGTCGATGCAATCGCTTTATCCGAATATTATTTCGAGTAATAATTTGGATTTGATTGGTTAGCTGCATACTGCTACATCGTCATCAGCTGGTATAGAAAGGATTTTTTCTAAATTTGGCTTAACGCAAACTGCTTTAAGAAGCAAACTCGGAACTATTAGGGCGGCTAAATTGGGTTTCGTTTCGCAGCAATTAATTAAAATAGGTGCATAGGTTCTTGCAGACTTTAAAAATTTTTGATTTTGTATAATTATAATGGAAATATTTTATTTATTTTTTGTGTATCATGAAGATATTTTTTATTTGTGTTTTTTATATGAAAAACATAAGTGTTAATTTTTTGTTTGCTATAAGTTTGTAACTCATACAATCAATAAAAATAGTTAATACGAAACAGTTTTTCATTCATCTGAATTAATATGTAGGTACCTTACCGTTATTTCTTACTAACCAAAAAACTGTTTAAAACAAAAAAAAACAGTTTAAAACAAAAAAAAAACGTTTTTTTTGTTTTTTTTATTTAAAACATGTTTTTTACCAACCCTGGTTCTATTTCAGATTGTTTCATGGGGTTGGTAGAATTAACTGACGCCACAGCACAAGAAATTTTTAATACTATTAAGCAACATTTTAAAAATTGTCAAATGTCTATTAAAAATATTGAATCGCTGGCAGTAGATAACGCTTCTGTTATGACAGGACACATAAACGGTGTTGTGTCAAAATTTCGAGAGGTTAACCCAAAGTTATTTTTGCTTAAATGTACATGCCATACTTTACATTTGTGTGCCTCAGCTGCTAGCAAACAACTTCCAAATAATATTGAGAAAACCGTCAAAAACATTTACAATCACTTTGCACATAGCCCTAAGAGCATAGGTGCCTACCAAAAATTTCAAGAATTTTTTAATATGGAGAAACACAAAATCTTGGGATTGAGTACGACTAGGTGGCTGTCTTATGAAATAGTAGTCAATAGAATACTAGAGCAATGGGAAGCACTAAAGTACTACTTTGGCTTGCATGATTTTGAAGAATTGCATAGTTCAAATGCTGGAGGCATTTATAATTTCTTGATTAATCCTATTAATAAACTATATATGCTATTCCTTTCATATGTTCTAAAATTAATCAACGATGCCAACAAAGTATTTTAATCAGAAAACACTCAAATTCATATTCTGTATTCTAAAATTAAAATGCTTTATTTAGATGTTTTAAAAAATTATATAAAATCAGAATTTGTAAATACAGACGCTGATTATAATAATGTTAATTTACCATTTACCTACCAACATCATCCATGCACTTTGGCATTCACTTCGAACAATTTTCTAAATCACAGCAGATTAGTCAAGAAAAAATTGACACTCTTAAGAAATCGCTCATATCGTTCTACGTCGAATTGAATTGTCAACTTAAAAAACGGTTTAGCTTTAACAACAGTAAACTCGAATTACTTAAATATCTTGATATTAACGAAATTGTTTGTGGAGGATTGACAACAATTATGCCGTTATTAAATTGTTTCCCATTTTATGAATGCGATGAAGAAATATTGAACAATCAATTTAGATGTCTAATTGGTAATTTTGAAATTGTTAAAAATTACACTGATACTGCAACATTTTGGACCAATCTGAAATCTCAAGAAAATATTTTTAATGAATTTGAATATAAGGAACTTTCTACCTATGTACATGCTCAAACTATGTGCTCTGCCCCATAGCACAGCAGCAGCTGAACGTAAGTTTTCAAGTTTAAATTTGATTAAAACCAGTCTCAGAAATTCTCTACAAACTAACTACTACAGTTGAAAATATAATGTATGCGAAAGAATTATTGAATTTAAAAAAAAATTTTTGGGTACCATCTGATTCGGATGGTCTACTAAAGTTTTCAGATAAATTTGTCTTTACTGATGGCGAATACAAATTAAAGATTCAAGAATTTCTGTGTAAGTTACCAACTACATACAGTTTTTTGTTTATAATATGATGGACTATTCATATTTTATGCCTTTGCAATCTAATACCTCATATTATATATCGAATGCTTAAAATTGATTGAAATTTGGTTTAGTTTTTTAATAAAACTTTAAGAAAAATACTTTATTAATGAACGAAAAATTAATGAAACTCTAATTTAATTTTATCTACTCCGCTTTTTCCCAATCTACTACTTTTTTCCGGAAAATCTACTACGCTCTGGCGAACCAACAGTGACAGCACTGATCACCGCATACTTTCGTCATGCATTTTTGATGCGATTGTACCATTTTTCTTTTTATATGCTGTCTCACCCAAAGACACACATTATATATACACATTCGTTTTGGAAACGTCAGACGACAACATCACGGCGCAGCTATCGACATAAAATAAATTATTCTGATAACCCGAAATAAAGTTTAGTGAAAAAATAGCATCGCCATTTTTGATGCGACCAAAATTTATTTAAATTTCAAAATCCCAATTAGTTATTCATATGCTAGTGGTGTTGAGCAATTATTTAAGTGAATCAAAATTGTAAACCAGAATTTATAAATACAAAACGGCGCATACCAAATAATTGTGCGGCCGTCAATTTATGGAAATCGGAGTTTTCTTTAATTTACTACGTGTTGGATAATCGCTAAACACGATCCGACAAGACCCAAGGCGATATCCCGAACCTCAAGGTTTCAAACATTTCATGGTTCTTCGAGCCGGATACACCTCTAGCGGAATTCTGATATGACTCTGAGTTAAATTGACTGATACCAATTTGGCGTTCGTCAGAAGATTCGTTTACGTCACTTTTCAGTATTTGTATGAAAATAAATATAAAGTAAACTGCAACCTATTGGAATGGTTGGCACTTCTTTCCGTCCAGTGCCCCAAAGTAAGTAGATTCTCATGCCATTTATTTTAAATTTAAATTATGAATGGCATTAGAAATATCGATAACAAGTTGGAGTTCGACAATGAGTTCACAGTTACTCACAAAATGCATGTAGTACCAAAAAATGTTCCAATCATAGAATACGGAATAGTAGGTCGCGATTTCTTCGAAAAACATAAAGTTGACATAAAATATAATTCAAGGTTCATACAGACAGTAACAAACCAAATACCATTTTCAAGTAGAATGCCAAACACAATAACACTTCCTGCACGGAGCGAAACCGTTATTGAAATAAATAAAATAACAAACCAAGCGTGTTTATGTAAAGCCTTTGAAGTAAGAACAGGAGTATTTGTAACAAATCAACCACTGTTAAAATATCCTGACTTGACGAGACCATTCATAATCAACAGTTTAGGCGCTGTTTTATCTCAGATATACCCGAAGGGAGAATCTCCAATAGCGTATGATAGTAGAGCATTAGGTAAATCCGAAGAAATTATTCCACAATAGAGCAAGAAATGTTAGCTATCTATTGGGCAGTTAACAACTTTAGACCTTACCTCTGCGCAAAAAAAATTCACTATTTTTCATTTTGTTGCACAAAGTCTCGAAATAAAGTATTGACAAAATGGTTAATAACGATAATAAAAATGTAAAAGAAGAAAAATCAATGGAATTATTGACTAAAGAGATGTCTCTTAAAGACTTTATGAATATTGTAATAGATTTTTCGAAAGTTGAATTGATAGGTAAAAGGGTAATTGAAAATAAAGGGCATTAGTATAAAGGATTTGATATGCTTGAATTTTTTAACACAATTAGGAAAATGATTGATTCTAGGAACATAACAATAGATGATTTAATGAATGAGTTAACCGACCTTATGTCCATGTATCATTACAGAGGGCCTGGGGCCCTATGTGGATAATTTAGATGAGAAATTAACAAAAAATAAACAAAAGTTACAAGAATTCTTAAAATTAATGAAAACATGGAATTTTGTATCAAGGACAAATGGAGATCTGTAGTGATTCACTCATGCAATTAATTTATTTCAATTCGTACGTATAAACTCCTAAGAAATTTAATTATCAACAATAATTATTTAAAAGCAAAAAATATACAAAACCCATTTTTATGGACAATGACATAAAATTGGCCCAATTTTATGTCATTGTCCATAAAAATAAAAAATATTTATTTACACATTAAGCCGAATTGGCAATTTTTAAAATAAAATATTTTTAGTGTTAAGAAAAAAAGTGAGAGTTAGTTAAAATATATAGACCATAACGATCATAATTCTGAAAGTAATCCATCTAAATATTTAAATTCTAAAATTATTTTATATATCGTGATAGTAATTCATATAAATAAGAAACTCTAAAATTGTTCTATAATTCTGGATGTAATCTATATAAATAAGAAAATTTGTAAAAATTTTATATACAAATAAATAAATTAAATTAATTAAATTGTGAATTCCATGTGCTATAAAGAACTAATTCGTGAAGTTTAGTGTTGGTGAGTGAATAGAGTGACTTACCCCCCAATTCTGACGGTAAGACTCGTAAGACTGTCATATGAAAGACCTTTTTGTTAAGACTTTTTTTTTTAAGACAAAAGTCTTAATTGGTATTCTGATGTTGGTAGTCTAAAAATTAGAAAATAGAAACTCTCAAAGATTTTTGGAGAGCTGTCAAACTATAATTTTACTAGAAACGCCATTACGCTGACATATTTTCTAAAACAAAAATTTCTTTTAAATATATAATAGGTGTACAATTGCATATTTGGATATAAAAATTACATTTATTTTATTCTACGTAAGTAAAATATGTTCAGTTAAACATATTTGAATTTTAAATAATTACTCTATTTATTATGTTTAGATGGAAAATACACCGGCACGGCAAGTACGATCTGCTCGTACTAGTTCCGAACAGTTGGAAACTTATATTTCGTTTTTAGAAGAAAATCCCCAATTTTTAGCAGGAAAAAATACACCAGAAAATTCTAAATATTTAGACGAAAAATGGGGCGATTTATCCAAGAAGTTGAATAGTTTAAAGGGGCCACAAAAAAATGCTAAAGAGTGGAAACAGGTATAATTTATTTAGTTTTAAAAAAAAAGTTTGTTGATTATTCTAATAAGAAAAAGCATAACACTATATACAGTCGATGCTTTTGCGTCTATATTATTACACTAGTGTCTCACGAAAGACATTACACAAAATGTCATAACACTCTCGTTATGTTTTGTTCGGCATCGTCGCCCGTAATTCGCTCTTTTTCCTTTTTCATCAGTGACGCTTCGTCGCCATGACAAAAAATAACACTCTCGTTTTTTTACTCAAACCAAAAACACCAAACACAAAACAGCACAGAAAAAGATTTATCTAAAGGTTATTTTTGCCATAAATTAAATCAAATACAAAATTAAATAAATAAATTAAATGTGGTGGTGGAAATTAAATAATCATATTTGTGATGCACAGTGAACAATAAAATACGGCCACATTACGTATCGAAATTGTGTGGTTCGAAATATTGAATTCGCGGAGTTTATATTTTCATTGTGTTGGAATTTACATAAGGGCTTAACGATAACTGGTACATACAGTACCATAGATCCTTTAGCCATTACCTTACCTAGACTATCTTTACTTTTCCCTATGTAGTGTATCTATAACTGTTACAAAAAAAACTAATAGCAAAAAAGAAATGTAAATACCCTGTGAGTGATATAGGAATAATTGATTCTGAACTTCTTTACCCAAACTATGTTCCCATTTTGATTGAATAGAAATACAAAAACTTAAGTCCTTCAAGACGCAGCTTCCTCCAAAACGTCCTAGAAAAAATTTAGATAAAAGTAAACCACAAATACAACACAGTAAATTATTTTTTATAAATGATGTTATAAATTTTAGCCAAATCTCTAGAGAATCAACTCACATAGATGAAGAAGACAAAGTATCATTTAGTAATGATTTATTAAATATTTGTAAAGAAATCAAATGTATAACAATTATCAGATCAATTGTTAGATTGTTATCAGAAAACACAGAAATAGTTTTAACAGCATTTGAAAGCACAACTAGGTTTGAAAGTTTAATGAAAAATTTAATGATTAAAGTAAAGGTAAAATTATTGAAAATGAAATTATAGCCATTGATAAAATTTTTGAAGATAAATCTGATGAATTGACTGAGTTAAAAGATTTTGATTTATTAATAAGACAAGCTCTAAATTTAATGTAAATTATTTAATTATTAACCAATTATATTTTTATATATATATATATATATATATATATATATATATATATATATATATATATATATATATATATATATATATATATA